>VDFB02271358.1:883968250-884098788 GCA_007258455.2 Sequoia sempervirens
AGATGGTGTGCACACAATTACTGAAAGTGGCAGAGAACTAAAGAAACAGACTGTTATTTTTAGCAGCATCAAAGTGCCAGATGACAGAGAGATCGATGAGTTCTTGGTCGAAGTGTTAGACCGAGTTGACATGGAGTGATCTGCCAGTTAGAACGTGCAGTTAATTTCTAGGGTTGAGTCCTGAGCAGCAGTTAACTTGACTTCCAGTCTTCAGTTCACTTGCTGACTTAACACATGCTTATCTCATCCTCGGAGTTATCAACACAGGAGTTAGGGTTAGGGTTTCCAGTTAACTGAAGGTAGTGGCCAGTTAACTTTGCTTTAAATAAGGGCGTGCATGCTTGCACATTGTCCAATTAGGTTATTTGTACCAGTTAAACTGAGGGTAGTTGCCCAGTTAACTGTATAGTTTACTTCATTAGGGTTAGGGCGCATGACTTGCATGCATTGCAAGAACTGTAGTGAACTCAAGGTGATTTTAGGGTTACCTACACCTTGATGTATATAAATAAGAGCTTTCGCTCATTTGTAAATAACTTTTGCTTGAGAGAGAAATATATGCTGCGCCTACCTTGCCCTCAATATTGCTCTTTATTGTATTTGTTCATGTGTCTTCATTATTGCAATTGATTGTTATGCCACATAGGGTTTCGAAAGATTGTAATGCTGGATTCTTCCATAGTTTAGAGAAATCTGTTTTGTGAATCTTTTATTGTTATGATCGAACGTTATGCCACACAGGGTTTCGTAAGATTGTCATGATAAAACCGTTTTGTGAAGTGTTTACTATGCTGATCGAGTGTTATGCCACACAGGGTTTCATAAAGTTTTCATGGTGAATCTTCTCTTAGATTAGGAAAATCTGTTTTGTGAATCTTTTGTCATTACGATTGAGTGTTATGCCACATAGGGTTTCACAAAGATTTTGATGATAAAAGCTGTTTGTGAGTCTTTACTATGCTGATTGAGTGTTATGCCACATAGGGTTTCATAAGATTATCATAGCAAATTCTCAAATCTGTTTTGTGCTTAATAAACTTGTTCAGATTGAGATAATAGTTGCGCCACCTTGCCTTCAAGTAGAGAGTCTGAATGCGTTTATCGTCTGATAGTCATAACCTTGCTCCGTTTCCTCTTGCTCTGTTTTCCTGGGGAGATTGGATAGATATAAGTTGTAGTTTAGTTGATTTGCGAAACCAGAGAAAGCTCAGCTGCAACGTGTAAGTTCTTTCAAGAAAGCCTTGTGCCTCTAGCAGCTGAAACAAAAAGACAGGACATAGTTTTAGCTTATTTTCCTTTGCAAGTACATTTGTCAAAGCATAGCGAGGGAGCTTCCCCTCCATAATTTGAAGAGCACTCATTGCGTAGTGTGCATAGGCTGTTCATAACAACTTCTACTCCAGAGGTGTTAGTTGTTACGCCAACAATCGGGGAACTTTCAAAATTGGTGCCGAAGTCAACTTTCCTTTTAGTAGGTCAAATGCCTCATGACATTTTTTTGACCATTCAATCCTCTTACCCTTTCTTTGAAGAGAGGTAATGGGATGTGCAATTCTTGGGAAGTTGGCTACAAACTTCTGCAGTATCCTGTCGGTCCCATAATTTAACTGCAGACTTCTTGCAACATCAAGTCATCCATGCATTCACCCACCTTGGAAAAACTACCATAGAACCTTAAGGGGCTGCAAACAAGTTTACTTTAGCTAAAAAGCTTGGTAACTCAATTCTAGCTTCAAGCTAACATTGCTCTACCTGAGCTCTTATTGCCTCCTGGCTTCCTTCAAAATTGGGTCTGGTTTGAAACATTCGAGTTCCTAATTCTCCTGAAGTTTCCATTGTAATGTCCCCTTTTTCTGAGCAGTGATTTGATGCAGTGGTTAGCCTACCAACTGGTCCCCGTAGGCTAACAGGGTGTTCAGGGGACTCTTTTGAGGGTAGTCCTTGGTTCAACAGCAAACCCTTTGGTGCTCATTTATGTATTCTTCAGCTCTTCATCCCAGTTTATTGGTGGTGCATCCTTTCAGAGGCCATTCAGGAGACCTTGATGCATACTTACTATTTATAGTAAGTCATTGGTATGGTTAGTTGGCAGAGTTACTATATTTGGCATGGTGGCATAATTTATCCTGGAGTTATATGGGTTAACTTGGTCTTGTGCATTTAATATTAATAACGCCAAGTAATAAAGTGCATTATTAAATTATATTAAAAGGGGGACTTTATATTAAAAGGATATAAGTGATTTTATTGTGCACTTTATAATATAGATTTAAGTGCCAATTTAAAAAAGGGAGATATAAGTGATTATTAAAGTATATTTTTTATTATAAAGTTGTGCACCAAAAAGGAGGGAAAAGGGAATGAAATTAAAGTAAATTACATGAGATGAAGCCAAATGCAAATTGAAGATTATAAAAGGGCTTTTGAAACTCATTTTGCACATTCATGAATATTATTCTTCTTGTGGAGATTTTTGGAGAAGAGCTTCAACAAGGGTTTGTTGGTTCTAGAGATTTAGGCTTTCTTGGGGATGAGATACCTCAGAGAGATCATTGTCTACAGGTGTGGAAGATCACCCAAGGACAATTTGAGAGATAGTCTTTTGCAAAGATTATCATAGAGCTTCATCAGTTTCCTGGAGATCATCCTTCAAGGTATTTCAAAGCTTCCAAGTTCAAGAGTTGTCATCCGGATCAGTGCAAAATTCAGTAGTTAAATATCCTACTAGGGGTGGGACATTTCGTCCATTTTATCAGATTCATTTAGTTTCCCAAATTTTGCATTATTTTAACACCCATCCAACAGATTCCCATGCATTCAATTATAATCCAAAGAGAGGTTTGACATAAATTTTCCAAATTTTCTTTTGTTATACTTTTGATAGATTACACATCATCCCTATTTATTTCAAAACTTTGACATCTTACGACTACAGGTCGTTGTCAGGAATGGAAATCTCCTTGGGTTCTCCCTCACCCTTGGAGTCAACTAAAATAGTTTTAGAGTGTGGGTGTACTCGTAGGTACTCTTCCATAATCTCCCTACTACTCACAAGTGCATCCCAACTAAAGGGCATCGCCCTATGATTGATGGTTCGACTAGTTGACCTCAGAGATAGGAACATTGGCCTTCACAGCTGCTATATCCCACTACTTCTTCTCTAGTGTGATACACTTAACTGCATCGGTCAGTATCTTAGAGTCAGCTTGCCAAACACCTCTTGTATAGCTAATATTGTTAAGGATTTTTTTTTTACATTTGAGAAAGACTCTTAATCCTAGGGTTAGACAAATTTTGGAGAATTGACTTCCTTGTTTTCCTTGATCTTCTTCTCACCATTCTGGCCTAAGAACATTTCAAACATTAGCCATTGATAATGTTCAAGGAAAAAATTACACAATGAGCTCATAGGTCCAAGCGTTGAACCCAGTTGCTCTAATACCATATGTAACAGCCATCAATATGTAACAACCATCAATATGTAACAACCATCTCCTTCTAAGAAGAAATTACCAGGATTTATTTAACAAACAATTAATAACTAACATCATAAGTAAATGAGGTATGAAATTTTTCCTTTCAAAACAAAATATGCAACTGCATAATTGAATACACATAAATATATCATATTATCTAATCATGCTTTTCAAACTGAAAAGAGTAATCATCTTTTAACTTTTGCATTTCAACTTGAATGATTTCAATTAAATACGATATGACAATAACATAAAGATACAAGGTCAGAGCTCCCATATCTAGATACATTCGGTCTTCCAAGACTTGGCATGTCATCTACAAGAGGGAGGGCATCACCCAGGTGCTTTACCACCAACCACGAACCAATGGTCCTCTGCAAACCTTCCTAACTAGAAGTGGCCTTTCCCTTCAATGAAGGTTATAGTTAAGAACCCTCTTAGTTTTTCCATCAGAGCTCTGGTGTTGTGCCCTACTTAACTAATACCGTCATACAATTATGGATACCTTCCAACTATGTAAGACATCTTTGATTAGTTAAGCAATCTAGGTCACAGTTGTAAATTTTAAAAGAACAGATTATATGCACAGAAACTTAATTCAAATCAGACAAAATAACACAGCAGATACCCTGGGAAAACCCTCCTCTTGAGGGAGAAAAACCCAGCAACAAAGATCTCTCTTATATATATAAATAGTGGCAACAATTCTCTTTACAATGAGGCCGAACACAAGGCCAATATTCTGTACCTACACCAGATACAATAATAGATAATGACCTGCACTTCTGACAATATAAAACTGCCCTTCAAAGATATTCGCAATTTGCTCTTGATCAGGTTCGCACTCAGCACTTGAAGAGATTCGCACTTGACTTGCCTCTTGATAAAATTCACACTTCTGCTCTTGAAGAAATTCGCACCTTAATGATAGAATAAATCGGACTTGCTTGAATGTCTAATGGAGAGGAAATGACCTTGTATATATACAAATGTGAGAGAGGTCGCACCTCTTCATGTACAAGGTCGGCCAAGTTACAAAACAAATAATTTATAAATAATAATTCTAATTTAGGAGAATTCGGCCTCAAGAGAAATTATAATGTTTCCAAGAGAAGCGCCCATCTTTAATAAATGACTCATATAAATAAATAGCCGATAGGCTACATTTATTTATGTCTTCACTCGTGGCTGGAAGGATGAACTCGAAGCTGCTCAATAACATTAACAACAGTGAACCAACAAGTGCATGCAGAGACTACTGCACTCACTTTAGCCAAAGTATTTGTAATATATACAATCACTAGTTACGAGTGAAGTCGTTTGTTCACCCACCCTACTCGACTTGGAGTACCATATCCGACCTTCCACTATTTGACCAATAGTTACCTTATCATACCAATTTTCATTTAAAAAGAGATAACTTAATTAAAATCATAATTCATTTAGATTGGTTATGGTTTCTTGACTTAGAACACCCATGTTACGTTCACGTAATAACTTGGGCCTTGGCAACTACCACTTGTTCAAGTCCTTATTTACTAAGCCAGTAAACAACTAGACTAGGATATTTTTTGACCCTAAATACCGATGTTACGTTCACGTAACTTCTTGGAATTTGGCAACTGCCACCTGTCTAGGTCTTTAGTATTAACCATGAGAGTATGTGATCTCCCACTCTATGCTCACACAGTTATTATTGATGACTTACTGTCATCAATTGGTTCCACTTGGTCACAATTGAAAGTACTGACAAAATGTTCAATTATCTATAATAAATAGATATTAATCTTAAGCTGAAGATCCCTTCTTCTTATTATAGTCTCGAATGTTCAATGTTTTAGCTTTGTTATAGAGTCCTTCCTCAGAAAGTGAAGATTCACTAAGTAAATAACTCATCTGGGTTGTTGGTTATTTCTAACTTGAACACCTGAGTTACTTTCACGTAACTACCTTGGCTACAACCACTTGCTCGAGTCTTAACCCTAACCCTTGAGAGCGACTACTCTCGAGATATAAACTTTAAGCAAATTTAGACACAAAACGATATCTTCTTGACCTTCCTCGTCATAATATAGTATGAATATTACATAGACAAAGTCTACACAGTAATGGTTAGATCTTCATTAAGAATATAACTTCCTTTAGGTTTTAGTCCTCCATGCATTTCAATGAAATTTTGATAACTAAGGGTAAACACAATTGTAGAACAACTAGTCCCCTCTTACAATAAATTCGCATAATATAAGTTCTTACTCACTAAGTTTGTAATATAACTGGTTTGCTAAAATACCTCGGACATGGAATTCCCTTGTTACGCATCTATAACATCTAGGGTCTAGGCTATTGCCTCTAATTCAAGCCCTAACACAAATTATAAGGTTTTACCTTCTCACCTATTCTTAGGCTTCTTTAGCAACATTGATGACACTATGTCATTGTCAAGACATATGCATGGTCATATAGAAGATTCTGACCCAAGGTGACTCGAATTTGCTATTTGACCAATGGTTAAACATTAAGAAAGCTTTTACTCTACACAACTTGACTTTCTAGTCATAACTCAACTGAGTTAGTTAAGTTTGTACTTTCTTTGAACTCTTGAGTTACTCAACGTAACTACCTAGTCTTGGCATCTGCCACTAGTTCGAATTTTACTATGCATAAGAGAGTATCTACTCGCAAAATTAGACCCATGGCATTCTTTGACAACAAAAATAGATAACTTGACCTAACCGTTCATATCATAGTATAAAGACATAGTATACAAAAATATCCCACCTGGGTGTTTCTATTAAAACATAACACCTTGAGGGTTTAACCATTCAAGCCAAAGGGTACGGTCTTTTATTTTGAGAAGCCATTTTAAATCACAAAATTATTCAATAAGAAGTAAGCAAGGAAGAGATATTCATTAAACTAGTAGGAATCTTAACAAGAGCTAGCACCTAGCTGTGCTTAAAACTATTCTAGTTCAACACCCACAAAGGAATAGTGGTTCGGCATTTGCTTATCTGGTGTTCATTAATGAACTTTATTTACAAATCATTTGCATTCAATTACGACTTTCAAATTGGCAAGAAAACAAGTCCTTTACTCTATGATTAAAGAGAGACTCATATTAAACAAGTGACTAGTCTCATAAATCTTTCTTAGCTATTATCCTTGCAAAAGAGGGTTCATGAATATGAATAACCAAATTGACTTTAAGGAACTAATCTTTCCCAATAACCCAAAGTGACATGATATCACAACATGGAAGTTTTAAAGAAAGCAAGAAGATATGCTTGCATGAGAATGATTACAAACGTTACTATCTCATTATTGGTTTAATAACCATTAACATTCAACATTCATTTATTCTAAGGAATGACCCTTTTCCAATATAAAGAAACTGAAGTGATTACTTTCCTTCAGCTGATTATTGGTATGAACATGGTTTGCAACAATGTGCAATTAGCCCACAGCCTGCGGAGTTTATTCACAGCTCTTCTTCCTTTCGCTGTGCAAGGATGGTATTCATAATCCCCTTCTAAGCTAACTCCCTCTCCCTTATAAACTTGTTGCTCCTTTTAATGGAGTTGGTTTGCAACTCTTGAAGTTCAGACTTTTGGAATATTTAGCTTTCTGTAATATAGAATTCCTTCTCAAGAATGCATTAGATTTCAGCTTACCGAGCTTGCATACGCAATCTTTGAAGATGGTCACTTTTCAATAGGTATTCCCTCTATTTTCTGCTAATTATCAGCTCAATACTCCCCCCTATTTTCCTAAACTGTAGTTTTAATAGAAAGTGAGACGAGAGATCATAATCCCAATGCCCCGTTATGCCGTTATTAAGGCAAGAAGGCAGCTGCATTTAGAATTCTTGCAAATGCATACTATCCTACCAAAGGCAATTGGGGCGGCCATGTTTTTCTTGAGGACGTGATAAAACAACTGCCATGAATAGACAGGTTTTTTCGGGGTTTTTATTGAGTAAAAGTTTAGTTTATGGGCCGCCTCTCATCAAGATCCCCTCGTGAGGTGTTTTTGAGATAGATTTCTTATTGCAAGGTTGCAAAAATAAATCCGTTACTCATTTGGTTGAGCAAGAAACAGTTAACAGATCAGTTAACACACTACCTTAACATAGAGGTAGCCACAATTTCCTGCATGGTAAAACTATGTTACCCTAAAAAATAACTGTATCGTGCCACCTTTGTGGCATTATGCTGTGGCCAAACATGATTTCCATTGGCATTTTAAACATAAGATTGCCACCACAATAACCAAATATGCTCCTCTAAGAGAGTTGAGCAAGACATGAATATATTATGCTCCTCTTTTAATAAGAGTGTAGCCAACAATAAACCCACGACTTATGCAGCCGATTCCAATTATCATATAATATATAAATATTGACATTCAAGAATAATATTAACATCACATGCAAGGTTGACGATGATGATTATCACATCGCTACACTAGTGTATTCACCAAAATGTAAAGAACTCAACGATAATCAAGATGATCAACGTTCAACTTGCCACATAATATCAATAATCCTCAAGTAATAGTGTTTATATAATACCATGCTTAATATGTATATGAATATACATATGCATGTGCTATTTTCTTTCGCAATAAACCTATTCACACATATATTTATCTATACGTATGTGAACGTATATGTACATATGTTGATTTGTACCTTCACCTATGTACGCACATATGTGTCCATATACGCATATATACATATATGCTACATATGTTTATTGATTCACACACACACACACACACATACACATATATATTCATATATATTTACTTATATATATTAAAACAAGAGAGTTATTAAACCCCAAAATTGCCATAAACAAACACAACGGAAGAACATGACTCAACTACCTTGGGTTGACTTACCTCCAAGCAGGCTATTGACATCCCTAGACTCTTTTAGGTTTACGGGATCAAATACATGATCGACACTAAGCTTAGATGGCATTGCCAGTGATTTCGTAACCTTACCCTTCTCCCAAGTGATACTCCCCCCTCTCTCTTTGGAGGCGCTCAAATCGTTCCTGCATTTCCACTCAGGAAAACAAACGGTAGTTAGCCGGAAACCATCACACCATGATCAGATCATTGCATTTTTATTAGCAATTGCTTTAAAGAAAATAGAATCATCTCATGGTATTTCATCATATTCATATCATCAATTAGCCATCAACATTCCATTTGAATGCAGTAACATAACATTGCACAAATCCATCATGATATGTAACTTTCGAGGTTTCATGATCTCATGATTCATCATCATAATAATTACCATAAAGTGAAAAGTAATTTAGGAATCTAGAGTGGGGTCTAAGACAATCATTCCTGCTGATTTCCTGAGCATAAAAAAAATGCTGGCTGCTTCTTTGTATGGGGATGCCTTGAATTGTGTTGAAGATTAAACTTGAAAGTGAGGGGTTTGCAACCCATCAAACCAGCCACAACACCTGTATTGAAGGAGATTGCATATTTTGAAATCATAAATTTTACCGCCAACAGCCTTTGACAAAGTCAGATTCAACCTAGTCTATCGTCTCTCCATGTGGAATGAATAACTAAGGGTGTTGTGTTTATCTATCTTACCTGGTAGCAATTTGCTGAGACCTACATGGCAATAGGGATTAAGAAAGGAGCTGTAGAAATTTGGAAGAGATGCGGGAAACATTAATGCAATGTGGCAGTCATACATCCTGCAACTCTCTCTAAGGAAGGAAGTCATATATGTTGGCCGCTCAGATTTGGGTACCACTATGTGAATGCAGTCTACTTGCCAGTGGGTAGTTGAAATAAGTCAAGCTGCCTAGAGAAATAAATTATAATTCCAGTTTGCCATCTGGGCAGAGGGAAAGATAGGAATATGAAGTATTTGTAAAAGAATATCAGTATGTCTTCAACTGCAGCCTGTATAAGGTCAGAACCTGTTATTTATTTCATATTCATATACAGTTCCAGCTTGAAAATTTAATAATTTTATACTAAGTATTGATTGGGCTCTGTCAATGTTAATTTATTTGATTTTATTTGGCTAAGCATCAACTCTATCTTTATCTTATTATGTATTGATCAATCTGTTAATTATTCGATGAAATGTATACACAAGGAATTAAAGAATAAAACATAGAGATATCACAGTGGGAAGCAATCAACAATCGGACCAGCATTTGTAAAAATAAAAAAGTTATAGTCCAGTATTTTACACATTGCATGGAACTCTGTTCACTTTATTAAATTATTTTTTTACATCTAGGGGGTCCTATTTTTTTGTTCATTTTTCATTCTTTTAATTTTTTTTTTATCGTTTCACTCTTCCATGCTTTCTCCGCTATAATATAGTGAGTTAGTAACTGTTCTACATTTAGTGGGCCTTCTTATCTTTTTGTTTATTGTGCACACATTCTCTGTAAAATTGATCATTTCTCTCTTGTATGCTTCCTCCACTATAGTATAGACAGTTCTCATTTGCTATCTTGTCCTCTAAACAATAGGGGATTCAAAAAAAGTGATATGAGAGTACTAAACACCTACTACATGATTAGAGTATGGGAAGCATTGGATTTCCACTTACAATCCCTCTATCTGCCTTCCTCAACACTCTGCATGGTCTCAAATGGCATCTCTAATTTTTAGTTCTGTCAACCCTGTTCATGAAATGATTGACAATGCACTCTAGGTACAAAAAGATGAACTCTATGACCATTTCCAACAGGCTTTGCAACAACATTTCTTTTGTAGAGCCACTGATTTAAGGCAAGGCTCAAGCTCTTAGTTTCACCCCTTTCAGGTTCAAGATAACTTGGACATTCTATAGTTTGAAGGTAAGGTTGATGCTAATGCTTTGGATGCTTGGATTCATAAGATTTGAGTTTTAATAATTGTAAATCACTTCACCAATAAAAAGAAATCACATTTGCTACTCTCAAAATATCACCAATTAAAGAAATCATATTTGCTTCCCTAAAAATATCACCAATTGCCATGTGTTGGCATGAGATGCATAGTCAGATAATCACATTAAGCATTGTTGGTGTATATACTTATGCATCTCATTTGTATTAAGTTTACTTAGTTTACTTTAATATTTTAAGGTTAACATTTGCACGTGTTATTCTTAGAAGTCAACTAAGTGGTTGGAGGTTGCAACTTCCAACCATTTGTTTTGGAGTCATTTAATTTGAAGGGTTTACTCCAAACCTCTAGTTATCAAGTTGGAATTGATAACTTCCACCTCTATTCTCTTCAGTTACTCGGTAGTTTATGCTTAACTAAATCATATATGATATGAGTGTTATGTAAATCTTACATGGTACTAGAGCCTTGTTTGCTTAAGCTAGTCTAGTTTTATTTTGGAAAAATTTTCATGGGATTCTAGGTGTTCTTTTAATTCCTTTTTGCAGGTAACTTCTCATAGAGGCTTTGTGCAGAAAAAGTGACTGCACCATTGTATATAAAGTGGCTGAAAACATTAGTATGGTTATCAATATGTTAATTTTTTTGCTTAGTTGAGTGAGAGGTAAGGGCTTTGCCTTTCTCCCATTAGATAAATATATAGTAATAAAAAATTACCCTCTAAACAGAGGCAAAATGATGTTTAAGATCAATGAGTTGGGGGAGCAGTATAGTCCAATGCACAACTTCCAATAGATAAAAAAGAAGTGAAAGTTTCATAACAGTTTTGATAGCCCATGCAAATATTCATAAGTCTCTAACTCCTTTTTGCATGAGTATTAATAACCCTTGTGTTGTTGATTATTGGGGACAATTTCTTCCTTTTAATTTCTACCTTGGTCCAAACATCTATAGTTTCTGAAGGAGTAACCAGCTTTGGAGCAATTCATGGGGAAATCTTGAATGTGTTTGCTGAAGTCATAGGTTTACCGTAGTATTGTGTGGGTACACCCTTAGAAGAAGATTCCATGATTTCAGCACTCCCTTTTGATTTGGGGGAGAAAGACTTAGTTGAGCTTTTTTGAGGAGAGTTGAGCAAATTTGGCTTTTAGATACCTCAGAAGCATTATCCCTAGTGTTCTCCACAATCTCATCCCTCTCATTAGAGTTAATATGTTGATGGTTTGGAGCTGTGTAATGTCCCCTATCTTGATTTTCCCTAGATTTTTCCCACAGATCACAAATTGCAACGAATTAGGGTTAGGGGTTCATCTTACCAAAGAAATATTTCTTTAAGGATGCAATCCAGGATTGGAATCCTGCCCACATGAACATTATATATATATGCTTAGGAGAGTTAGACAATAACATCACATCCATAGATTATCAACAATGCAAACATATTAGAATTTTGGGAGAAGGGACATGATGGGTCCGCCCAAAGCCATATACCAAGCCTAAGAGGGTGTATACCACAACCCTCCCCCTTGGCGACTTGTATCTGCTTTCCCCATCAATGCCTTGACTCCCTGAAGACACTACCAACTTGTGGGATTGGGCGGAGGTCGCAAGCGGGCTCTTTTGGCACTTACCACTTCACCCTCATTGTGGGTTTGGGCGAAGGTCGCAAGTGGATCTTTTAGGTTCTTACCCCTTCACCCCATGCCCTTCCCACAAGGTGAGTTTTAGACACTCATGCATGTTTATCATCAGAAATTATACATGAAACATATTTAATTATTCATGACAAAATGCATACACATGTAAACAATGATTGGCAGAAATACACCTGAATATATGCTTATATCTAGTAATAGGACTCTATGGTGATGAACAGATCTGATTCCTTTCTTGCTCTTGGCCTCTACGTTTCTACCTTAATCCGCGTGTCTTCAATACTCATAAGATATCACTTATAGAGAAACAATAGATTAGTTCAATTGAATAATTACTAATAAGGCTTAATAATTGCTGGAAGCATCATTATTGCGTAATCGTGTATATATATATATATATAATTATGTGTAAACTTACTATCCTCGTATATTCTTGCAATATTGTACTTATTTGATTATGTTTGCTGCTATGCTCAGGTAATATTCCTATTTCCTGTCCTTGATCAGACTTCTTATTTTCTCCTATACTTCCCATGAATGAATCTGCTGATCTCCCTTTCCTTTCCTATTTATATCTCATGTCTTTATGAAGAAGAACATCCTTTGGAAGAGTGATGTCCTTCCAAAACAATCATGTCTCTTCCGTATAATTGATTTCAGCCTTTCATAATGTAATTGCTGCCTGTTTCTTATAATTTGCATATTAGTTAGGACCCTCCTTACTTAATATGTTTTCTGCTCTTGACAGATTAATTATTGCCATTATATCCTTCCTTTTTTCCCTTCGTTTGATCCCATCTCCAATATTTATGACATCCAAAAGATGTGTCTTTTGGGAGATGTCCCTTAAAATCCAATCGCTGCCTTTCTTAATTCCAGCGATGCCTTTTGCTGCTTTTGTATTACTTTACATTCTATGGTTCATAAGAATATGTGCCTTTTATTACATAATAATATAGTCGCTGCTTTTTTACTGCCTTTCGTAATGAATCACTGCCATTCCTATAATTGCTCATTTTATGTTTATATTAATATATTATCTGTTTCTTATTTCACTATTATATTTATAAATTTATATTAGTTTTATATATGTGTTAATATTTAGAGTATTATATTCTTATAATAATAATATTTTAAATTTTTTTTTTTTTTTAGGCTGCAGAAATCAGGTTTGTATAGCACGGCCCCCTATAAACTGCAGTGCGCCTGGTAAACTTTTTAATGTGACTGGTGGCGCTGGCGCGACACACCCTCCGGTACCATGGGACGGGGGAGACTAGAACTCGTGACCAGCCTCCTGCAACAGGAAAGACTTAGCCAACCGAGCTAGGGCCCTTGCCCAATAATATTTAAATTGTTAATATTAAATTAATATTTTAATATTTATATTGTTATTTATTTATTTTATTTATTTATTTGTATTTTAATGCTCGGGTTTTTAGTGTTGCAATTTCGGGGGCATGACAAGCTGCTCCTTTCTAGCATGTAGCATGCTTTGGCAATTTTGCCTTATTATTTGAAGGACATAATTTTGAATAGTCATCTACCTTATGGCCTGTACCATATCATCATTTGCAGTTGAATGTTATTCCTTCATAGTCCAACAATTTTTTGTAGATTTTTCATTTTGGTGCCAACTTTAATCTCTATTTCTATTGGCAACTGTTTGGAAAGGTCCATTTCTGCAACAATTCGAGCAAATGTGTAAGAAGTTGGCAAAGTGAAGGAGGAATGGAAATTTGACAACATTGGCCTTGACATTAATTTCCCAACGTTGCTTCTGATTGAAGAGACATCTTTGTACTCAAATTTTGCATAGATCACAGAGAAGAAAACCTTTAGCAGAAGGGCCAATGAAAATTTCTCCTTCAAGGAAATGCTACCAAGCTTTTGAGATACATTTGTTGAGTTATGCCAGGTCTGGCCATAGATTATGGAAGTGACAAATCGATTTGTGATCTTTGTGAGTTTTTTCATCCTCCACGATGTCCTCTCCAAGTTTTATTGTGGGAAGAACCTTGCGTTGGGTATTTTCACCTCTTATGCCTGAATCATTTGGGCTTGAATGCATCATTGTTGTTTCATCTGAGATTAGATCCAATTTCTTTGCTGAAGATTAAAGAGAGAACCTTTGATTAGGGTTGCCCTTGTTCTCACTTGGAGCCATTTGATTTTTCATTGGAGAGAGGGTATCTTGCCACCATTAGAGAGGGATTTCTTGAGCCCCTAGCCATATCAAAAGAGTAGGAAAAATACCTAAATTTGACTTGCCACCATTAGTAGTGATTGTAGCCTTATTTTCTCTTGACGCACTTTAATTGGAGGCCCTAGATTTAGCGAGAGATATGCTGCCATCAACATGATTCAGGGACAGGAGTTTTTGAGCTTGTGTTGTTGGAGGGATGAGTGGGAGCAAAAGGAAAATTTGGAAACAACATTCCTTATGTTATACCCTTTCCTTTTTTTTACATTGCATAATCTTTCTTTCTACATCGATTTGTCCATTTTGGACACCTCCCTTGGAAGATGTTTTTTCATAGGTAGATTCGGGGCACAAAAATCAGAGCAGCAACATTGTTATAAAAAAAATATTATTATTATTTTTGGAATGCTCAAAGCATTTTCCAAAGCACTTTCATAGTGGTCAAGTGAGTGCTTTCATAGAGCTCAAGTGAGTGCATTTAAAAGCGCCTCCCTAAAGCACTTTAGAGATAAGTGCTTTGTGATGCTCATGAAGTGTGTTCTTGTGATTCCTCCAAATATTTCACTTTTAAAAAAAAGTTAAATACTTTAAATCTGTTTTATAATGCTACTAAAGTCTTAACATGTTTGCATCAGCACTTACATCAGCAACATGAGGCATCAGTCAACCTTGTTTGCATCAGCACGTTGTCTTGTCAGTGACATGTGGCATTCTAGTTAGCACTTGCTAATTTGTACGACTTGCCACCTTAGTGCCCAATCAACTATGCCACATTAGCATGACACTATCATATGCTTGAGTCTCCCAGGTTGTAGGATTTGGATATTTAGTTTGACATGCAAACTTGAGAAGGTCCATTCTCAATCATTTGGACTTTGATTCAGGTCAAGCTTTGACTTTGGCTGTTTTCTTAACTGCTAGCTAGTGGTGAGATCCAGTTTTGGAATTTGCGCCCTTGATTTTCAAAATTTGTAGGTTTATTAGATACTTGCTGGATAACTCTTAATTTGCAACTTTTGAAGGTCTCTTTAGGTTCATACAGACTCTGGTGTGAGTGCCAATTTTTTTGGAAGTGCATATTTGTATGTTCTTAACATTAGCAACTTGCCTATGACCATATTGACTTAGAAGAGTGTATTCAGTTCTTTGTACCCTTCTTGAAACTGTATAACATCTGATGTATCCATTGCATATTGATATTAAAAGGGATTATGTAACTTGTATGTAAATCTGACACTAAAATCATGTGTCTTTAAGTAGTTGATTTGGAAACACACTATTCTATAAAGTGCCAAAATTAATTCTTTTGGGGGTTCTTTTCATTGAGTGAAGTTTGGGGGTTGTTTTTTTATTGGTTGGAGTTTTTGTATCTTGTTTGCATTCTTTGTATATTCTGTAATCAATCAACAACAACAAATTCTGATACTAACACCATACGACTACTTAACATGGAAAAGTAAAATGACCATATTACTTTGGTTAAAGGGGTTATTTAAGATAACTTAGGCAACTAAGAAAGAATGTAATGACCCGTTTTATCCCCTAAATCGGAACATTACCTAATAAAAAACCCAGACGATTGGAATAAAAGAAAATTATAAATAGTAATTACATAATTTAATTATCAAGCAAGCCAACCTAGATTAAAGTAATTTAATTATGAAGCAGGCCAACCAAAATAAAATGGATTAGAATTGGCACAGATTATTAAAAAAGGGGGGCCGACTGAGATTCAAATAAGGCAGCGCTCCATCTTAAAAAGGCATAATTAACAATAAAATGAAAAGGTATTAAGTCAGTGCTGCGTTTGAAAGTAGGTGTCCTTTACCAAGGAAAGAATGTGAATGAAGAGATGTGACTTTTTCCCCCTCCACCATTGAAAATATATAAGAGAGGTAAAATCATTTGAAGAAGGAATGGAAAGAGATCAGAAAATAAATAAACATTTGCATTCAAAAAGGCAGCAACCATTGAATATAATAAGTGATTGGTATGCATTGTGATGGAGTATAATGTTTATATATATATATATATATATAATCTCTTATGTATCTTTAACCTAGTTACTAATGGGAATTGCTAATCTATTTAAGGCTCTTATAATTATTGATTTAATCTATTAGTTTCCTTATAAGCAATTGGGCATGGATTTGCAAGGGAACACGATTGGGAGAGGCAGCAAACCGATTCCACAATGTAGGTAGACCACCCCATGTGGATGGTAATGGGAGTTCCTGCCACTTGGGGCCAAGGGGTGATTGCCACTCTCTTGAGATTAATTGTGATGAATAGTCTCTGAGCGCCCTATCATGCTTTCCTTTCCAATACTTTGTATGATTGGTTATTGGAAATGAAACTATAGATTAGATCCAATTAGGTGATGTTATTTATATTAATTGTTCATTTAATCTTAAGTTAAATAAATTTTATATGATTTAATTTTAGAATACTATTTGTAAAACAAATTATATTGTTGGAATTGTTACTTTTGGGAAAAATCAGGCATACCCCCAGTAGGGGACATTACAATTGGTATCAAAGCTTTAATCTTGCCAGCCTGCGGGACAAACTTTAACCGCTAGTCAATTAGGATTAGCTATTCATCCCTCTTCTTAAGTAAATAAAAAAAATAAAAAATAAAATCAAGTAGGCCAACGTTGCATTTCTATGTGTTACGACCCAATTCTGCGTAAATTAAAAACTTTCCCATTTTCACTTTAAACATGTAAAAGTAACATATAACAAAGATATTACAATAAATTTCTTCCTTTCTTTATTGATAAACATGTACAAGTTACAATATGTTTCCTCATGAATTTCATTTTCATTGCAAATATAAATCAGAGTTAAAAAGGAATACAGTTACATACATAGCTCGTAAGCTTTTGCACAAATAGAAGTAACAAGGTCCAGGAATCCGTCCTTTCAAATCTTGGTACATCAGCCGCTCGCTGTGGAGGAGAAACATCACTCGGGCGCTTTTCCGCCAACCACGGACTTATAATGCGGTCCCCCGCACGATCATTTTGCAATGAACGGCCCTCCCTTCGAAGAAGAGATTGGTAGGGTATCCTTTAACGCATTACCAACTGAAAGATAGCTGTGCAGTACAACAAACCTCATTGCGACCTAGTATCTGATCACAAATGAACTGACAGGGAAATCTCAACTATCTCACATCTAGGATGTCGTACCTTTCACTACTTTGGCCAAAGTATTCTCATTCAGTACTTGAATGAAGGTCATCTATCATAAACACTACTCAGGCCGATTTGACTTAAGGCTTCCTTACTCTACGCATAGGTTTTGTCCTTCAATGGATGAAACCGTCATCCCAGACATCCTACAATCATACTAACTTAATGGAGATGAACAGTCTACAAGTGTCTTTATTTTATTCCTCCTATTCAGGAAATCTTTGTCCTAGGAGTACTTAGCTTACTCAGTTATCTAATAATCTAAGCTAAAAGACCATACTTGACTAGACCTTCATTTCGTTCCTAGTAGTAAATAAGTATATCTACGTATTCTCCATATAGAGATCATACAAAGTTTGCAAAAACAATTAATTGCATATAAAACCCTTCTCTATATAATGCAGATTAAGTTCAGTTACCCTTGAGCTCTTTAATCATTTACTACTACCAATCAACTATCATACACAAAAGACAGTCTTGAAGTGCAATGCTTATAATTCCTTATTAATGCATATAACCAAATAGAATCCTTTCTTTTCCAAAACCCCCTTCCTAATCACATTTAAATCTCTTCTTTCCAAAATCCCATTCCTAATTAAATCTTCTTTAATTAAATTGAATGCAACAAGTTATTCTTTTAACTGTACTGATATTCCCTAATCCTTACCCATGCATAAGTATTCCCTAATCCTTACCCATGCATAAGATGAAATTCTTTTAAATCTTTATGCCATAAAAGATTATCATCAACAAATGGTTACTAAAACAATTCATTATTCTCAGTTCAATACAGACAGCGAATACAAGACAGTAAAGAAAATAACTTTAAAGTTTTTAAACTTTAATTCAGAATCATGCCTGTTTTAAGCTCCTTTTCCAGTAATACTCCTTCAGAAATCTTCTAATGTTGTTCCCAGCTAACAGTATCCTCACTCAAAAATTTCTCCAAATAAAGAATTTTATTGTTGTCTCACAGAAATTTATACTGAGAAAACTCAGCACACACTGAAACACTTGAAACAGATAACTAGCACAAACTCACAATATTTGCAGTGGATAAACTCTTTCTAAAAACGTCAAAGAAGAGAAAAATCTGAAGTGAATTCGAATGAGAGCTTGTGAGGTATTTATAGGTCGCAGTTAAAACAACTTCCCCATTTCTGGGCATGAATATTGACAAATTTCAATATTTACTCAGTCAAAGTGATACCTGCCATGCATCCAAACCTTTAGTCATGTTCTTTTATGATGAATCGACTCCTATACAGCCAGCAATTCGAAGAATCTTTCAACTTGAAACCAAAACGAAATCTACAGTCACGTTTTTCTGCCAGGCGTCAGAATTTTTCATGATATTTTTGCTGCGTTTTAGGTTAAGTCCCAAATCGACCCAGCTCAGTTGTTTGTTGCTATTTTCTGGTTTTAAAACTTTGACATTTTCTTCTTCCATTCCCAGCTGTGCAGGGAGCTCCGCCATTTTCACGGGTAAGTTCTTCATTTTATATTTTCTTTCATCTCCTTAAGTTCGACTTTTAAATTTTCCTCTTTGCTTTTTCAAATGCATTTTGAAAGGTTTAAGAATTATACACGGCTATCTTCTAATATTTAGGCTTTCACAATAATAAAATGCGAATTTAATCTTTCCACAAAAAAATGCGAATTTAATCCTTTCGAAATTGAAATTGTTTTAATAATTTCTATTTATATATTTTATTTATTATTGTGTTAATTTAAACATTAATATTTATTTGTATATAAACGTATTTATATATAAATAAATATTAATTTTAATATTAACACATTTAATCAATAAAATATATAAATATATTATTATTTATACATTTCTTATGTATTAATATTTATATATATAAATATATATATTAATAATCTCCTTATTAATATATATATATCATATATATATAAATATATAATTAAATCCTCCAGATAATAATACTTGAATATCATTTATCAAGATACCAGGCGGAATGTGTACGTGTAAACATGTTTACATGTACTCTATGTATATACATATGTATGCGTATATACATGTCGATACATATGTACGAGCATATCCATCTGTTTACGTACATACGTGTCGATATGTTTATACATTTAGATATGTGTATACAGTGTATACATGTGTATATGTACCTATTCGACCTGCATCACATTCTTTCTTTTACGTTCATTCACAGGGATTTACAGTAAAGTCAGACTAACATTCAATCACATCATATAAAGCATGGGGAAGTAAATCTTACTCCTAAGCCTAAGGTTGACTTATCTAGACCAACATAACTGACTTGGTTTCTCAGAACTTATACTGACGTGTGTGTATGCTCATTTGGTACTCGTTACTGCTTATCCGACCAAGTTCCTCCCCGAATGATGTCTCTCCTCTGTCCGGAAGAACAGTCTTCATACCTGCACATCATGACATGACATCGGCAGTCATATGCTCATAACAAGGTAAAAACATCTCACAAGTTAGAATAACATTATTCCATAATTTAATCAAGAATTAAATCATTTAGAAGTAACAATCAAATGAAACCATCATTTAAACAGGACTCATTTATTTAATAATGAGATCAACCATGTTTTATTCATCATCAAGATTCAAACAGTACAATCAATTGCCCTATACAATAGTAGCTATAATATCGGGATGTAACAATATGTGTGTGCCTTTCATGTGTATGTTTCATGTTTTATGTGTATTTATGTGTATGCTTCATGTCTTACGTGTATTTATGTGTATACGTCGTGTCTTACGTGTATTTATGTGTATGCTTCGTGTATTACGTGTATTTATGTGTATGCTTCATGTCTTATGCATATGTATGTGTTTGCTTCATGCCTAATGTGTCTTCAATAGGTTTACTCCATGTGTGTTTATGATTACTTTATGCTTAACAATTAGAACACTGCTATAAAATCTGTCAAATGCTTCTTGGGTTGATAAATTTATTTTGGTGTATTTTTCCATAATAAAGAAAACAAAATTGGAAAGAACATGAGGACAGACTAGGGCAAGCCTAACATTCTAAAAGGCGTGGTAAAAAGGGAACTTAATAATTTTTTGTCCAAATAAAAGATAATTTATTCTTAGGATGAATATGCAATTGGTGGGAGTTAGGAGAGATATTTTTGAATTATACATAGAACCCCCCCGCCAACATCTCTTCAAAGGCCCTAAGGTTAGAAACCAAATCAATAAAGGAGGAGGAATTATTATGACTGATTACAAGTAATAGACAACGATATCAACAAATTAACTTATTTAAGATTAAATTATTATTAGTCTCCAAATGTAGCGATGAAGAGTTGTAACTATTGAGGTGAAAAGGTGTGACTCCCTCAAAATTGAGCTATAAAAGGGAGAGAATTCATTTTAGAAAGACATCCATAACATCATTGAAGAATTCAATTGAGAATAGAATTGTTACCTATTTTTAGGTACAACTCAAAACAGGTAGAGCTGAATTGCATTTCTCATTGAAAGGTACAAAATTTCTGCTAAAGTATTCATAGTTTTACGAATTTGATTACTTTTGAATTTCCAGTATTATTATGCAAATGAATTGTAACAGAAAAACTCATAAATTTGCATAAGAAATGCTGTTTTATTCATATTATAAAACCAAAGTCCCACACAAGCCGTGGGAGTAGCTTAATTTGATTACTTGATCAAATATTGAATACAAGAAAGAAATACGTATCACACAACTGAAGATAATATAAGAATAAGGAGAGAAGGTGATTTGTCATCGCTTGGAATGACGAATCGTTGTTATAGTTGTGTTGATCTTGGTTCAGCTCCAGCTCATGGGATCCAACTCCAGCTCCAAGGGTTATCTGCAAAATTGTTGAAAGGTGGTGTTAGAGCAATGCAAAATCACATTCTACCTTATCCCTACATTACCAACAGAAATGTAATCTGCATCCTATCAGGCATTCATCAGATGATTAAGTCATCAAAAGAGCAGAAGTTCAGGGAACACAAAGTTCAATGGAAGCTTTCAGCTTCAATTATTTTGCTAACTTGTTTGTTTAATGTGTAGGAACAGGTACATATTTCATAAATGATTCAACATTTTAGTATGTGGGTTAAAGTGTGGCTCCCACAAGGGTCGATCCCAGCATACTGCAGAGTACGTTGTCGTGAACACCATAGTGAACATGCATACATAAAAGCTCAGAGTAATGGAACAACAATTAAACACTTGAGAGTATCAAATACCATGAATATAACAACAATGGCAGCCATAGGATCTGACTATGAGCATATGAATTCATGGAGCAAAGTCATGAAATGAGGGCAGTCATCCATAGTGACAGTTGGAGATGCTCAAAAGTGCAGAGATAATGCATGATTAGAAGTGAAGGGCAAGCCACAGGTTCATAAGCAAAACAGGGGAATATCTCAGCAAATATGCATGATAGTCATATATAACAGCACAAACAACACATGTAAGGACAAAATGATAATAAAGTGGTTCATACATGGAGTATATCATTTCAAGGACAGCATCATTATTGAAATAGAGTAAAAGCATGACATTCATAGTCCTTGTTTCGACATTGTGACATGACCCAATGTTTTGAAATGGAATCATATGGGAGCATTGAGCTCATTTAGCTGCTTAAAAAATGTGCAAAGCTGAGTAAAATACATCACTTTCAAAATTGAATGCTTTATTTCAATTACATGTTCCCAACTCAATGACATTCACTTGATGAGATAGCTGTCTGCCATGTAATGGGGTCTAATTTTGCCAGTTTTCCCTTTTCAAAGCCTCGGTCACATTTGCAATCTGTGTGTATTATCTCCTTGTGGCTTTTCAATATTTGTCATAGGGTCTGATGGTTTTGTCTCTAAGTGGAAATCCAAAAGTGCCGAGGTTTCTCAACATTGCAAATGATGCATTGGTGTCCAGGGTTTCGTTAAATGACATGTCTTTTTACATGATTAAATACAGTCATATTGTATGACACTGCATTCTTTATAGGAGGCAGTAAGTGCTCGATGACAGTACCTTGTTGGCAAGTCTACAGAGATCTGATATAAGAGGCATGACAGTGGGAGTAAATTTCAGTCTGAGGTACAGATTGGTAGAATAAAAGAACAAGGCTGAGGGTTTCATGTATAGTAAGTAAAGTGATACAGTCTGAGCAGTCCATGCAAATGCATGCAGGCAATAGAGGCATGATATAAGTGTAGAGAAAATTACAACCTACAATAATGAAACTCTTTTATGCATGATTCAAACCCTCGAGTTTTCTTGGGCAGCATGGTAGAGGAGCCTAAGTTTTTACAAGTACAAAAACCCTCGGCCTAAGAAGGAGAATGCATTCAGACCAAGGCGTCCATGGCGGCCAAGCATAAAAGCACCAACAAAAAATGAAATACAGGAAAAAATACATCAAAAAATATGTTGCAGCCGCAGCTTAAAAGTCTGGGAAAAAGCTTTCAAAATGTAGAAAAGTGTACAGATTTATATGGAGAAGAGCTTGTTTTACCATCTTTGCAAAATCCTTCATGAAAAAACCAGAATCGAGCAAAAAAGTATAGAGAAATGGAAGCTTACCTCTTTATTTTCCTTTTATACACAAGAAAGGTGATTGGAACAGTAGAAAAATGGTCGGATTCAAGCTTCCATCATCTTCCCATAGCGGCCCAGTCTCACCCAGCTCTCCAAGCAGCCCAAGCAACAAACGCAAATGATTAGGGTTTGACCTAATCTTACCTTTTTCTTCCATGGGCTTACTCATCATTTTAATGGGAATTTTTAGTTTAAGATTAATGATATGGTCGGCCTCCAGTAATTATCGTGGCCAAAATTCAAAACATTACAAAACGTTAAGGCCGATACAATATATGCTAGGTATAATGTGGTCAATGATCAAAGCATTGACATTTGATGTCAAATGTGCTAAGTGTAATGATTCATGAGGAATCGTTGGTAAATGAAGGGCTAGCATGCAAGTGTTAGAATTTTCAAATGTTTTCAAAATTTAAATCATTTTATCTTTGCTTGATTCAAAGCAAGCTATGTAATTTAAATATTAAAGATAATATTAGATTATTTTAATATTTATCATGCGAACAAAAAAGGAGATCATCATGGCATAATAAAAATTAAAATAATCGTTTTGATTATCTTTAATATTTAAAACAAATCATGCAAAATACAAGATAAAGTAAATGGTGAAGTTTCCTATCACTTTGCTTCAGTTCCATATCATTTTTGAAGATATTTTGATCATGCATGATAGAAGGGGGAGTTTGAGATACTGAGAGTTTAGTTCACTTCACTTGCAGGCCCATTTTTCGAAGGTTTTTGCTTTTGCTTGTGAGGGGCATTTGAGGAAGATATTTTCACTCTCAAATCACTTTCAGTGCCACTTTCATGCATTCTGGAGCTAGTTCGAGTTACTTTTCAGTTGTACACATTGTGACTGCGAGTTTGAGCCTGAGTTCACTCATTTTTGCATGAGTTTGAGCTCTTCTTTTAGAAATTTTTACTTCTGCTCGGGATTTGCCTTGGAGTTATCATTTTATACTGAAATTGACTTTCAGTTTCACCTTCATGCCTTGGAGAGGCTTTTTGTATAAAGTGATATGACTTAGTCATTTTTCACTAGTTCTTGTTTTCTGCCTTTGCCTTCAGCAAACAGACTTCATGTAACTCAGCTTTCAGAATTTAATAGATTATGCAGCAGTTTTTACAGGTTAATTAGTTTGTGATTTGTAGAAGATTCCTTTAATTGCTAGTATTTTCAAGTTTTGCCTTCAAGTTTTCAGGCGTTGTTATTGTGAAGGATTCGATCGAAGGATTATTGTGTTTTCAGTTTTGAGACCTCTAATATTTCTGTCTCCTTCATAGATATCTATATGTAGTTTAGTTTAAGTTCACTGGTTATACACTGTGCATGTAATTGATTAATCAGTTTAGTCGTGAAAACCATGTTTTCCCTCAAAATTGTATTGAATCAAAGCCTCTGTTTAAAACATTTAGGTGATTAGGCTATCAAATCAGGTTGTGCAAATTAAAGTACTGAGTAATCATCTGTGAGTTAATTTGTAGTTTAGGTTTCTAATTAGGTGCATCACCTAGTTTAGTTTTCGGTTTAGGCTTTTAATTTCAAATATCTTTCCCTTTTCCAAACAAGTACACATAATTAATTTGAAGATCAAATAGGAAGCCGACCTAGAATCCAGAGGTCTAGTTTCATATAGGGTACCTGTTGTGACCTTTTCACACATCGCCCCATTGCAAATGGGGACCCCCTAATTTTTGCTTCGTTTTGGGTCTTTTTGCTTTGGTTTTGGTTTGTTTTGTGGCTGTCTCTCCTTGTTCCGTCTATCTTTTCAGAGATGTGCCCATTTGAATTGAAATTTTGGCTAAGTCTGTAGAATTAGGGTTTTGAATCTTCACGTCAATTTGAAGTTGAATTGAGTGAGCAAATTGAAGTTTGAGCTTGACACTGCGTCCAGGGCACCTTAAGCTGCTTGCCTGCAAATTTTGAGCTGAAACAGACCACTTGCTATTTTTGGCAGTCTGGACTTCAGAGGCTATTTCAACGGTTTGCATGCGAAGTTTTTCAGTGCATGTTTGGAGAATATTTATGGGTTTTTCGAGACCTACGCAATGATATAACATGCAAGATGAGATGATAACTTTCAGCAGTGCTACCTTTGGAGGTTGTTTTTAGGGTTTGGATGTTGGAGTCTTCAACATATGTCTGGATATTCTTTGTGGTTTTTTTAGGAGCTTTGCAGTGATGTAACATGCAAACCAGGATCAAGACCTTTTTGCAGAGTTGTCTTCGAGAGCAAATTTTAGGGTTTGCATGCAGGATTTTTTAGTGCATGTCACATATTCTTCATGGGTTTTTCAAGAGCTACGCAACAAGGTAACATGCAAGTAGAGTTGGTCACTTTTTCAGACACTTACTATTTTTAGCAGGATCACTCCAGTAGTCACCCAACACTTCAGCATCACGAACAAAGCGACATGCAACAAAAACAGGGTCAAACGGAGATCATTTGAGCGACATGCAAGTCAGATTAGGGTTTCCTGCTTCGGGACCCAAACTAAAGGGTCAAACGCCAAAATCCCCGAAAACTGATGTATCCCATTGCCATCAGTATCTTTCAATGAATCCACTGGTAAAATTTGAAGGCAATCTGAGCACTTACTATTTATAGTAAGTCACTTCTCAAATAGGCTATAAATAGCAGGTCAACACATGCCACCAGTGTGAACGGGTTAGTCAACCCATGAGGACCCCATAGAGAAAATTTCACGTCGAGTAGAGTTGCAAAAGTTCTAAAATCAAGCAGTTATTATAAATAGCAAGTCACCTCCAGGAATAGGCTATAAATAGCAGGTCAACACAGATGACAGGTGTGAACACAACACTACATCACGAAAATCAGGGTTAGCCAAAATCAGGTCTTGAAAATGCTGAGAATTCATGGGGATCACAAGAACACTAGAACTTTCTAAAAATAGAAAGCTTGGGCAAGCTGAGGACATCACGAGCAATTAGAAGAACACCCCCTTAAATTTTCCCTAGCAAGTTGAAATGAGTTGAAAATTCATCTAAGGCGTAGCAAAATGGAAGTCCAGACCCCCAAATGCGCCCAACTTGAAGTAGGCTGGAGGAAGAACTTGTCGAGGCGTTGGAATTCCAGCAGGACCCCCCAAATGCACCTTGATTTGAGATGAGGCTGGAAAAGTTGTTAAGTATTGTAAAATTCCTACAGGACCCCTCAAATGCACCCTGCCTTGAGAGGAGCTCAGAAAATCAACTAAGTCAGGAGAAATTCCTCCTCCCCTAATCAAATGCGCCCACTTCACAAGGAGATGAAGAAAAAGTTTCTAAGTATGAAAAATTTCCTCCTCACCCCCCAAAATGCGCCCAACCTGGAGAAGCATGGAGAAAAATTTCTAAGGCGTCAACAACTTCCTATACACTCCCTCAAATGCGCCAAGTCAAGATGGAGGCCTAGAAATTTGACCAAGTGTTTTGAAGTTCCTCCTCAACCCCTCAAATGCGCCATCATCAAGGAGATTGAGAAAATTTCTAAGTGTTGGCAATTGGCAGGCCACCCATCAAAATGCGCCCAGCTTGTGATGGAAGAGGTTTAAAAAAGTTTCTAAGGCATACAAAATGGAAGTTGGCCACCCTAAATGCGCCCTTCAAAAGGATTGACCTTAAAAAAATTTTCTAAGTATGAGTGAATTGGAAGTAGGGCTAGTGAAATGCGCCCAGCATGACATGAGGCTTGGAAAAGTTGCTAAGTGTGAAAATGTTCCACCTCCACCCTCTAGATGCACCCAATTTGGAGGAGGGTGAAGAAAATTTCTAAGTGTGAGAAGTTCTTGTGGACCCCTTGAAATGCGCCCAAGAACAGGTTGAGCATGGAAATTTCTTCTAAGGCAAGTGAAAATGGAAGTAGCACATGTCAAATGCGCCCAAGGTTGTGAAGAGGAGTGGTGGCTTGAAGATACTTCCAAGTGTTTGAAATAGAAGCTACACCCTCCAAATGCACCCAAGTAGGCAGAGAAAAAGACAAAAAAATTGAGAAATTCCCTCATCACCTAGTGAATGCGCCCAAACAAGTAGGGAAGAGGATAATTTTTTTTAAAATTTCCTTGACCCCACAAAATGTATGCCCAAAAAGAAGAAGGAAAAATGAACCTTAGAAATAAAATATTTTTCAAGGATAAAAAAATTAAATGTACCCCTTCATTTGTAGACACATGAATTTGGCACTTTCAGAGGGGAATTTTCTTCTGGGTACTGGATATTTTCAACAAGGATGTGATTTTAAAATTTTCCACACCTTGCTAGAGATCTTAAGATGAAAATTTTTAATGGGCACCTGCTTTTATGAAATTCCCTAGATGAAATAGAAATTCCCTAAGGAAAAATGCCTAAGTCTCTGTGATCAACTTTTCTATGGCCCTTGATAGGTAGATGTTTTTGATGACATTTTTATGGGGGAATAATTTTTCCAAGCCAGAGTGAAGATGAGATAATTTCAAATTGCACAAGAAGCAAAGTTCGCCCAAGGAGTATGGGATGGGTGAAATTCTCTAAGGAATGAAAATGGAAGCTCAAGTCTCCAAATGCGCCCTAAGGGGGATGAATGATGATGTGAAAATATTCTAAGGCATGAGGAATTTGAAGGCAAAAGTTGTGCTAGAGAAAAATGATGAACCCTATCTAATCCATTGACCACTCAGACCTTGGAAGTCAGAGCATGAAAATCAGGTAAGTGAAGTGAATTTATACTATAAACGTTTTGATGCTCTTCTTTTTGTTTTGCAGGAAGAACACCGGGGGCCAAGACATAATGACTTGGGTGATGGATCGAATACTCCAATACAACATTACAACCTCGAAAGAGGAAAAGTTGCATGTTGAAGCTCCTCCATGAGATCTCAGTTGCACCCCAAATCATGAAGGAAGATGTTGAAAAAAATAAAAATGGCTAAGTGTTGGAATTTCTCAAAGACCCAATATACACCCAACTCAAGCTAGGCAGGTGGCAAGGAAGAAATGGTGGAGTCCAAGATAGGAAAATCCTTCAAATTCAGGGATGGAGAAATAATGAAGGCACAAGCGTTGGAGAGTTAAAGAATGACAGCTAAGAGGAAAATCATCATCAAGCAGAAGAATGAAGTTGCAGTCTTGGAGTTTCAGATTGAGAACGTGCCTGCCATGCCGATTGAAGCTATGTTGGCTAGATTCATAGAGTTTGCAGTCAAGAAGAAGAATAGTGTGAACGCGTTTACAGACATGAATCTTCTAGAAGATGGTGGACATTAATTGCTCATTTATTACTCCACTCTTCTTGGTGGTAGTCTTTAGGGTTAGGGCTTATGTGGCTCAATTTGAGCCCTTCATTGTAATTGAATCTGAGCCGTCCATTGGACTTGGCCAACTATAAAAGGGGCATCCCCCCCTCATTTGTAGCTCATTAGATTAGATTAGGATCATAGGATAGCAGAGAGATTGATAGTGTAGCATAGATTGGTAGGATAGTTCGAAGAAGAAGGAAAGTTTTTCATTTGAAAACTTTGTAAGAAATTGTTGTGAATACTCTCTCAATAAAAAGAGTTTTCATTGATGATGATCTCGTCTTTTGTTGTGAGTAGCTAGCAAGGTTTCTTCGTCCTTCTGATTTGAGTAGTAGCTTAAAGTAGAGTAAATTTCATTTCATGCAAGCAGATAGTAATAATGGAATGTGGTGTTTGATCTAAGCAAGCTTCACTCATCCATACCACTAGCGGGCTCACTGACGGTGTGTTCGCCTTGTGTGGTCAACTGGAAACATTGTGGACCTAACTTCAATCACAGTTTGAATGATGGTATGTGTCGTTGTGATGGTATCTTCATGTCAAGTGGTGGTTTGAATATCTTTACTCACCTCCCTTGAAGATTGCACCGACTCCGTGGAAGCTGTTCAATGCGAGGCAAAGCGAAGTCCAATTGAAGTTTGCTGAAGTTGAGCTCCATATCCCACACTTAGGATAGAATTTAGGCTTTCTAAACCCTGCACCCATTTTAATTCAGTACTTTCTGGTTAGTTTAGGAAACAAGAGCTTTATAGACAAACCTTTCGAGCATTCGAATTCCTTTCTCCGCTGTTGAACAATTTTGTAAGTGCCCTTGAAATACCAACAAATCACATTGAGCCAACTGAGACTATCCATTGCATGAAGGAACCTTGGAGTTGAATGCATGATCTTTCTAGCAATCTTAGCATGCAGGAGATTTTGTTCAAGAGAGGATAGAGTAGCCATTGGTAAATTTTATTCTGTGTTGATGCAGTCACGAAAAACACATCAACAGTACCCAGAACTTGAAATTAGTCCAATGTTGCACAGGATTGCAAAGTTTTGCAGCTTTGCATGCGGTTGCAAATCCTTGTGACAACAAGAACCTTAAGTGATTTTGCAAGTAAATTAAATTAGGTTCTCAAGAAGTGATGATGTGAGAAAGGATGTGACTCCTAATGTGAATGGTTGTGACCCTTCAAATGTTAAAGGTTGTGACCCTTCAAATGTGAAAGACTGTGACTCCTTCAACAATAAGATATAAAAGGGGAATTATTTCCTTGTGAAGAAATCATCAATAGGAAATAAACCTATCAATCAATTTGGAAGTAAAGTATTATTCTCAAAAGGAAGCCATGAAGGGTGATGATTCCTTTACTATGAAGGGTGGTGACTCCTTTATAATGAAGGGTGGGGATTCCTTTATAATGAAGGGTGGTGACTCATTTATTGTGAAGGGTGGTGACTCATTTATTGTGAAGGGTGGTGAATCCTTCAAGAAATGAATATAAAGGATAAATCAATTCATTGGCATGCAATAAGCAATCATCACTCACCTATCCATCAAGAAATCAAGCAATCATTACTCATCTATCCATCAAGGAATCACCACTCATCTATTCATCAAGAAATCAAGCAATCAAATTATCAAAAATATTCCCAAGGAAGGAACAATCAATCATAATGACTCAACATAGTTAATGATTGTTGGCATTTCAATTCGCACCTCTGAAATGTGGATTAGAAACAGACAACTATGCATAGTTGAACTGCTCTTCAAATTAGGAGGGGTCTTTGCTGATGATGCTTAAAAGAAAGAATATTAAAACTATTGCCAATCTTTTTGTTCTCAGCTAAGAGCACAAGGTTATAAAACTCTTTGTGTCGCAGCTGAGGTTCTCTCTTTTCCAGAACTTCAACTACAACTAAGCCTAAACTAATGACGCTTCTAACAACTCAAGTAAACCCAAAGCTTGAGAGTTAGAAGTAAGCGAGGAATGATTCAACACAAAAAACTCACATAAACTCACTTCCAATGCACACCTGAAGACTCTTTGTACTTTTAAATGCAAATTGAAATAAAGATTATATAAGAAAAACACATAAAACAAAATCTAAGACAGTAGATCAAAGCAAAGTAGGCATAAGATTTCCTTTCTCAAATTTCTAACAACAAATTACACTTTTGGGACAGCAGATTTGTAGGAATAACAGGCTTACAGTTTAGCGATCAAACTAGATTACACTTGACACAAATTAAACATAACTGAACAATAATTTGCAGCGAAAGGAAGGCATGCAAACTTTCTCTTACACTAAATGAATAGACACTGAATAACGAAATTGCAGGCAAAAGTAGGCTCAACAATTTGTTATCGCAATAACGGTTAAAGAAAAATGGGCAAGGCCACCCTTATTTACACACAAACAAGAAGTAGGGAACCCTGAAATCTCCTTGCTTTTACAACTAGACTTGCAAACTTGCAAGCTTTATTTCTAAAACTAAAACATGACAACTAACTAACAACCTATTGAAAACAAAAAGCAGGGAAAGTTCCAACTATTACATTTGATTTTTCATATTGTTGTGACATTTTCACACATCGCCCCATTCAAGATGGGGACCCCTAATTTTTGCTCCATTCTGGTCTTTTGGCTTTGGTTTTTGTCCCTCTCTCTCTCTTTCCCTCTCTTTCTGTTGTCTGCCTTTCGAGGATCATGCCCGTCATTGAGTTTAAATGTGAATTTTGGTCAAGTCCAAAAATTAGGGTTTCCATCTTTCCAGCCAATTTGTGGTCAAATGAGGTGAATAAATTGAAAACAGAGCTTAACATTGATATCAGCATGCTTCCAGCAGGTTTCCAGCTAAGTTTCATCAGATTCTGGCAACTTACTATTTTTAGTAAGTGTGTAATTTAGGGCATTCTGTCGACATTTTTGAAGTTGTAACAGTCACACTGCGTCCAGAAAACATCAAGCTGCTCGCGTGCAAAATTTGAGCTGAAACAGACAACTTACTATTTTTAGCAGTTCAGCTTCCAGAGCAGATTCCAGGGCTTAGATGCAGAGTTTTTCAACGCATGTCGGATGATTCCTTCTGGGTTTTCTGAGACCTTTGCGATGGTGTAACATGCAAAGCGAGATGATAACTTTCGAGTTCAGCCTTCCGAGGCTATTTTTAGGGTTTGCATGTCAGGGTTTCCTTTGCATGTCTGCATATTCTTTATGGGTTTTTCGAAAGCTACGCAGTGATGTGACATGCAAACGGAGATGGTCACTCATTTAGGAACTTGCTATTTTTAGCAGATGCATTCCGGCAGCTGCCTCCCAGCACTTCAGAATAAAAAACTGATCGCAATGCAACAGAAACGAGAACAAACGGAGGTCGTTTGATATGCATGGAAGACCAATTAGGGTTTCCAGCTTCGGGACCCAAAAAGAGGCGTAAAAAGTCGGAATTTTCGAAAACTGGTGTAAACCACCGCAATCAGTATCTTTCAAGCTATCTGCTGGTAAAATTTGAGGGCAAACGGAAGACTTACTATTTATAGTAAGTCATTTCAGAAACGGGCTAAAAATAGCAAGTCAGCAACAGGCGCCGATGTCAGCAGGCAAGTCACGTGGTGAGGAGCACATCATTCGAATTTCAAATCAAACGGAGTTGTGGAGATATCAAAATCAAGCACTTATTATTTTTAGCAGGCCTGCGTAGAAGAATTAGGGTTTCCTAAAATCAAGGGCGAAACACGACGGCCAGGCAAAAGCAACGTCCAGTCACGATCAATACCCTTCAGGCAATTGGCATGCAAAATTTGAAGACATTTTGAGCAATTGCTATTTTTAGTAGGTTGCTAAAAATAGCAGGTGCAAGCAGGCATCAGGGCCCGACAGTTCAATCACATCCTGAGAGTCAACACAAAGCAAAATCAGGCTCTTCAGAGTCAAAAGCCAATTCAAAGCACCAAATCTGGGGAACTTTCTAAAAATAGAAAGTTGGGGCAAACTAGGGTTAGCATGAACGAATCACTCTAAATTTGACAAATGGCATAAAATTCACTGAAATTGATAAATTTTCAAGTCCAGCCAGTGAAAAATGCCTTTAAAAGCTGAAGGTTGATGAAAATTTTCTAAGCACCCTGAATGCACCTTGAGGTTGAAGAGGAGGTCTTGAAAATTTCTAAGTCCTTCAAATTTGATGCTCAGAGGGTCAAATGTGCCTCAAGCTTGAAAGATGGAGTTTAAAATTTTTCTAAGTTATTTAATTTGAAGGTAGGCATACCCATATGTGCCTCAACAAGGAAGGGAGGTAAGAATTGACTAAGTGTCCAAGATTTAAAGCTTACCCTCTTGTTTGCGCCTAGGGAAGAAGATGACATCAAAGATTTTTCTAAGTGTTGCACATTTGAAGTTCACCCCCCTAAACTGCGCCCTTGAAGCTCTAACTTGGAGAATGACTTTGAATATTTTAAGTGTTCAAAATTGAAAGCATGATCTCTTATTTGCGCTTGGGCTAGTGGAGGAGTTGGAAAACTCTCTAAGTATGGAAAATTAGATGCTCACCCCTCCAAGTGCGCCCAAGAACTTAAATGAGGAGAGAGGACTTCAAAAATTTACTAAGTCCTTGAAACTAGAAGCCCACCTTGTGAAATGCGCCTCAAACTAGAGTGGAGGGGGTAAAATTTTCTAAGTGTTGATAAAGTGAAACCTCAAGGTGGTAGATGCGCCTAAGTTGAAGTAGATGAATAAAAAAATTTCTAAGGCGTGAAAATTGAAAGGAGACCCCTCCAATTGCGCCTAAAGCTAAGAGTGGAGATTTTGAAAATTTTCCAAGGTAAGAAATTTACTAAGTCAAACGAAATGAAAGCACAAGATTTGAAATGCGCCCAGCTAGATGAGAGGCTTGAAAAATATTTCTAAGTTATAAAATTGGAAGCTTCAAGGTAAAAATGCGCCCATGCTGCAAGGAGGTCAAAGGGTCAACATGTTTCATCCTCTTGGACATGCAATATGCGCCCAAATCAAGACAAGCTAGGAGAAAGTCAAAAGGTCAAAGCGGCATAAGTTTCATCCACCTCCACCTTGAATATGCGCCCATTCTCCTCTATGTGGCATATGCGCCCAGATTTAAGGCATGAAAATTGCAAGATGAAGACCTTATTTGCGCCCAGCTCAGAGGGAGGGTATTGAGAATATTAAAGGGGCGTTCAAATTGAAATGAGAAGGCTGAAATGCGCCCAGCTTTGAAAGAGAGGCATGTGAAGTTTTTCTAAGTGTTAAAAAGTGAAGGTAGAAGGCCTCAAATGCGCCATGGCTGAAGTTGGAGATGGATGAGAAATTTAACTAAGTGTCCAAAATTTGAAGCTTGAGCTCTTATATGCTCCTAAGTTTGAAGATGGAGGTTGATGAAATAAAACTAACTATTGAAGATCAAAAGTGGAAGTAGACCATGGTAAATGCGCCCATCAAAGGTGAAGAGGACTTGAATTTTAAATGTTATAAATTGAAAGTCTACCCTGTTGATGCGCCTAGACCTGCCTGTGGAGCTTTGAAAAATGCCAAGTGCTAACACTTGATGTAGAAGACCTCATTTGCGCCCATGCAAAGTGATGAATGCTTTTCCTAAGTATTAATATTTAAAGTTTCACTTCCTTAGGAAAAATACGCCTAACTTGAAGGAGTAATGAAATTCTCTCAGGAAGGAATAAAAAAATTGGTGAGAAGAGGTCAGCAGATGTCAGCTTCGCAAGGATAATTAAAAGTTTTCAAGTCAGAGCAAGGAAATGCGCCTGGAGTTGAAGAAATGGATTAAATTTGATGAAAATTATTTCTAAGGTTCAAAATTCAAAATTTAAATGAACCCGTTCGTTGTATACCCATGAATTCGACAAGTTCTGAAAGAAATTTTCTTCTGGGTATTGCAGATTGTCGACAAGGAGTTGATTTTAAGGTCTTCCACAGCTTGCCAAGGATTTCGATGTGGGGATTTTAAATGGGCACCAAGTTGATGAATTTCCTAAGTAAAAGTTTGAACAAAAATTTCTAAGGCAAGAAAGGAAACGATGTTGAAATAGGTCGCCTTGGCGGATAAATTTGAAATTGGGCACCTGGATAATTTTTGATGAAAGCATTTTTCTCGAGCCTGAGTCGGATGAAATATCAGAGTGAAGTACGCCGAGCAGAATGCAACATAGGTTGAAAGTTTGGCTAAGGCATGAATAATTTGAACGCGAAGTTGACTAGTGAAGACAATGAACGCTTGGAAGTTAGAGCGTGAAAATCCTAGTAAGTAAGTTGAATTTATATTATGAAGTGTTCTAATGCTCTTCTCCTTGCTTGTTTTGCAGGAGAAACGTCGAGACCAAGCGGTGATGACTTAAGTGATTCAAGATGACATTTCAACCTCGAAGGAAGAAAAGTTGCAAGAAAATGGCTAAGTGTTGGACTTAGTGACAGAGAAGAAATGTTTTCAAAACTCAAGATGGAGAAAAGAATGGAAGCTCGAGCAAGGTTGAAGAACAACGTCAAGAAGAAGATCAAGAACAGTGTGAATGCGTTTCAAGGCTGGAATCTTCTAGAAGGATGATGGACATTAATGGCTCATTTATTGCCCCACTCTTCTTTGTGGCGGTTTTTAGGGTGAATCTTGTTTAGGGCTGAGGTGGCACAATCTGGGCCATCCAACCGATTGTAATCTGAGCATCCGTTGGACTTGGCCAACTATAAAAAGGGCATCCCCCCCTCATTTGTACTTCATTAGAATTAGATCAGAGTTTAGAGAATGGAATTGATAGAGAGAGTAGAATAGTTTGATAGTATAGTTTAGATTGAAAAGGAAGGAAAGTCTTCCCTTTGAATACTTTGTAAGAAGTTGTCGTGAATGCTTTCATAATAAAAGAATTTTCATTGATGGTGATTTCTTCTTTGTTATGAGTAGTTGTCGAGGCTTCTTCATCCTTCCAATTCACGTAGCATCTTAAAGTAGCTTGAAGTAAAGTAGATTTCATTTCATGCAAGTAATTAGTAATTGTGGAATGTGGTGCTCGATTTGAACAAGACTTTGTTCGTCCATACCACTAGCGGGCTCGCTGACGGTGGGTTCGCCCTGCGTGGTCAACTGGATTACTTTTCAAACTTAACTTCGATTGTGACTCACGTGTTCGTATGCATCGTCTTGATGGTGCTTGCATGTTGAGTTATAATTTGAACATCTTTCGCCACTCCTCTGAAGATTGCACCGGTTTTGTGGAAGCTGTCCAAAGCGAGGCAAAGCAAGGCCTGGTTGAAGTCTGCAAGAATTGATCGCCATGTCCCACGCCTTAGAGTAGAACATAAATTTCTTAGGCCCTACACTCATTTTAAATTCAGTTCATTTCTGGTTAGGATTAGGAAACTTGTGCTCACTTGCCAAATCATCCAAATTACATGAAATCCCTTAGTCCACTGTCTGCTGTCAACTGTCGAACAATTGTGTAAATCCCCTTGAAATACCAGCAAAATCACATCAAGCCAACTGAGACTATTCGCATTGAAGGAACCTTGGAGTTAAATGTATGACCTATCTCGCATTCTTAGCATGCAGGAAACTTTGTTCAAGAGAGGATAGAGTATCCGTTGGGAAACTTTATTCTGTGTTGGTGCAGTCGCAAAAATCACATCAACACATATTTCACAAAGAATAGCTAAGCATGAGACAAGAATAGCAAGAAAAATCGGAAAAAGGCATCGAGTTAACTACTGCTTTAATTATATCTTTGGAAATCTTCGTTGTACCAAAAAGATGACTCATTCATGGATAATTTGGGAAACTATATTTGCCAAAAAGCTGGTAACTGCCTCTTTGTCAGGTGCACTGATACTATCTAGAGCAATATTTTGATTTTCCAAGATCTTCTCTCCTTCTGCAATCAAACTCAAAGAATCTTTCACCTCTTCAGCTGCTTTATCAAATCTTGTTGGCATCACGACAATTTGATTCATCTTGCTAGCAACAGGATCACTTCTAAAACTGCCACGGACGAGATTCTGGAACTCTGTTTGCACTTCAGTGAGATCAATGAAAGTGCCATCATCATGATGATATCAACAAGGGATCTGTGAAACAAATGTGCTTATGAACCCAAGGACATCAACAACCTTTTGTCTATATTCAGCTAATTCTTCAGATATTCTCTCATATGTTTTTACTTTGAAGAGGTGTTGTTCTCTCCAAGAAAAATCTTTCTCTTATGTTCTACTATAATAACTAAATCATAGGCCGTCCCCAAATCTGAAATGATAATCTCATGCATTGGTTTCACCTTTGCCATACGTTGCTCAAACCCCTAAATCCCTTTGCATAGATCATGGGTGTTATACCTCAATCAATACTTCTCTGCAAGTACAAATCTGCCCCTGATGATGAATTCCTCTATCCAATCTCGCATATGCTTCCCATATATGACCAACTGACTTAACTGATGCTGATCAGACGGTGACTCTAGAATCTGTGGAAGCAATAGAGCGGCCTATGAAGTGCCATGAAGGAGATTAGACACATATTGTCAGAGTTGCCAAATCTCAGCCTTGAGGGCTGCCTTATCTTCTCCATCCTTGAGAACTCTTTCCTTTAGATTATTTGCTACAACCTCAAAGAGATTCACAGCAGTATGCCGAGTGCTTCTACCGAGATTGGCTTTGACAATCGTGAAGTCATCAACATCAACCTCATCAATGTTCTTATCCTTCGGAGGTGTAGCAGTCTCAATGATAATCTCGCCATCTGAATTCTTCTCCATGTGAACTTGCTTCTTAGGTTTCTTTGCTTGTGTGTCTTGGTAGACACTATCAAGTGCAACAAAGTTCAACTGATACGAAGGCTTCCTCCTCTTCTTTCCTAGGATGTTCTCAAGCCAAGACGAGGTGTCTTTACTGACTTCTCTGGGAGGCTTGGTTTCAGTTTCATCGATCTCTTCAACTTCTAAATCTATATGAATGGGAGAAGACTTCGGTGATGACGACATTGCTTCTTCTTGTGGCATTGATTCCTCTGGAACTCCTGATGCATCTGCTGGTTGTTCCTGTTGAATACCCTTGGGAGACTTCTCCTTTCTCCTTGAATTCTTCGACATTTTGCTGATTTTTGTACCTTCTTTAGGAATGCTCATAGCCTTCATTCTTGGTTTTGGTTTGGAAGAAGAAGGCCAAAATGATTGTACTATTGGCAGCTCTACAACTGGAATAGCTACCTTCTGTGTCCTCTTACTGCTTAGGAATATCCTACTATTCTTGACAATTTGACTCGTTCTTTCCTCAATTAATGTGCTCTCTTTGGTGAACCAATTAACTTGTGAAAGTGGTCATTGATCGACTTGATCTCTGGTATACATGGGTAGTGTTGACGTGGTTTTTGAGACCGCACCAACACAGAACAAAGTTTCCCAACGGATACTCTATTCTCTCTTGAACAAAGTATTCAGCATGCTAAGATTGCGAGTGAGTTCATGCTTTCAACTCCAAGGTTCCTTTAATGCGAATAGACCCAGTTTGGTTGATGTGTATTGCTGTGTTCTTACGAGGGGACTTACACAATTGTTCAGACTTCTTGCAGTTAGCAGCCGGTATATGATTTGAAAGGAATTCTTGCGTGTATGATTTAGCAATGTGGTTCATTTTCCTAAAACTAATTAGAAATATGCGGAAAGTAAAGAGTATAGGGCCTAAGAAACTTATGTTCTATCCTAAATGTAGGATATGTGGAGCTTCGTTTTAGTAAACTTCAACCAAATCTCACCTAGCCTCACTTCGGACAGCTTCAGCAAAATTGGTGCAATCTTCAAAGGGATAGCAAAGGATGTTCAAATTATGATTTAGCATACATACACCATCACAACGACGCATATAAGCATACAAACCATAACCGAAGTTAAACTCAAGATAATGTCCAGTCGACCACACAAGGCGAACTTATCATCAACAAGTTGCTAGTGGTATGGAATAAAGTGAAGCTACCTCAATAAAACACCACACATCAAAGTAAACTACTTGCATGAAAATTACGCTACTTGGATACGAAAGGAAGAAGAGACCTTGCAAGCTATTCATGACAAGACGAATTCCACCATCAATGAAAAGATCTATTATCATGAAAAGTGTTACACAACAATCTCCACAAAAGTTTTCAAAGGGAAAACTTTCTTTCTTCTCCACACTATGCAAAATGTCTACAATGCTCTACTCTCTAGTTCTAGCTCTAACTCAATTCTGATTCTAATCTCATGTTCTAATGAAATACAAATGAGGGGGACTCCCCCTTTATATAGCTAGCCCAGTCCCAAAAGACGGCTAGGGTTACAATCAATAGAGTGGCCAAAATTGTGCCACCTCAGCCCTAACCCTAAAAACTGCCAGAATGGGGAGTGGTACATTAAATGAATCAAAGATTCCCACTCACTCCCAAAAATAGTAAAGGCAATAAATGCCCACAATCAGTCTTCTAGAAGATCCTCGTCCAACAGTGTGTTCCCGTTCTCCTTCTCTCTAGCTGCAAGCTCAACAAATCTGCCAAGTACAGCCTCAACCTCCTGAACTGAAATGGGTGGAACACAATCTAGCTGAAACTCTAACACTGTGACTGAATGCTCATGCCTCGTACAAGATTTTCTCCAAGCAACTAAAGAATCCTGTGTGCTGTGGATCAAGGCGAAGAAAGTAGAAGTATTCTCGAAATCATCTTGTACAAAGGTCTTAACATCTGAAAAGAAAGGCACCAGCCCACCCCTCAAATTATCAACATTAACTTCATCTGGATTCAGCCGCCTAGCGAATATGGCCTCAAAAGTATTCTGAACTCCATCAATAATATTGGCCATGGCTTTATGTACCCTGGCTGAATACGCCTGTGCCGCGTCGAAGAAACCACGCCCCTTGATCGTTGAAGAATACCATCTCGAGAAATCATATCTGTCATTCTCCTGAATGACACCTCCATCAATCAGCGATCGCAACGGAACATGTCTCAATGCCTCAAGACGCTGAATTACTTTACTCTGATAGATAGAAGCATCGCCCCAAGCCTGATCAACTGCCTCCATTCGTGCCAAAATGCTAGAGGCCTGCTGAAAAGCAAAAGTAAGGTCCTCCATAAATTTTTCGGTCTCAGCACGAACTCCTGTGACCCACTTGTCTGCTTCCTGTGCCATTTTTCCTAACTCCATCAAGCCACTGATGGACTCCCTGGGTATCTCTGCTGGAGGCTCTATAACTGGAATATCCTGCCCTCGAGAACGAGACAGCTGCTGCATATATCCGATTAAAGCTTTGTGTTCTCTTTTCAACCTTTTGTATATTCCTTCCTTCTTGAATAATCTGTCTTTGAGGGAAAGATAGGAGTTATCACACTCCTCCACTATCTGTGCACCAGTGGGGCGTCCCAACTCCAAAGTCGTGACCACATAATTCTCAGGCACTGCTTCATTTCGGTCACAATCAACTTGAGGTACGACAACGTGAAGAGTACGGGAACCATCCTCTTCAGTGGAGATTTTCGAAAATTTTCTTGCCTTCTTCTTCTGTGGAGGTGCACTGATCCTGTTCAAAAATTCTTCCATCTCAACTGCTGGATCAATTTCCTCGCTGGGGCTTCTTCTCATCCTATCCTTAAGCCAATCAGGCACATCGTACTGTATATCAAAGGGTTGCTGTTCTTATGCCTCTACCTCTCTAACTTGCTCAACCTCTACATCATTCTGGCGAGGCTCATCGTCCTCAAGTAGCTGAGTGTCTCCTGAAACAATATCATCATCATCATTCATAGCTGCCTCTAACTCCTGCTGAAATTGAGGGTCAGTAATAGTTCCCTCATTGTCTTGCTGATCAGCCCTAATAGGTGCGTTGACACTCTGGCCAACCGACTCTCTCCGTGGAGGCTGAATGTTATCCTGTACCACTTGCACCTGATTCAGTGTATTCCTCTTATCAGCAAACAAAGAAACCTCCTGTATACTTGGGGAACGTGTCTCCAATGGTGATGCAACTGTGACTTGTGGAGGTTCTGGCTGAGTAGGCTCCTGTCGAACTAGCTCCTTCTTTTTGGATTCTGGACCTCGTGTGATCTGTTTCTTCCTGCCAGTGGTGGGCGTCCTGTGATCTCCCATCAAGTTGTAAGTCAAAGCAGTTGACCTACTCTTCAACCTGCTCACCCGCCTATCGACCCATGCCCTAGTGAATGTCAAGACCGGGATAGAAAGTGTGTCCAAATCAGCAATCTCAGGTTCTGACCAGTCTGGAGGTGGGAGTGGAGTATCTCTCACTGCTGCATAATCCGGATGAACAACATCCATATCTTCGTTCACCTGGTCCGGAACCGGCACTACTTCACACTCCTTGATCAAAGTAATCGGCAACCGAGAGAACATCATTTTCCTTACTTCAATCTCATCTGCTGCATCAGCCCAATAATCCTCAATGGTGGCCTTATGTTTAAACTCCTCTGACAGTACCCATTTGATGTTATGATGTGGATCGTAGTGCTGTCGGCTGGTGTGATATGAGAAATGATAAAATTGAAGCTCATTATCAGCTTCTCTAGCTGCCTGTATGGAAGGACACACTTCATCCGAGTTGCCCATGACAATTGGAAATTCTACTCCTCCCTTTTTCTTTTTCTTCTGAATCTTATCATAGGCAAGCAATTGCCTAGATATCTCTAACATTAAAACTCTATCCGTTGGGTACTTAGGCAGCCTATATGGGTACGATGAAAAACCTTGCAGCCTAATATAAGAAAACCTTGGAAACTGTATAAACCAGCACCCATACCTTTCAATCAACTCTTGGGCTTCCCTCGAGATTCTGTGATGTAACCGCTCCTGAAGCAATCTCGTGATGTACATGGTGAAAGCATCGTTGACACGCTTGTAATGAGTAGTGCTTGCCAAATGCAACTGTGGACAGGCATCATATATTTTAAACTGGTGGGAGCCACAACCGACGGGTTCCTTGTAAGAGATCCCTTTGTACTTCGTCATACGTGCCAACATATAGATGATGTAAGAGCTCATGTACAATGTCTTCGTTCTTCTAAGGCTCAGGCGCTGCTCATGCAAATTATCACTTATCATCTCGGCCCAATTGACATAATCCTTCCCTTCTAGCACAAGGTTGATGTAATAAAACATCCAAGGCTCGAAAATGAATGACTGTGGGCAACAGCCAACCCTGCTCAGCATCATGATGAGGTCACAATATTCTTGCTTCAAGTCATCTGCAATAATTTGTTTCGGCAGCTTCGTACGAGAAGGCTTGGGAGTGCTCATCCAGTGGGTGTTAATTGTCTCCGTGCATCTCTCGAATGCAGAAGCGTACATTCGCTCAGCTCGCTCTCTGGACTTGTAAACCATGTTTTTGTGCACCGGGATCCCGAAAGCTTCACCAATGGCCGAAGGAGTGAGATTAGCTAGCACTTGGCCATCTGGTGACAGGATCGACCTGTGATCTTTCTCATAATAATTGGCGCACTCCATCATCAGCTCCGAGCATTGAATGGCTGGCGGGAAACCAGCAGCTACATATAACCCACTTCGAACAATATTGTGCGAAGTAGTCGAAGGTCGATGACTTCCAATTCCCAACATCCTGTTCTTGAAGGTTTCCAGGTTGACGGAGCCCAAGTTGGTGTCTGTCAACTTGCCCAACTTTGAAATAAATTTTGATTCTGGCATGAATGTTTTACTCAGCTTCTTGATCACAGCCTGCCTGGATGCACCATTGTCTTTGCCAGTCGCCCTTGCCTCAGCTATCTGCAACATAACAAACTTTCATCAGCAAATTAAATTTATAAAATAAGATAAGACATTGCGTAGGGGCTGCAGTCGACTTCAAGAAGCTGCAATAACTTTTCTTATTTGCAAACCTCAGCTTCTTCTCTTGAACTTCAACACTTAGAAAAAGTTTCTAAGTAAATTTCAGTGACTTCACTATTCTTCAGCAACTTCAATCTGCAACTCTAATAAACTCGTACTTTGCACCGGCAAGTGCGCACTTCACAACTTCGCACTCTTTAAATCAGCAATATTCGAACTTTCAACACTTGCACTGGCAACTCAAGGCGTCCCTCTCCAGCAATCTCAGCAACTTCAAATTTAAACTTCAGCAAATTCCAATCCTCAGCAAAATTTCGAACTCTTCAAGCTTTCAGTAACACTCAGCAATACTTCACTTAGAGAAAATTCGACTTCTCAGCTGTGAAAAATAAGTGAGAGACTTCTTCATTTTATAGCCAAAATTCGAATTCTAGAAGAAGCCAATTATAGCCAGTACATTCAATTTCCACTACTCCACTTCAAAAATTCGAATTTTCCCTCTCTGGTATTTCTGACACTTGTCTCTCAACGTCAGGAATCTTGCTCTTCTAGAAACTTGACTTTGACTGGCATCTTTGAATTTATTTTCGAAAAATTTAATTTAAACCCATCTTTTTAATTCACCAGCCGGAGCTTTGTCACTTGAATTCGAATTTAACTCTTCACCATCTCTGGAAAATTTATCTTCGAAGAATTCAAACAAAATCATCTAGGCAACTCACTTCAAATTCGAATCACTCGGAGAAATTCACTCTGAAAATACATTTTATTCATCTTGCCTTAGAGGATTTTAAATTCTCCCCTTAGGAAAATTCACAATTTGAGCACTGATTAAATTCTTCATTGAAAAAGTGTTGGCGAAGTGCGGAAGACTTGGAAATCCATCTGTCATCGCAAATGTTCAGTACCCAGAAAAGAATTTTCTTCAGAATGCTTCAAATCCATGGGTACCCAACGAACGGGTTCATTTAATTTTTGAATTTTGAACCTTAGAAAATATTATCCTGTCAAATTAAATCCATTCTTCGCCTGTGATCATCCTGTGTTGCTCCAACTTGAGAAAATTTTGAATCATCTTGCATTATCATCGTTCTCTGACTTCACCACTGAGAAAATTTGCTCGTGCTCCACGAAGGAAAATTTCACCACCTTGATCTCTAGGCGTATTTTCTAAGGGAGAAAATATTTTGCCTTAGAAACTTTTAAATCATCTTGCATTTTGAAAATTTGCCTTAGAAAATTTTGGTTCATTCGCCAGTGAGAAAAACATCAACTTCATTTAGAAAAATTTCACCCATGCCTATCACATTTTTATTTCTCACTCACCACTTGCATTTTACTTCATACTAGGAAAATATTCATTTGAAGCTCCAACGCCTTAGAAAAATTCCCATCACTCATCTTATACTTTATCTCATACTTAAGGCGCATAGCACACTGGGGAAAAAAAATCACGTCCTAGCAATTTATTTCCACCACCTTACAAGCCTTAGAACTTTTTCTAACACTTTATAACACTCATCACCTTTGGCGCCTAGCACTTTTGAGGAAAATTAAAAACCACGCCCGACATTCATCCTTCATGCCTCAGAAAACATTTTAATACTTTACCACCTTAGGCGCATTTCACTCTTGAATAGGAAATTCAAAATCACACCTAGGAAAACATCTTCAACATCTTCCACCTTGGGCACGCCTAGTATTTACCTTACATTGACCACGCCTTGAGGTATTTTCACTCACCTTTTACTCCATTTACTTACCTTTTACCACCTCAACTTGGGCGCATTTGAGCTTGGCAAGAGGATGACTCTTCAACTTCCGTTTTTTCGTCTTCACATGCTTTGTTTTGGGCGTATTTAGGAGGGTGAGGAGGACGAATTTCCTTGACTTGTTGACTTGCTTCCATCTTGGGCGCATTTTAGACTAGGTAAAGGACAAAACTTGTTGACTTGTTGACTTTCATTCATCCTTGGGCGCATTTTTGATGTGGAGGAGGATAAAGCATGTTACCACGTCCCCTGTGACCTTTCATCTCCCCTCTTTGTATTCACATGCATGCTTTTGGGCGCATTTCCACCTAGGAGGAGGATGAAAAACTTTGACTGCTTTGACCACCTTTCATATTGGGCGCATTTTACCCCTGCTGCAGGATGGGCGCATTTGGAGGGGTGAGGCGGATATTCAGACTTAGAATTTTTTATTTTTTTTTAACTTTTTCTCCTTCAAGGTGGGAGCATTTTAGCCTAGGTACTGGACGAGCTTTGTTGACTTTTCTTTGACCACTTGTACTTTGGGCGCATTTTGCCCCTGATGAAGGATAAACTTCATACTTAGTGTTTGGCATATGCTTGAAGGCGCAAGGATGAAAGGCGTTGACTTCCTTTGACTTTCTCAGGCTTGGGCGCATTTTGGCCTAGGTGAAAGACGAGCTTCACCCTTAGGAATTTTCATGCCTCCTCATCAATTGGGCGCATTTAGCATTATCTACTGGATGAAGTTCCAGACTTAGAATTTTCCTCATTTTTGCCAGTTTTCATGCCCTGCTATTTATAGTAAGTCCTCTGATTTTGCATTCTGAAGCTCGGAACGACTTGAAATTTTAAACATAGCATCCTCGTGACCTTGTTGTTCTGTCGACTCTGCTATTTTTAGCAAGCCTGCTATTTTTAGCCCATTTCTGAAGGTGATTTACTATAAATAGTAGCGCTTATTTGATAGCTCCACTACTCCGATTGACTTGAAATTTGGATGAGGCGCTCCTCACCACGCATTGACTGACTGCGACACGGCGCATGCGCCCGATTTACTATTTTTAGCCAATTTCCAAATTGACTTACTATAAATAGTAAGTCGCTTCGTTTGACTTGAAATTTTACCAGATAGATAGCCTGAAGGGCGACGTCGGTGGTTTACACCGGTTTTCAAAATTCTGACTTTGACTCCTCTTTCCGGCTCGAAGTTTGGCCAATTAATTGCTCTGCATGCTTCTGGTTTGCGTCGACGTTTACCTGCTACTTTTTGTAGTTCCTTGCGGGTGATTATCTCCGTTGTAAAGCATGGGAATACCAGAAGGCCGCATCGGGAATCCACATGCAAAAGAAACCTTGACATGCAAACCCTAAAAGCCTCCCGGAGGCCAGATTACGAAAGTTGTCTCCTCTTGCATGCTATATCATCAGCGAAGGTCTCGAAAAACCCGAAGGAATATGCCAACATGCAAGAAAAACTCGTGTCCCGAACCCGAAATTTGTCGAGTACGGATTGCTAAAATAGTAAGTTATCTTTTCACTCAAATTTTGCATCACGGTAGCGAGGTGCTCGAATCTTTGTGTATTTGTTGGAATCTCCGAAATCTTGTGAATTGCACGTAATTTCACACTTACTAAAATAGTAAGTACCTCAGTCGATGAAAATCTGCTGAGAGCCTGCTGGAAGCACACTGACAACAATGTTAAGCTCAATTTTCAATTTATTCACCCTATTCGACCTTGGATTGACCGGGAAAAATGAAACCCTAATTCTTAGACTTGGTCAATTTCACGCTTAAATTCACTGACGGGCGCAACCCTCAAAAGACAGACATCAGAAAAGAGACGGAGCGAGAGAGAGAGAGAGAAAAACCCAAGCCAAAAGACCAGAATGGAGCAAAAATTTAGGGGGTCCCCATTTTGAATGGGGCGATGTGTGAAAAGGTCACAACAGGTAGTAGGAATTCTCCATCATCATTTGACAAACCTTCTGTTGATGTGATTTTTGTGACCGCACCAATTAGGAGAACGAAGTTGTCCGAAGGCTACTCCATTCTCTCTTGATCAAAGTATTCTGTGCGCTAAGATTGTGAGAAAGTTCGCACGTTCAACTCCAAGGTTCCGAAATACTTGGAATACCCTTAGTTGGTTTGATGTGAATTGTTGTTTTCACGAGGGGACTTACACGATTGTTCAGGATACTTGCAGTTAACAGTAAATAGATGATTGGAAGGGATTTGTGCAATGCGGATGATTTGGCAATAAGCACGTTCTCTAAAACTAACCAAAGATGAACGGAAAGTAAATGAGTGTAAGGGTAAGAAGATTCTAGATTCTACTCTAAGGTGGGACGTGGGATCAATCTTAACAGCTTCAACCAAACTCTGTTCCGCCTCACGCTGGACAGCTTACACAAAGTAGGTGCAATCTTCAAAGGGATAGCGAGTAATTTTCAAGTTACAAACCAACATCAAGATACCGTCAAAACGACGCATACCAAGACATGAGCTACAACTGAAGTTAAGTTTATGAAATACTCCAGTAGACCACGCAAGGCAAACTTGCCGTCAGCAAGCCGCTAGTGGTATGGAATGAAATGAAGTTCCTTGATCAATGCCACACATCCACAGCTACTATCTACTTGCATGAAATGAAAATGCTACTTCTTAAACTACTTTATGCTATCTTACGCTACTTGGAATTGAAGGGACGAAGAAACCTTGCTAGCTAAACACAATGAAGACGAATTTCACCATCAATGAAAAGATCTTCTATTATGAAAGTGTTACACAACAATCTCTTACAAAAGTTTTCAAAGGAAAACTTTCCTTCTCCTCCAAACTATGCTAAACTATCAAGCAAAATGTCTACTCTGCTCTACTCTCTAGTCTGATCTCCAATCTCTAGTTCTGATTCTAATTCTAATGAATTACAAATGAGGGGGACTCCCCATTTTATAGATAGCCCAGTCCAAAGGACGGCTAGGGTTACAATCAAAAGAATGGCTAAGATTAAGCCACCTCAGCCCTAACCCTAAAAACTGCCAGAATGGGGAGTGGTACATTAAATGAATCAAAGATTCCCACTCACTCCCAAAATAGTAAAGGCAATTAATGCCCACAATCAGTCTTCTAGAAGATCATCGTCCAGTAGTGCATTACCATTCTCCTTCTCTCCGGCTGCAAACTCAATAAACCTGCCAAGTACAACCTCAACCTCCTGAACTGAAATGGGTGGAATGCAATCAAGCTGGAACTCTAACACCGTAACAGACTGTTCATGCCTTGCACAAGATTTTCTCCAAGCAACTAAGGAATCCTGCGTGCTCTGAATCAAACTGGAGAAAGTGGAAGTGTTCTCAAAGTCATCTTGTACGAAGGTCTTCACCCCTGAAAAGAAAGGCACTAGCCTACCCCTCAAATTATCAACAATCACCTCATCTGGATTCAACCGCCTAGCAAATTTAGCCTCGAAAGTATTCTGGACTCCATCAATGATATTGGCCATAGCCTTCCATACTCTAGTTGAATCCGCCTATGCTGCGTCGAAGAAACCACGTCCCGTGATTGCTGAAGAATACCATCTAGAAAAGTCATACCTGTCATTCTCCTGAATGACCCCTCCATCAATCAGCAACCGCAAAGGAACATGTCTCAACGCCTCAAGACGCTGAATAACTTTGCTCTGATAAACAAAAGCATTACCCCAGGCCTGATCAACTACCTCCATCTGTGCCAAAATACTAGAAGCCTGCTGAAAAGCAAGAGCAAGGTCTTCCATAAATTTTTCTGTCTCAACACGAACTCCCGTGACCCACTTATCTGCCTCCTGTGCCATTTTCCCTAACTCCAACAAGCCACTGATTGACTCTCTAGGTATGTCAGCTGGAAGCTCTATCGCTAGAATCTCCTGCCCACGAGGACGAGACAACTGCTGCACATATCCTATCAAAGCCTTATGCTCTCTTTTCAACTTCTTGTACTTTCCTTCCTTTTTAAATAATCTGTCCTTGAGGGCGTGATAGGAGTTATCACACTCCTCTACAATCTATGCACCTATGGGGCGTCCTAACTCCAGAGTTGTGACCACATAGTTTTCGGGTACTGCTTCATCTTGGTCACAATCAACCTGTGGCATTGCCATGTGAAGGGTGCGGGAACCATCCTCATCAGTTGATGTCTTTGAAAACTTTTGTGCTCTCTTCTTCTATGGAGGTGCGCTGATCCTGTTCAAAAACTCTTCCATTTCAACTGCTGGATCAATCTCTTCGCTGGGGCTTCTTATCATCCTATCTCTGAGCCAATCAGGTACTTTATACTGTATATCAAATGGCTGCTGTTCTTGTGCCTCTACTTCTCGAACTTGTTCAACTTCTATATCATTCTGGTGAGGCTCGTCGTCCTCAAGTGGCTGAGTATCTCCTAAAACTATATCATCATCGTCTAAAGCCGCCTCTAACTCTTGCTGAAACTGAGGGTCAGTAGTAGTCCCCTCATCATCTTGCTGATCATCTCCAGTAGGTGCGTTGACGCTCTGGCCAACTGATTCTCTCCGTGGTGGCTGATTATTTTCCTGTACCGCTTGCACCTGATTCAATGCATCTCTTTGACCAGCAAATAAAGAAACCTCCTGTATGCTTGGAGAACGTGTCTCCAATGGCGTGGGTGATTCGACTACAACTCTTGGAGGTTCCGGCTGAACAGGCTCCTGCCGAACTGGGTCTTTCCTTTGAGACTCTAGACCTCGTGTGATTTGTTTCTTCCTGCCAGTGGTGGGTGTCCTGTGATCTCCCATCAAATTGTAGGTCAATGCAATCGACCTGCTCTTCAACCTGCTCACACGTCTGTCAACCCATGCTCTGGTAAATGTCAAGACTGGAATGGAAAGTGTGTCCAAGTCAGCAACCTCTGGTTCTGACCAATCCCGGAGTGGAAGTGGAGTATCTCTCATTGCTTCATAATCGGGATGGACAACGTCCATGTCCTCATTTACCTGGTCTGGTACCGGAATGACTTCACACTCCTTGATCATGTTTATTGGCAACCGAGAGAACATTCTTTTCCTGACTTCAGCCTCGTCCGACGCATCAGCCCAATAATCCTCAATATTTGCCTTATGTTTAAATTCCTCTGACAGTACCCATTTGATGTTGTTATGCGGATCATAGTGCTATCGGCTGGTGTGATATGAAAAGTGATAAAACTGAAGTTCGCTCTCGGCTTCTCTAGCTGCCTATAATGAACGACACACTTCATCTAAATTGCCCATGACAATTGGGAAGTCAACACCTCCCTTCTTCTTTTTCTTCTGAATCTTATCGTAGGCAACCAATTGCCTAGATATCTCTAACATCAATATTCTGTTGGTTGGGTACTTAGGTAGTCTATATGGATATGACGAAAATCCTTGCAGCCTTATGTAAGAAAACTTTGGAAATTGTATAAACTAGCACCCATACCTCTCAATCAATTCTTGGGCCTCTCTCGAGATCCTGTGATGCATCCGCTCCTGAAGCAATCTTGTGATGTGCATGGTGAAGGCGTCATTGACACGCTTGTAATGAGTAGTACTTGTCAAATGCAACTGCGGACAAGCCTCATGAATTTTAAATTGATGAGAACCACAGCCAACAGGCTCCTTATATGAAATTCCTCTATACTTTGTCATACGGGCCAGCATGTAAATGATGTAAGAGCCCATATAGAATGTCTTCGTTCTTCTCAGGCTCAGGAGCTGCTCGTGCAAATTATCACTGATCATTTCAGCCCAGTTGACGTACTCCTTTCCTTCCAGCATGAGGTTGATGTAATAGAACATCCATGGCCCGAAAATAAAAGCTTGAGGGCAGCCTCCAACTCGACTTAGCATCATGATAAGATCACAATACTCCTGCTTCAAGTCATCTGCTATGATTTGTCTCGGCAGCTTCGTACGAGAGGGCTTGGGGTTGCTCATCCAGTGAGTATTGATTGTCTCTGTACATCTCTCGAATGCAGAAGCATACATTCGCTTGGCTCGCTCCCTTGATTTGTAAATCATGTTTCTATGCACTGGGATTCCAAAGGCTTCACCAATGGCAGCAGGAGTGAGGTTGGCGAGCACTTGACCATCTGGTGACATGATTGACCTGTGATCCTTCTCATAGCAGTTGGCGCACTCCATCATCAGCTCCGAACATTGAATGGCTGGTGGGAAACCAACAGCTGCATATAATCCGCTTCGAATGATGTTGTGTGAAGTGTTTGAAGGTCAATGATTACCAATCCCCAGCATTCGATTCTTGAAAGTCTCTAAGTTGACGGAGCCCAAGTTTGTATCCGCCAGCTTGCCTAACTTCGAAGTAAACTTTGATTCCGGCAAGAAAGACTTGCTCAGCTTCTTTATAACAGCTTGCCTGGATGCACCATTGTTATCCTTGCCAGCCGTCCTTGCTTCAGCCATCTGCAAAACAATAAACATTCATCAGCAAATTAACTTAGAAAAATAAATAAAATACTTTGCAGGGCTGCCAGTCGACTTCAAGAAGTTGCACTATTATTTCTCGTTTGCAAACCTCAACTTCTTCTTCAACAGACTTCGAATTATCAACCACTTAGAAAGTCTCAACAACTTTCAACTTCAGCAACTTAGCTAGCTGCAGCAACCTCACTCTTGTAAATTCGCACTTTTTCAATCAGCAGATCAGCAAGTGCGCACTTCCTTAGTAACACTTAGCTTTAGCAATGTGATGTTTATAAGCTTCAGTAATCCTCTTTAAATCGTACTTCTTCAGCAACCTTCAGTCTTCTGCAAAATTTCGAACTCTTTCAACGCTTCAGTCTTCAACAACTCACTGCAATATCAAACTCAGAGAAAATCGAACTTTCTTCAACCGGTGAAGAGAAATGAAAAACTTCTCATTTTTATAGCAAAAATCGAATTCTAGAAGGAGCTAAGTATAGCCAGTGCATTAAATCTCCACTATTCCATTTCAAGAATTCGAATTTTCCCTCTCTAGTATTTTTGACACTCGTCTTTCGACGTCAGGAATCTCACTCTTCTAGAATTTCAACTTTGACTAGCATCTTTTGAATTCACTTTCGAAATTTTTTAATTTAAATTCATCTTTTGGTAATTTCCATTCACCAGCCGAAGTTCTGTCTTACAAATTTCAAATTTTGATCACCTCTGACGCTCTGGAAAATTCATCAGTGAAGAATTCAATCAAAAATATCTAGGCAATTCACTTTAAATTCGTTGTCTGGAGAAATTCATCTTGAAAACACATTTTATTCACTTTGCCTTAGAAAATTTTAAAATTTTCCCTTAGGAAAATTCATAATTCGAGCACCGATCAAATTCTTCATGCTGAAGGCCTCGGCGAAGTGCGGAAGACATAGAAGTCCATTTCTCATCGAAGATCATCAGTACCCAGAAGAAAATTCTCTCCAAAACGCGATGAATCCATGGGTACGCAACGAACGGGTTCATTTAAATTTTAAAATTTTGAACCTTAGAAAAATATTATTCAATCAATTTAAATCCGTTCTTCATCTCTGTGAACATTCTGTGTTCCTCTGACTCGAAGAATTTTAATTCGTCCTGCAATGCCAATATCTTCTGACTCCGTCATAGGAAAAATTCATTTGTGCTTCAGGAAAATTCTACCACCTTCAAGGTCTAGGTGTATTTTCTAAAGGAAGAAAATATTTTGCCTTAGAGAAATTTTAAATCACCTTGCATTTTGAAAATTTTGCCTTGGGAAAATTTCTTTTTATTTCGTCTTCATCCATCTTGCCTGTAGTGGGAAAATTTTATTTCATTAATTCACTTAGAAAATTTTCCTGAAGGCACACATCATGGAAGATATTTAATCCCAATGCCTAGCATATTTTATTTTTCACTCACCACCTCAGGCGCATATCACATTTGAAAGACATTTTCATTTAAATTCCAACGCCTTAGCAATTATCACCTCACTTAGCTTAGGCGCATATTCAAATTCCCATTCACCACCTTACACACACTTGAGCGCATTTGGCACTTGAGGAAGGATAATAACCATGCCTAGGCAATATTCACCATCTTCATTTTTACCTTGCTTACCACCTTTCACTCCAGACTCACCCCTTTACATAGCGCATATTACATGTGTAGGAGAATTAACTTTTACCACGCCTTCTTGTGACCTTTCATCTCCCTCGATTTTGTCTTCACATGGCCTCTTTTGGGCGCATTTGAGCATGAGAGGAGGACGAGTTTCTAACTTAGAAACTTTTTGGATTTGCTTTGACTTGTTGACTTCTTGTGAACTTGGGCGCATTTTGGCATGGGAGGAGGACGAGTTTAAAACATGGGCGCATATTTGATGTCATGAAGGATGAAACACATTCAACGCCACCTTGTGACCTTTGAGCTTCCCCATTTTTGTCCCTACATGCCCTCATTTGGGCGCATTTTGCACTTGATGAAGGATTAACGCCTTTGACTCCTTCCTTGAATCTTTGACCCCCTCTTGAGATGGGCGCATTTGGCCATATGTGAAGGACGAGTTCCATACTTAGAGAATTTTTTTAGCATCTTGCTTGCATGTGGGCGCATTTCAACATAGGAGGTGGACGAAATTCTTTGACTTCCTTGATTTTCTTGGGCGCATTTCCTACTCCATGAAGGATGGGCGCAAATAGAGGGTGGTGGAGGACGAGTCCATGCCTTAGAATTTTTTTATGCTTCACTAGCTCTTCCTTGGGCGCATTTGGCTATAGGAGGTGGATGAAGCATTTTGACCTCTTTGACTTTCTTATTGCATGGGCGCATTTAGAGGCATGAGTAGGATGAAGCTTAACACTTAGATTTTATTCCATGGCATCAAGGTATGTTGGGCGCATTAGGAGGTGGCAGGAGGATGAAACTCAGACTTAGACATTTTACCTTCTTCCGCTAGCTTATCCATGCCCTGCTATAAATAGTAAGCCTTTTAGTTCTTGCACTTCAGAAGCTCAGATTGTCTTGAGATTTTAGACACTGCATCTTCACGACCTTGTTAGCCTGTTGACACTGCTATTTCGGGTTGGCCTGCTATTTTTAGCCCATTTCTGAAGGTGGTTTGCTATTTATAGTAACTGCTCGTTTCTGATACCTTCACAACTCCGTTTGCTTTGAAATTTGAATGATGCGCTCCTCACCACGTGACCTGCTTGCTGACATTGGCGCATGCTGTTGATTTGCTATTTTTAGCCTGTTTCCAAAATGACTTACTATAAATAGTAAGTGCTCCGTTTGTCTTCAAATTTTACTAGCAGATAGCTTGAAGGATGCTGATCGCGGTGGTTTACATCGGTTTTTGAAAATTCTGACTTTTTACCCCTCTTTTTGGGTCCCGAAACTGGAAACCCTAATTCATCTTGCATGCATATCAAATGATTTCCGTTTGTTCTCATTTTTGCTGCATTGCGATTAGCTCGTGATTCTGAAGTGCTGGGAGGCGGCTGTTGGGATGCTCCTACTAAAAATAGTAAGTTCCCAAATGAGTGACCATCTCCGTTTGCATGTCATATCACTTCGAAGCTCTCGAAAAACCCATAAAGAATATGCCGACATGCAAAGAAAACCCTGACATGCAAACCCTAAAAATAGCCTCTGAATGCTAAACTCTGAAAGTTGTCATCTCATTTTGCATGTTATACTATCGCAAAGGTCTCGAAAAACCCAGAAGGAATCTCCAGACATGCGTCGAAAAATCCTGCATCCAAGCCCTAAAATTTGCTCCGGAAGCTAAACTGCTAAAAGTAGAAAGTCGTCCGTTTCAGCTCAAATTTTGTACGCGAGTAACTTGATGTGTTTTGAATGCAGTGTGACTGTCGGAATTTCAAAGATGCTGACAGAATGCCCGGAATTACACACTTACTAAAAATAGTAAGTTGCCAGAATTTGATGAAACTCAGCTGAGAGTCTACTGGAAGCATACTGACAGCAACGTTAGTCTTTATTTCAATTTATTCACCTTGCTTGACCTCAGATTGGCGGGAAAGTACAAACCCTAATTTTCAGACTTGGCCAAATTTTATGTTTAAGCTCAATGGCGGAGACATCCCCAGAAAGGCAGACACCAGAAAAGGGACAGAGAGAGAGAGAGAGAGACAAAAATCAAAGCCAAAAGACCAGAATGGAGCAAAAATTAGGGGTCCCCATTTTGAATGGGGCGATGTGTGAAAAGGTCACAACACCTTCCACATCTTCTAATAGGAAATCAACCATCTGTTGAATAGTAAATCTGCTGTAACTGCACTTGCACACTTCAAACTCATCCTCACAATTAGCCCCAAAATCTTCAACTACAGGCACATGGGCATGATTTTGACCAACACGGGATGCGAAGACACCATGAGGATCATAGGAACGCCTCTCATTGAACAACTTGAGGCCAAATTTTGACATTTCATCACCCATCAACTTGGCATCAGCTGATGATCTACATCTGTAGATGCCCATCCCAAAGGGAAAACTAAATGCAGCTTTGCACCTGTTACGCAAGAATGTGTGAACTTCATACACTTGCCTTAGAAACTCCATGAACACTACCTCATCCATGGGATATCTTGGTAACATGACTGGATCACTTAAGAAGCTGTATACCTTGATGTAGGAGAACGTGGGAAATTGGATAAACCAATCAGCCCACTTTGCCATTGACAATCTGGCATTTGATGAAATTCGTACATGCAACTCATTGTCTAAATTTTGCACCGTATGCATCAAGAATGCATCATTCATTCACTTGTAATAATGTGTTGATTTTGAAAACTCCAGCTACGGGTAATGATGATACACATGCTGAACACCCAAAGTTCTAGTGACATTCAAACCTCTAAACTTTCCTTGAAAGGCCATTAGATATACGAGGTAAGATATCATATGAAACTCATGGACCTTTGAAAACTCTGTTATCTGATGGTGGAGACAATCATTGATCACAACCAACTAGTCATAGTGCTCTATTTTGTCAATTATTTGGGAGATGATGTAAAACATCCAAGGCTGAAACTTACTTGCCTTCGCTTGTCCTGTGACTCGGCTAAGCAAAGTAATCATGATTGCAAATTCCCCCTTGAACTCACCACGCCCAACATTCTTTGGCAAGGTGTTCTGCTGCTCTTTTAGCCACTTTTGTGGAACTCTTTTCCGGTATTTCCCCTTTAGCGTATACCACACCTTTTCACATTCTTCAATAGAGATGATGAAGTTTTTTGTCCATGGTGGTATTAAAAAACATTTCTCAACACCGTCTGGCTTGAGGTTGCAAATAGTATGCCCATCTGCTGATTGGATTTTGCGTGAAACTAGATTGTAATCTTGATACAAGCAATTACGAATTCAAGGCTTTGCACTAAGATGGGGATTGAAGCTGCTACAAGCAACCTGGATTGACCAAGATTTCTGACAACAATATTTCTTGCATCTTCCAAAGCAAGCAAATCAAGCACTGGACTCACATGATGCAAATCAGTTTCAAATGTTTTCAAGAAAACGTGGTACAATGCTGATTTGGTTCTGATTTCTATTGGAGAATACTGCATGCTGAAAATCTTGAATTTTGACCGTAAACACACCTATGTTCGGAAATGTTTTGCACAAACTGCTGAAAATAGATTGCTGATTTATCTCCAAAAAAATGGATTCTCAAAAAAAGTTGAGACTTGGGTTTTGTAGAGAATCACATTTTGAAGAGACCCAGTTGATCAGAATTCGAAAAAGCTAAGGATTTCCTGAAAAAGCATGAAAAAAACAGATTCTTGAAAATATAAAATTTTCCAATCTTCAAGAGGAGTAAAAAGCAAGTGGACCTAGATTGATGAAAATTGAAAAAAATGACCATCTTTTTTCTGAAATGTGATGCCCTAGAAGAATGGACCATGAAAAAGTGTGCCTCTGTGCTTCCCAATCCCGAATCCACGAAGAACACTAAAAAAGCATTGTGTTTAGGTCTCCAAATCTTGACGTGAAGAAAATCCTATCTTTCCTCCTTTGGATGCCAACCTGCAAAATATGTGAATAATGAATGCAAGAGTCTTCTTAAATAGATATTGAGGACGAAAAAGCGCTTTATTCTCCAAGCTTTAAAACTTTAAAGCCAATCCGAAATCAAAAACATTGAATGTAGACACCTTCCGAATGACGAATGATAGAAATTGGAAAAATGGCTAAGGCATGACTGCTTGGGAGTGCTAACTGGGTAGGGGCGCCTAGCTCCTCCAGAGTTAGCCATTTTTTCACTTTTTTCAATCTTTGCTTGTTTCTGCTCTTGGCGAGACTTGCGTCTGACTTCGTCAAGTTGGGAATCTGACACTGCCAACTGATAAAATCTGTTTGACCATGGCAAGCTCATGTTTGACCACTGTGAAGTGATCCCCAACTTCATTCTGGCATCCAACGTCGTTTGATCATGATTGAATGCATTGAAAATTGTTGACGAAGGCTGAAACGAAAGAAAGCATGTTGGAGCCTAAAAAATTTCTAAGGCATGAAACCTTGGGCACCCCTAGCTAGCTGGGGCGCCTAGCCTTGCCTGACTTAACCATTTTTTTTAGATTTTCAAAATTTGCATTTCTCTATTTCGCGTGAAGCCAATGACCCCTGTTTGATCTTCGATTTCGGACAACCGGTGAGCAATAGAGTCTAGAAGTCAGTCATCCTAGCAAGCCCGATCATAGCTGAGTTGAATGGTACCATTTGTTAGCCTTTATCACTGCATCTGATGATTTTTTGAAAGTCGGAATGGAGCTGACGAAGAGGTTTTGAATGTTTCTCAGAAAATGCGAAAAAAATTCTAAGGCATGAGAAGTTGGGTGCCCCTCTTGGCCAAGGGCACCCAAGTCTTCTAGACTTAGCAAATTTTTTGATATTTTCAATTTTCTTTTGATTTCTTCATTTGTGTGTTTCTGCCCTTGTTTGATCTGCAATATCTATCGTCTGACTGATCCTCAACACTCGATGATGGATTCATTGAAGAGCTTGAACATAACTGAGGTGATCTCCAACTTTTCCCAATCCTAAAACTGCTTTTGACCAGATCTAAATTGGGCTGACAGAGAAGGTTTACACATTTTTCGAGAAAGAAAAAATAAACTAAGGCAAGAGCACTTGGGCACCCTGACTGGATAGGGGCGCCTAGCTCCTCTAGAGTTAGTTTATTTTTTGATATTTTCAATTTTCCACTTTGCTCTTCACTTTGCCAGCTATGTCCTTGGAATTCATTGTTTTTTTACTAAGGCATGAAAATCTAGGAGTGTTGACTAGATAGGGGAACCTAGGATTACTAGACTTAGAAATTTTTTCATGAATTTCACAAATGCTAGGTGCCTCTAGCTAGCAGGGGCGCCCAAGCTTCCCAATGTTAGAATTCTTTTTGTAAATTTGACCATTTTTCAGATTCCCCTCCTCTGTTCACCTTTTCTCGTGCATCTTTTACCATTTTATGTCATCTATGCAGCATTGAGACCTTGAATTTGACACATGGCAGTTGACCAACCTCCATTGATGACCTTGAAGCTCTTGTTTTACCTTTTGAAAAAGCAGAATAGACCCACCAGAGAAATACTGATTTTTTGACGATTTTGACTAGACTAGCCTGATCGGGAAGTATTTTCAACCAATTAAAATCAGTTTGAGCCCTAGAAACAAAAATTCTATTTTTTAAAAACTTTCTATTTTTAGAAAATTTTGCCAATATCCATTTGAGAAGAAACCCAGAAAAACCCCAACTCAAGTCTATTTTTAGAAACTTTTTAAAAATAGAAATTTCAATTTTTAGAAAATTTGACTTTTGACGACAAGTTTTAAAAGACTTTTTTACTCTTTTCAAACTGCCTTAATGAAGCAAAAGTTTTAATTTTGGGCATTACAATGATAAAATCTAATGGTATAACTGTAATGACCCTGCTCAAATCTGATCTCAAAATGCTGATTGAAGGCTCAATGAATTTCATCAAACACTTCACATGCAAGACTTTCAGCTTGCTGGTCTGAGTTATCAGTCTGATATAAAGGCTTGAAGATGATATCAAAGAACTCTAAATGCTTGGAAATCAAAACTACAATGCATAAACTATATCCTAGATGCATCAATGACTTAATTTCATCTTTTACAATGCTTATATATGACTTCTAAATGCAAAACATGCACCTACAGCCAACTGGTAATTTTAGCAAACAGTTGGTATGCAACCTATATGTTGATAAGAACATCTACAGCCATTGACATTTTCTCAAATAGTTGGCATAGATCTTCATATCACATTCAAATGAACATTACAACCATGTGAGACTTCCCAAAGATGATGTCTTATTGAAATGCAATTGCCTACACAAGTTTTCATGGAAATGCCAAGACTCTTGGCTTACAACATGACCCAACTGAAAATGCCAAAGTCTGATTACAATGTCTACCTACAGCAGTAGCTAGTATTTGTGATTTACAATGCAACTCCAAAGATTAAAAGATGCTGATTATAACAGCTTGAATAAAAATGATGAACAAATACAATGACAATACTGATTTTATAATCAAGTCTGATACCAAAATAAACATCTACAGCAGCTCTATAAAATGCATCTATATGACATGTAGATAGCATGAAATCTTCAAGGAACCTGTAGCTTGAAGTTGCCTTGAGTCTCCAATGATGAAGCAAGCATTATCTCAGAAGATGAAGACCTCATGAACCCAAATCGAGCCACCTATGCTGCCACCCCTGTTTCTGAAGCAATGGCAGATATAAAATAATATGCAGCCTCTTGGTTGCCAACAAAGCCTCCAACAAGATCGCCTAGACCTCTGATATGAAGCGCCTCCACTCCTAGATGAAATCGTCCCAAGATGAAGTGCCTATGAGCAAAATTGAACCTCTCACACAAGCTGATATGAAGACAAAAATTCTGGAAATGACTGATATAAAAATCTGAGCATGCAATCGAACTCCTTCATGCCAAACTTGTTGAAGACTTAACACCAAAATGTCTCCACAAAGCCCTAAATCGAATCATACAAAAACTTGGACAAAGGCCACTAAGTTTTTACAATGAAGCTCAAATAGAAAGTCTGAAGTAACTTTCTCCCAGCTGCAATAATTCAAGTGATATTTCACACCCTCAAAATTGCTCACCAATTGAGAGTTTTCGTTCTCAATGGCCAAAGACAACTGCAGAAACCCTAGGCTCCACAACCATAAAACATCAACATCAACAACAACAAATCTGCTTGATAGGAAATGAGCCTTCAATGCCTATTTATTCTTTTTCCTCAATAGGTCGGCCTCCTTCTAGAACTTTCCCAAGTCACTTTCTAGAAGGAATATTATTTTATTTTATTTTATTATTTTACACTTTATAATAAAATAATTATTCATAACATTACTTTATAACATGAGGTTTCTAAAAATAGAAACATATCAAGAAATCATTAGAACACCTCCATATGTAGACTGAATCATGAAACGAGCCAACCAATCAACTGGGTATCTGCCAATCGACCCTCTGATCAAGCCCCATTAGCCTACGAGGATCAGGAATAGGCTAATTCCTCTAAACTCCATTGCTCACGAAAAAGGGGACATTACAATAACTTGATTTTCAAATAGAAATCCACATGCTGCCATCACTAGTTGTCACAAAAATTTAGGCATAACTAAGATACAAGATGGATTAAGATTATCTTACTTTCAAATTTGAAGATGTAAGCACATAGAGATATCATCTGGACCTAGGATTGCTAGTTTCTTAAAAGCCAACTAATAATATTGAAGTCTACAAGAATATCCCAATGGTGTATGATGTAACCAAAGGTTGCTTGCACAACTCCTAGAAGACTTTCTCACTGTCTCCTTCTTGGAACCTGACTCCAATGGGTTCTTGTTGAATTTGGGTGATCAACCAAGCCCTGCTCAAACTCTTCTCAAAGAGTTTTCCCCTTGTGCTTTACCTTTGGTAGACAAACACCACTTGAATTTGCAATCTTCTTCCAACACCTAGAAGGGTCTAGATGCCAACTTCATCATCAACCTTGAGCTACTTGCAGGGGAGTTGGAAACACTGATTTCATGCATTTCACATCCACTTGAAACCATCTTGGAGGTTCTTCAATCACCACTCCTACCGATCTCAAGAGTTTGCCTTTGAAGAGGGCTAATCCTTGTAGTCCTTACCAGTCCCTTTTCTGCCCTTTTCTCTTAAACTTGTCAAACAACCTACCAAATAAATTGCATTTCCTGACACCCTTTTTGGACCTTTAAATCTTGCATAAGGTTTTAGACCTCTGTATCTTCCGTACAGCAGGTTCCTACAATCAAGGGCTATTAGGGCTAATAGGCCTAATTCCTAGGGTTTTGACTCTTTCTCCTTCAAATCTATCACTTATGGATTGGTTGAGGTTTCAATCCTTTCAACCTGTTCAAATGTGACTAAAACCTCCCTGACACCGTACAGATTCCGTACAAAAGTCCCTTCCCCTGCCTAAGCTCTTCAACTTTCACTCTCAAACACCTAACTGGGCAGTCCTAGCTCGCCTAGGGTTTGATTTTACAAATCATTGCTTGACTCTTTGGATCTCCTACTGCTAAATATGTACAAAGGTATGGCTCCCCTATCATTTCCATCCAAACTCAAGAAAACTCCGTGGTCAGATTTCATGGGGGAGCCATTGATTGACTGACTGCTCAAAACTTGAATTACAAACCCCCTAAACTCTAATCTATGAATTCAAATCAACAAATCTACACTAAGTAACCTGAATACCAAATGAAATATGCTCTAATCTATTCTAAGAACACAAATACAATGCTAACTCAGAATTTACAACGTTTATGATAGCTCTGTTTTGCAAAACACACGGGAGAACACAGAAATCTGCTAAAACCTTCTATTCCTTCACACCAAAATTTGTTTACAATCTATCTAACTGCTCTCTACGAGCCACACCTCTACTTTTTGATGCCTTCTCCATCATTCAAGGGGAGTTGCTCGACTCCACATCCTTGATTTCAAGGGAATCCAATATAACAATGTTGTATGCAATTCCACAAATATTGCCATGCAACTTTACAACAACATTTTGCAACTTCCACTATGTCATGATCCCGAATCCTTGGACCTCTAACACTTTGATTACGAGCCACCAACATCTTAACTGCCTCTTGGCATCTTCAAACAACGAGGATGTGGTGTTAACACATTTAAAGCTCATCCTTCCAACACAAACTGTCCAAAGCTAAATAAAGCAACATTTATGAACAATGATTCACTAAGATGAAATTAGTCCTAATGACTAACTCACCACACTCCACCAAGACCTTCTAAGGTCCAAACTAAACACACAAACATCCTGACTTGGCTAAGGTCAGGTACAAGCCAAAATTGATGACAAACAACATGGAGATTAGCCTAGGTGCCCCTGCACCACCCAACATGATTCATCTAGAATATTGGTCTTATCCATAAACACTTCATTTGAAACATCGTAGAGTAAATCATTACTGGCATGTCAAGTTGGAATTAGAAATAATAATAGAAATACAAGACTAAATTCAACCAAATTTTGATATGCCAAGACAATGATTTTGAGAGAATCTAATGAAGACAACTCAAATCAAATAACATATTTTTACTTTTAGAGAGATCTTAAGAGAAATTTTTTGAGGTTTATGTTTTGAAATTTATCATAGGATATATTCATTGAGCTTCGTTGAGGGGAACACACTCGTTCCAATGGAGAGTAATTTGTTCATTTTGAACAAGATCACAATGTACACTCAAGACCACACCACATATAATCTACCCCACATTCATTGAAACAAGGGCGATGTATGGATCCCCCTTGTAACCTACAATATTGACCAAGTAAACTCTGTCTAGGGACCTATTGTGACCTTTTCACACATCGCCCCATTCAAGATGGGGACCCCTAAATTTTGCTCCATTCTGGTCTTTTGGCTTTGGTTTTTGTCTCTCTCTCTCTCTCTCTGCCAGTCTCTTTTCTATCTGCCTTTCAAGGGATGTCTCCGCCGTTGAGTTTAAACGTGAATTTTGGCCAAGTCTGAAAATTAGGGTTTGTACTTTCCTGGTCAGTCCGAGGTCGAACGAAGTGAATAAATTGAAAACAAAGACTAACACTGCTGTCAGTGTGCTTCCAACAGGCTTCCATTGAAATTTCATCAGATTCCGACTACTTACTATTTTTAGTAAGTGTGAAATTTGGAACATTTTCTCGACACTTTCGGAGTTTTAACAGTCACGCTGCATTCAGGACATATCAAGTTGCTCACTGGCAAAATTTGAGCTGAAACGGACAACTTACTATTTTTAGCAGTTCAGCTTCCAGAGTAGATTTCAGGGCCTATATGCAGAGTTTTTCAGTGCATGTCTGAGGATTCCTTCTGGGTTTTCTGAGACCTTCGCGACAGTATAACATGCAGAATGAGATGACAACTTTCAGAGTTTAGTCTTCCGAGGCTATTTTTAGGGTTTGCATGTCTGCATATTCCTTATGGGTTTTTCGAGAGCTTCGCAGTGATGTGACATGCAAACGAAGATGGTCACTCATTTGGGAACTTACTATTTTTAGCAGGTGCATCCCGATAGCCGCCTCCCAGCACTTCAGAATCACGAGCTGATCGCAATGCAGCAAAAACGAGAACAAACGGAGATCATTTGATATGCATGCAGAATGAATTAGGGTTTCCAACTTCGGAGCTTGAAAAGAGGGGTAAAAAGTCAGAATTTTCGAAAATCGGTGTAAACCACCGCGATCAGCACCCTTCAAGCTATTTGCTGGTAAAATTTGAAGACAAACGGAGAACTTACTATTTATAGTAAGTCATTTTGGAAACAGGCTAAAAATAGCAAATCAGTTGCAGGCGCCGATGTCAGCAGGCAGGTCAGGTAGTGAGGAGCGAATCATTCGAATTTCAAAGCAAACGGAGTTGTGGAGGTATCAGAAGCAGGCAGTTACTATAAATAGCAAACCACCTTCAGAAATGGGCTAAAAATAGTAGGCCAACCCGAAATAGCAGTGTGAACAGGTTGATGAAGTCGTGAAGATCCAACGTTCAAAATTTCAAATCATTCTGAGCTTCAGAGATGCAAGAATTGAAGGACTTACTATAAATAGCAGGCATGGAGAAGCTGGCAGAGGTCAGGAAAAATGGCTAAGGCATGAATTTCATCCTGCAGCACCCAGGAAATGCGCCCATCCAAGGTAGTGAAAGTTGAAAAATTTCTAAGGCACAAGCTTTGTCCTGCTCACTGGGTGAAATGCGCCCTCCTCACAAGCCAAGCATGGAAAATTTTCTAAGTATAAAACTTCGTCCACCTCCTATGGCAAAATGCGCCCAAGATCACAAGGAGGAGTCGACAAGTCAAAGGCGTGGAAAGTTTCATCCTCCAAGCATAGCAAAATGCGCCCAAATGAGGGCATGTGAGGACAAAACAAAGGAAGTTGAAGGGTCACAAAGAAGGCATTGGAAAAAGCTTTATTCTCCTCTCCCTCTCAAATGCGCCCACCTCCCAAAAAAGTCAAGGAAGTCAAAGAAACTCGTCCTCCTCACCCATCAAAATGCGCCCACCTTGAAAGCATGACATGCAAAATTTTCTAAGGTAAGAATCTCGTCCACCTTACATGGCAAAATGCGCCCATGCAGCAAGAGAGTCAAAGGGTCAACAAAGTTCGTCCTCCTTACATGCCTAAATGCGCCCAAATGGGGCCATGTGAAGACAAAAATAGGGAAGTCCAAGGGTCATCCTCCACACATGCTAATATGCGCCCAAGTTGAAGTGAGTAAAAGTGAATGTAAGGTGGTAAGCAAGGTAAAAGTGAAGATGGGAAATGAAATATGCTAGGTGTGGTAAAGTATTATTCTTCTTCAAGTGTCATATGCGCCTAGGGTGGTGAGGCAAATGCAAGGTGATGTAAGTGTTGCTAGGCACTAAAAATGCCAAGTGATGAAATTACTAAGGCGTGGACTTAAGGCATATCCCTCATGACATGCAATATGAGCCATGTTAAAATGAATATGAGGTGAGGCGTGGTAAATGAGATAAAGGTATTGAGGGTGAAGTGATTAATGCTAGGCGTTGGAAACATGTTCTCCATGAAGTGTGGTATGCGCCTAAGGTGGTGAGTGGAAAATAAAATATTGCCTAGGCGTTGGAAATTTAATGAGAAATAAAGCGTGTTAAGTGTGATGTGCTTTCAAGAAAAATTTTCTAAGAGAAGTTAATAAATTTTTTCTCATAGGAAAATGGATAAAGTTGAAGAAAATTTTCTAAGGCAAAGATAAATTTAAAATGTAAAGTGATTCAAATTTTTTTTCTAAGGCAAAGTATTTTCTTCCTTTAGAAAATACGCCTAGACCATGGAGGTGATGAAATTCTTCTTGAAGCACGAATAAATTTTCCAAAGATGAAGTCAGAAGATATTGGCATTGCAGGACGAATTAAATTTTTTTCAAGTCAGATCAACTCAGGATGTTCACAGAGATGAAGAATGGATTTAAATTTCATGAGGAGTTATTTTTCTAAGGTTCAAAATTTAAAATTTAAATGAACCCGTTCGTTGTGTACCCATGGATTCATCGCGTTTTCGAGAAAAATTTCTTCTGAGTACTGATGATCTTTGATGAGAAATGGATTTCTACGTCTTCCACACTTCGCCAAGGCCTTCAGCATGAAGAATTTGATTGATGCTCGAATTGTGAAATTTTCCTAAGGAGAATTTAAAATTTTCTAAGGCAAAGTGAATAAAATGTGTTTTCAAGATGAGTTTCTCCAGACAACGAATTTAAAGTGAATTGTCTAGATATTTTTGATTGAATTCTTCACTGGTGAATTTTCCAGAGCGTCAGAGGTGATTAAAATTTAAAATTTGCAAGACGAAACTTCGGCTGGCGAATGGAAATTGTTAATTAAAAATTTTCGAAAGTGAATTCAAAAGATGCCAGTCAAAGTTGAACTTCTAGAAGAATGAGATTCCTGACGTCGAAAGACAAGTGTCAAAAATACCAGAGAGGGAAATTTGAATGAAGTAGTGGAAATTTAATATACTGGCTAAACTTAACCTTCTTCTAGAAATCGATTTTCCTATAAGAGCTGAGGGTTATTTACTTCTTTTTTCAAAGCTGAAGAAAGTTCGATTTGCTCTGAGTTTGATATTGCAATGAGTTGCTGAAGACTGAAGTGTTGAGAAGTTCAAAATTTTGCTGAAGCTGAAAGTTGATTGAAGAAATTTCGATTTGAAAAAAGAATATTATTGAAGAAGTACGATTTGAAGAAGACTGCTGAAGCTGAAACTTGAAGAAATCACATTGCTGAAGCTGAGTGTTATTCAGGAAGTGCGCACTTGCTGATTTCCTGAGAGTGTGAAGTGCGAATTTACAAAAGTCCAATTGCTGATTGAAGTTGGCGATTTTCCTGAAGTGTCGAATTTGCTGAGACTTTCTAAGTGATTGAAGTTCGAAGTCTGTTGGAGAAGAAGTTGAGGTTTGCAAACGAGAAATAATAGTGCAACTTCTTGAAGTCGACTGGCAGTCTTGCAAAGTATTTTATTATTTTTCTAAGTTAATTTGCTGATGGATGTTTATTGTTTTGCAGATGGCTGAGGCAAGGACGACTGGCAAGGATAACAATGGTGCATCCAGGCAAGCTGTTATAAAGAAGCTGAGCAAGTCTTTCTTGCCGGAGTCGAAGTTTACTCGAAGTTAGGCAAGCTGGCGGATACAAACTTGGGCTCCGTCAACCTAGAGACTTTCAAGAATCGAATGCTGGGGATTGGTAATCATTGACCTTCAAACACTTCGCACAGCATTGTTCGAAGTGGGTTATATGTAGCTGCTGGTTTCCCACCAGCCATTCAGTGTTCGGAGCTGATGATGGAGTGCGCCAACTGCTATGAGAAGGATCACAGGTCAATCATGTCACCAGATGGACAAGTGCTCGCCAACCTCACTCCTACTGCCATTGGTGAAGCCTTTGGAATTCCGGTGCATAGAAACATGATTTACAAATCGAGGGAGCGAGCCGAGCGAATGTATGCTTCTGCATTGGAGAGATGTACAAAGACGATCAATACTCACTGGATGAGCAACCCCAAGCCCTCTCGTACGAAGCTACCGAGGCAAATTATATCAGATGACTTGAAGCAGGAGTACTGTGATCTCATTATGATGCTGAGCAGAGTTGGAGGTTGCCCTCAAGCTTTTATTTTCGAGCCATGGATGTTCTACTACATCAACCTCGTGTTGGAAGGAAAGGAGTACGTCAACTGGGCTGAAATGATCAGTGATAATTTGCACGAGCAACTCCTGAGCTTGAGAAGAACGAAGACATTCTACATGGGCTCTTACATCATTTACATGCTGGCCTGTATGACGAAATATAGAGGAATTTCATATAAGGAGCCTGTTGGCTGTGGTTCTCACCAGTTTAAAATTCATGAGGCTTGTCCGCAGTTGCATTTGACTAGTTCCACTCATTACAAGCGTGTCAATGACGCCTTCACCATGCACATCACGAGATTGCTTCAGGAGGGGATGCACCATAGGATCTCGAGAGAGGCCCAAGAGTTGATTGAGAGGTATGGGTGCTGGTTTATACAATTTCCAAAGTTTTCTTACATAAGGCTGCAAGGATTTTCGTCATATCCATATAGACTGCCTAAGTACCCAACCAACAGAATATTGATGTTAGAGATATCTAGGCAATTGGTTGCCTACGATAAGATTCAGAAGAAAAAGAAGAAGGGAGGTGTTGACCTCCCAATTGTCATGGGCAACTCCGAGGAAGTGTGTCCTTCATTACAGGCAGCTAGAGAAGCCGAGAGCGAACTTCAGTTTTATCACTTTTCATATCACACCAACCGACAACACTATGATCCGCATAACAACATCAAATGGGTACTGTCAAAGGAATTTAAACATAAGGCAAATATTGAGGATTATTGGGCTGATGCGTTGGACAAGGCTGAGGTCAGGAAAAGAATGTTCTCTAGGTTGCCAATAAACATGATCAGGGAGTGTGAAGTCATTCCGGTACCAGACCAAGTAAATGAGGACATGGATGTTGTCCATCCAGATTATGAAGCAGTGAGAGATACTCCACTTCCACTCCCAGATTGGTCAGAACCAGAGGTTGCTGACTTGGACACACTTTCCATTCCAGTCTTGACATTTACCAGGGCATGGGTTGACAGACGTGTGAGCAAGTTGAAGAGTAGGTCGATTGCATTGACTTACAATTTGATGGGAGATCACAGGACACCCACCACTAGCAGGAAGAAACAAATCACACGAGGTCCGGAATCTAGAAGGAAAGAACCAGTTCGGCAGGAGCCTGTTCAACCAAAACCTCCAAGAGTTGCAGTTGAATCACCCACGCCATTGGAGACACGTTCTCCAAGCATACAGGAGGTTTCTTTATTTGTTGATCATAGAGATGCATTGAATCAGGTGCAAGCGGTACAGGAAAATAATCAGCCACCACGAAGAGAATCAGTTGGCCAGAGTGTCAACACACCTGCTAGAGATGATCAGCAAGATGATGAGGGGACTACTACTGACCCTTAGTTTCAGCAAGAATTAGAGACGGCTTTGGAAGATGATGATGATATAGTTTCAGGAGGTACTCAGCCACTTGAGGACGATGAGCCTCACCAGAATGATATAGAAGTTGAATAAGTTCGTGAAGTGGAGGCACAAGAACAACAGCCATTTGATATACAATATATAGTACCTGATTGGCTCAGAGATAGGATGAGAAGAAGCCCTAGTGAAGAGATTGATCCAGCAGTTGAAATGGAAGAGTTTTTGAACAGGATCAGCGCACCTCCACGGAAGAAGAGAGCACGAAAGTTTTCAAAGATATCAACTGATGAGGATGGCTCTGGCACCCTTCACATGGCCGTGCCACAGGTTGATTGTGATCGAGATGAAGTAGTACCCGAAAATTACTTGGTCACAACTCTAGAGTTAGGACGCCCCACAGGTGCACAAATTGTAGAGGAATGTGATAACTCCTATCACGCCCTCAAGGATAGATTATTTAAAAAGGAAGGAAAGTACAAGAAGTTGAAAAGAGACAATAAGGCTTTGATAGGATATGTGCAGCAGTTGTCTCGTCCTCGCGGGCAGGAGATTCCAGCGATAGAGCTTCTAGCTGACATACCTAGAGAGTCAATCAGTGGCTTGTTGGAATTAGGGAAGATGGCACAGGAGGCAGACAAGTGGGTCACGAGAGTTCGTGCTGAGACAAAATTTTTTATGGAAGACCTTGCTCTTGCTTTTGAGCAGGCTTCTAGTATTTTGGCACGGATGGAGGCAGTTGATCAGGCTTGGGGTGATGCTTCTGTTTATCAGAGCAAGGTAATTCAGCGTCTTGAGGCATTGAGACATGTTCCTTTGCGGTTGCTGATTGATGGAGGGGTCATTCAAGAGAATGACAGGTATGACTTTTCTAGATGGTATTCTTCAGCAATCACGGGACATGGTTTCTTCGACGCAGCATAGGCGGATTCAACTAGAGTACGGAAGGCTATGGCCAATATCATTGATGGAGTCCAGAATACTTTCGAGGCTATATTTGCTAGGCGGTTGAATCCAGATGAGGTGACTGTTGATAATTTGAGGGGTAGGCTGGTGCCTTTCTTTTCGGAGGTGAAGACCTTCGTACAGGATGACTTTGAGAACACTTCCACTTTCTCCAGCTTGATTCAAAGCACGCAGGATTCCTTAATCGCTTGGAGAAAATCTTGTGCAAGGCATGAACAGTCTGTTACGGTGTTAGAGTTCCAGCTTGATTGCATTCCACCCATTTCAGTTCAGGAGGTTGAGGCTATACTTGGTAGGTTCATTGAGTTTGCAGCCAGAGAGAAAGAGAATGGGAATGCACTACTGGATGATGATCTTCTAGAAGACTGATTGTGGGCATTAATTGCCTTTACTATTTTGGGAGTGAGTGGGAATCTTTGATTCATTTAATGTACCACTCCCCATTCTAGCAGTTTTTAGGGTTAGGGCTGAGGTGGCTTAATCTTAGCCAATCTTTTGATTGTAACCCTAGCCGTCCTTTGGACCGGGCTATCTATAAAAGGGGGAGTCCCCCTCATTTGTAATTCATTAGAATTATAATCAGAACTAGAGATTGGAAATCAGACTAGAGAGCAGAGCAGAGTAGACATTTTGCTTGATAGTTTAGCATAGTTTGGAGGAGAAGGAAAAGTTTTCCTTTGAAATTTTTTGTAAGAGATTGTTGTGTAACACTTTCATAATAGAAGATCTTTTCATTGATGGTGAAATTCGTCTTCATTGTGTTTAGCTAGCAAGGTTTCTTCGTCCCTTCAATTCCAAGTAGCGTAAGATAGCATAAAGTAGTTTAAGAAGTAGCATTTTCATTTCATGCAAGTAGATAGTAGTTGTGGATGTGTGGCATTAATCAAGGCACTTCGTTTCATTCCATACCACTAGCGGCTTGCTGATAGTAAGTTTGCCTTGCGTGGTCTACTGGAGTATTTCATAAAGTTAACTTCAGTTGTAGCTTATGTCTTGGTATGCGTCATTTTGACGGTGTAACGAACACACTTGTACGATAAATTTAAAACCTTAAAATTCAGTCACAAAAGTAAGAGTAATATCATAATGATAAAATTTTTCCTTTCAATAACATAAACAAGATACATCTTTTTGCAACTTTTAACTATTTCATTCCAAATGAAATTACAAAGTAAGAAGAGTAATATACATACATAGCCCGTAGGCTTTTGGCACCAATAGAAGTAAGAAGGTCCAGGAATTCGTCCTGTCAAGTCTTGGATCATCAGTCGGGTACTGTGGAGGAGAAACATCACTCGGGCGCTTTTCCGCCAACCACGGACTTATAATGCGGTCCCTCGCACGATCATTTTGCAATGAACGGCCCTCCCTTCGAAGAAGAGATTGGTTGGATAACTTTTAATGACTACCAATTGGACATAGTGCCGTGATCCTACAAAGCTAGCGTTCGTGCAACCGGAAATTCTCAAACTAGGATGTATTTCGGGATCACGGTGAACTGACAGTGTAGTACTACACGTAAATGGTTCCTTACACTACTTTGGCCAAAGTGTTTACGTTCAATGAAGAACATAGGTCATATGCCACATTCACTAGCCAGGTTCAACTTGTCTTGAGGCTATCTTATTCTACGCGTAGGTTGGTCTATCGGGGTAGTCCGTACCCTAGACATCCTACAACAGTCTAATTACTAGAACGGAGAAAATTTAAATAAGATTCTACAATCAATGCCCTTTTTCAGGATACTTTCATCCTAGAGAGTCAATAACTTAACTAAGTTATCTGGTTACTAATTGAAGCTTATAACTCGTAAATGCTCTCGATTCAATCCTAGTATCTATTAACTTATTTACAAGCATATGCTCTCTAAATGGAGCCATTACATACTATGCAGTTTACTTTTCATTATCTAGTGTAAACCGTACACTAATGACAACAGAAACCAATGAAAGACTACATGCATGAAACATTCTATTTCACAACTTAACATATGCTGACAAACTTTTCTTCTTTCTTATTCAATCCTAAGTAAACCAATTTTCAAACACATTTATTTTCAGTCAAGAATATGATTTAGAATTATATCAGATTACTAGAATATTAGAAAGCATGTAAAAGCAAGAAATAGCATGCCTGGTAAAGCTTTCCAGATGTTGTGAAAAATGAGAGCTCTTCTCCTCAAGCTATCTGCCCAAGAACTATCTTTAGAATTTTCGGAGGAAGAGTAACTCCTTCTCTTGCCTTCACCAAATGACTTTCAGCTTTCTCTGTATAAGTTCTCAGTACAGCAATCTGACAATTTTATACTGCTGTTTCTCAACTCTAAGATTGCTTCTCTCAACTCAACCAGATAGTTTTCTTAACATAAAATAAACTAACAACTTTCTCTCTAAAGGCGAATCCCTTTTTAACTGCAAAATGCTCTACACTCTTGAATAGAATATATGAATTCGTGAGTTTTATGAATGACATTCGCAGGTATATATAGGGTTGCCATTTGAACTGTTTCCTCTTTCTATGGCGCCAGTACTGCCAACAAGACTTGGAATGTTTCAAAGTAAAAACGTGTTGCATAATGGCAAGGTTTCATTCTGCTTAATCTGACAACAATGACGTTTTAATTCAATTCGCATTTGCTTAGTTCTTAAAAACGTGACAGCTCTTGATTCAGGCGCGTTTTTACTGCTAGGTTAAATGACAAGTTTAAACTAAGACTTTTTCTCAGCTCCAATGGCATCCACCTCTCATTTCATTTGCCAAGCATGAGTTCAGTCGGCCATTTTCAGACGTCTGGCCCTAATCGCGCGTTTTTCCTTCCTTCCGCCATTTTCACGGCTCAGCTTTAATTTCAAATTTTTATTCATTAATATTTTAATAAAGTTCGATGTCATTCTATGATGCATTTGACAATGATTTAAAGTATAAAAATGGAGCCAAATAATTCGATTCAATGAAGAATTTCCATTTTAGAGAAAATCGCGATTTTATTCCTTTCATCGATTTAGTCTTATTTCTCTATGGAATAATTAATAAAATGTTAATTTACATTTCATTTTGATTTTCAAAACTTTTATCTAAATATACCTTTATATATTTTATTTTATTAAAATATTTATATAATATAGTTTTAATTTACATGTATAATTATTTAAATTAGTAATTTAAATAATATCGTATACATTTTAATTTACATGTATAATTATTTAAATTAGTAATTTAAATAATATCGTATACATTTGTAAAAACTATATTATATTTATATTTTAATATAATATTAAATATATAAATATTTTTATCTTTATACCTATACATGTATATACATCTACATTATCCGTCCATATACTGTGAGCCAGTCAATACTATATGTAACCATGTATATGTATATATATGTTTATGTATAAATTCTGAGGCAATATACCGTTATCATATATATATACATTCGACCAGTTAGTTGCGGGTACGTATACTTGTATATATACTTATATTTATATTTTATGTATAAGTATTCATAAATACACTTATATCGACGCACACGTATGGCATATCCGTCTGCTCAAATACGTTGTATCGACATGAATGTACTTATGGGTACTTGTACATATCGTATTCATATGTACATATACAAATACACATATCCACCTCTAACAAGAAATATTACTCATAAGATTATACTGGCAAGCATCACTTATTTACACATTCAGAAGAAGACACGACTCCCAATGATACTTAGACAAGCCTACGGATGACTTACCTTTAACCAGAACAATGACTTAGCTTACTTAGTTCTATGGTTTGTGTGTGTATGTCCAATTGGTATCCATTACTGTTTACCCGACCAAGTTCTTCCCCGAGTGATATCTCTCCTCTGCCTGGAGGTACGAACCTGTTTCCTGCACATCATGACATGACAACGGAAGTCATTTGCTCAAAACCAAGGCAATGTACATTAAGTATCTTAGAAAGTTAGAACAACATTATTCCATAACTCAATATGCTAATTTCATTCAAGAATTACATCAATAGAAGTATCAGATAATGAGACAATCATTAGGACACATTCAATTGATCACAAGAACAATTTATTTTATTCAACAGAAAGATTCAAACATTTACAATGTACTTCCTATGCAGTAGTAGCTATACAATCGGGGTGTAACAGACGGTATCTTGATATTGGGTTGTGACTTGAAAATTACTCGCTATCCCTTTGAAGATTGCACCTACTTTGTGTAAGTTGTCCAACGTGAGGCGGAATAGAGTTTGGTTGAAGCTGTTAGGATTGATCCCACATCTCGCCTTAGTATAGAATCTAGAACCTTCTCATCCTTACACTCATTTACTTTCCGTTCATCTTTGGTTAGTTTTAGAGAACGTACTTATTGCTTAATCATCCGCATTGCATAAAACCCCTTCCAATCATCCATTTACTGTTAACTACAAGAATCCTGAACAATTGTGTAAGTCCCCTCGTGAAAACAACAATTCACATCAAACCAACTGAGGGTATTCCAAGTATTTCGGAACCTTGGAGTTGAACGTGCGAACTTTCTCGCAATCTTAGTGCACGGAATACTTTGATCAAGAGAGAATGGAGTAGCCTTCGGACAACTTCGTTTTGCTCATTGGTGCGGTCATGAAAATCACATCAACAGATTCCTTCTGGGTTTTCAGAGAGCTTCGCAAGGGTGGCGCATGCATTGCATTCCGAGCAACTTCTTGAATTTACTATTTTTAGTAAATTCTATATTTAGTAGTGGTCCAGTCAGCACCAGCTCAGTCAACTTTCCTCTTCTGGCAGTTCATTGGGTAATTCTCATTTTTGGCTTAAGGGGTTCATTTTGGAGAAATAAGTTATTTTAAGTCAAAATGTTTTATTTTATAAAATACCCCTTGGCCTAGTGATATAACTTAAAAGTTGTTTTAAAGAAGGGGACCTTGAGGGGTATTTTCTCATGAAGGAAATATTTTTATATTTCTAAAAGTTAATAATTGCTCAAGGGAAAGTGGACGCCTTTTTATGAAGGAAAATATTTTAAAATAAAGAAATATTAACTACATGAAAAGGGGCGCCCAAACTGGAGGGAAAAGAAGGCATTTACAAAATTGAAAATTAGGGTTTCTTTTCTAGAAGCTTCCGGAGGGTCTTCTCAAAAATTATAAAAGGGAGCCTTGGGTCTTCATTTCATCATCTTATGTCTTCAATATTGTTTTGCTGCCGAAATGGTGCTGGGATTGCTTTGAGGAATGAATGCCTCCTAGCCTTGGCTCAACTTCTTGCTTGAAAGATAGCAACTAGTGGAGAGTTAGATTGTAGTTGAGTGAGATTTGTAGTGAGATTTTGCATTGTAGAAGTTGTTTTGCATTTGTAGTTTAGTTTCTTGCATTTTAATCAAATTTTGGAGTTGCTGATTTTGTATTGCAGATTGAAGTTTATACTCATAAGTCTTTGGGTGAATTTATTTTGGTTTTGGGTAGTTTACCCATGCATTTGCTAGCCCTGGGCGCCCCTCTATGCCAAGTTGCAGATTTTTTAGAGGTGTCTTGGATTTTATCTTGTTGGTAGAACATTTCTTGAGGCTGTACCATTCTGTTTGCCTGGCAAGTGTTTAGAAAAAAAAATACTTCAATTTGTCAGCTGTTTCTTTGTCTAGTCTTCATTGTCATCATCCTAGCTTTCGTTTGCATCAAGTCTCATGTCATTCTGGCAAGAATTGAGTGAGTTGTGAGCATTTTAGTGGATTCTAGGGTTGCTGGTTATGCATATTAAGTTGCTGTTCTGTCATATCAGCTTGCGTAAAGTCTATCTTTTGAGTTGGGTTTGGGTTGAAATTCTTTGTGATCATTGAGGAGACATTATACTATATTGCAGCATGGTTAGACTTTCTTATTCTATGTATTTGGCAGGCAAATCTCTAATTATTGTAAACTGAACAGTAGTACTGTCAGCAATCTTAGTTCTTCTCTATTATTTCATTGTAATACCCGCTGGATAAGTGGAAGAGGCTGGCTTGCCGCCTATTTACTTTGATTTGCATTGTAATATCTTACATCTCCGCCCTATGGTAGCTCCATTCCCACTCCGGGTTTGAAAGCACATTCTGAGTGTTGAGTTTACTTTCAACATAATAGAAGATAGGGATCCTCTGACCATATGCTCGTCGTCATCCGACGCATTCTTGGTTAGAGTTCTTTATTCAGCATTGCATTGAGACCCTCTGACCATATGCTCGTCATCATCCGACGCATTCTTGGTTAGAGTTGAATTCTGCATCGTTTTGGTTTAAGTGCTAACCCTAACGGATGTGTGTTGCATTGTATCTGTTATTGAAAAAATTGAAAAAATTGGTTCGGAATATTTCAGTTTTTCCACCTCTCAATAACAGTGTTTTGGTAGAAGGGAGAAGAGAGGTGCAAGCTTTTCAAACATTTGGAGGAGCAACCCCCAAAGTTTATCAGAGGAGTTACATCAGAAGGAGCCTCTGACGTCATCGATTCCTCCAAACAACTTCGCAACTCCACCGAATCCTAATGCAACCAATAATCCAAATGTACCTAAGGATTCGCCAGAGTACAGACAACAAAGTACGATGCAAAATAGAAATGGACAACAGATTGTCCAACAGCCTATTCACCAAGTACAACACCCACAAAAAGAAAATCTTCCAAGAGAAGATGTGAAGAGGCTGAGTTCTTATGTGCTAGAAGAAGTTAAGAAAATGAAATTCAATCTTCCTTTATATGAATTAATGAAGATTTCAGAGGTCAGAGACACCATTCTGGGAAGTTTGTATGAGACGCCCGTTGTGAAGAATACTTCTCAGGAAGTACCTAGTTCATCAAGGAATCCTCCCGTCAACACTCAGTCTCGTCCTGTGCAGAACACAAATGTAGTAGAAGAGGTGCCTCATGCACCATTCAACACTTGGGAGACTTCACAACAGTCCCAAAGTTTTGTGGGAGTAGTACAAGAATCTTCAAACGCGCCTGAGAAATCAAAGACTGAAGATGAAAGAAGAGTTCGATTCAATCTGCCCACAGAGAAAAAGCAAAAGCAAGAGCAAATGCAGAACCTGAAGGAGGTTGCTTGAGACAACCAAGCTCAATTGGACAAAAATGATGAAAAGAAAAGTACTGTAACAGCGGAGGAAAGAAGAAAACTAGTAGTATTTTATCAGGGGAAAGATGAACCAGCCCCATTCCTTCTTTCAATTAGAATTTTCGGAAAATTGTTACACAACTGCTTGATTGACTCCGGTGCTTCCAGCAATGTCATGCCATTGAAGGTGTACGAAAGGTTGGGTTTAGTTCCGCTTCAAACCACCAAGAAGGTAACCTAGCTGGACAAGACAGAGGTTCCAGTTGTCGGCGAATTGAATAAAATTCATATGCAGCTAGCGGCCGACCCTAGAGTTCAAAGTTGTATTGATATATCAGTGGTCGACATAGCTGATGGATATGGCATGTTGCTAAGCAGAGATTGGGCAGGAAAATTGAATGGATATATTGCAACAGATTTCTCCCACATGTGGCTTCCATGGAGAGGAGTTCCAAATTAGATTAAGGTCGAAAGCACACCAAGACTCAGATTAATGATCACTGAATACGGTGAAGATAATGAAATTATGTTCGTAGAGACTGATTTGGGCTCATAGAAGCCCGTCAAGCAAGAGGTGTTGATGTTACAAAGTTCGAATGAAGGCAAGTTTTTAGAAGATGCAATCGCTTCCATTGAAGTTTTGATCGAAAGTGATTCGAGTGAAAATGAATGTGAAGGAATGTTTGAAAATTTCAGAGATTTTGTTCTGAGAAGTGTGAAACAAGAAGTAGAGTTGGGAAAAGACGCCTCCGTCAAGAATTTGTTACTTCCAAACTGGTGCAGAATCCACGAGGCATTTCATTCTGAGATCACTTGTGCCATGTGCAAAGTGGCATTAGAGCAAGTTGTAAAGCTCGTTCCGCAAGCCTCATTACAGGAGAAAAGTCAGAAGGTTAAAAAAGAAGAGGGTGTTTTCATGAAGAAACTTGTAAAAGATGACAAAGTTCAGCCAATGATTGAAGAAAAGGCTCCAAAAGCATGCAACCAGAAAATGCACATGTTCAACCTCCTGACACTCTCATAGAAGATCAAGTATGGACCTTGAGATTTGATGGATCGAAGTCAAAGAAAGGAAATGGAGCAAGATTTGAGCTGATTAGCCCAACTGGAGAGGCTTACTTAGGTGCCTACAGACTCCAATTTTCATGCACCAATAATGTTACTGAGTATGAGTCTTTGATTCATGGATTGATTCTTGCAATTCAGAAGGGAGCCAAGATTGTGCACGCCTTTGGAGACTCTGACATAGTCGTCAGACAAGTAAGGAAACAGTATGCTTGTCACAATAAAAGGCTCAATCGTTACTGCAACTAAGTATGGGACCTCATAGAAAGTTTTGATGCATTCAATATCAAGCAAGTTTACAGGTCCAAGAACCCCATTGCTAATTCTCTTGCACAAGCTGCTAGTTCCTTGGAACCTTTGGCTATGGAGGGATTGAAGAAGTTTACAGTGGAATTAGTCTCGACACCTTCAATTCTAGATAATATAAAGAATTTTCAAGTGTTTGATGACGATAAGCAAATTTTGGATTTTCTCACATGCACTAGTGTGTTTGAAGCACAAATCATTGATGAAGAAGAGACAGAGGAAGCAGAGTTTGACGTTGAAGGGATCCTAAATTTGAAAACAAATGTTATTCCAAGAGGTATGGTTGAATTGGAAAGATTGTTTGATCCCGATAGTTTAAGTAGAAACCAGAGTACCCAAGGAAATGATTGTGAAGCCGTCAATATAGGGACAGAAGAACAAGTAAAGAATGTTTTTATTGGAAAAGTTTGCACACCTGAAGAGAAAGAAGGCATCCTACAGGTCATGAGAGAATTCCCGGACGTGATAGCCTGGGGATATGAAGACTTGAAAACATATGATACCTCATTGATTACACACACAATTCCATTGAAACTAGGCAGTAAGCCATTCAGACAGAGGCAGAGGCCCGTGAATCCATTGTTAGAACCATTGATCTATCAAGAAGTTAAGAAGCTTCTTTCTACTCGTATTATCTTTCTAGTGAGGCACTCTACGTGGGTCGCCAATCTAGTTCCAGTCAGAAAGAAGAATGGAGAGATAAGGTTATGTGTGGATTTCCGCAATTTGAATAGGGCCTCCGAAAAGGATAACTATCCTTTGCCCTCATTAGATGAAGTGTTACAGATTGTGAATGGTTCCTAGATGATGTCCTTCTTGGACGGCTATTCAGGTTATAATTAGGTAATGGTAGAGAAAGCAGATAGATTGAAGACAACGTTCACCACAAAATGGGGAACCTTCGCATATAGGAGAATGCCTTTTGGTTTGATCAATGTAGGAGCCACTTTCTAGCGAGCTATGGATATCGCCTTCCAAGATTTGGTAGGAAAATGCATAATTATAAACATGGATGATCTAACCGTGTTTTCGAAAAGAAGAGGAGACCACGTAGAAGACTTGAGGAATATTTTTCAGAGATGTAGAAGATTCGGTGTATCACTTAACCCCAAGAAATGTATATTTGGTGTCACAGAGGGAAAGTTGTTAGGTCATGTCATCTCGGAAAAGGGTATCTCAATTGACCTAGAGCGTATCAAGGCAATTTCAAGGATTGGTTTGCCAGGGAGTCAAAAGGAATTGAGATCATTCTTTGGGAAAATTAATTTTGTTAGAAAGTTCATAACTGGATTTGCTGAAATAGTGAGGCCTTTGAATGAGATGCTGAAGAAAAATGCGAAAGTTGAATGGATTCCTCATACTAAGAAGGCCTTTGATGAGATCAAACAAGCAATAGTGGATGCTCCAGTACTGGTCAGCCCAGATTACACTAAGCCTTTCTATTTGTATTCATTTGCCTCAGAGCACACGTGTGGTGCAGTACTGACACAAAAAACAGAAGAGAAGGATGAGCACCTCATTGCCTTTATAAGTGCACCTTTAAAATAAGCAGAACTAAGGTATCCCAGTATAGACCTGTATAATTCAGATCCAGTGCCTTTTGCTGCACAATGACTCTCCCAAAATTATTAAAATCAATATAGGAATCTTCAAATATGATATGGCAAAAAATTACTGAAATTTGCTTGCAAACCCAAATTGCTCTATTGCTGGAATCTTGCATGAAATTTCCAAAAATCAACAACAAATACTGTAGCGGTACTGTAGCAGATTGTAATTAGTCTTCAAATCCTTAACAAGTTGGCACAATTGTGATCCCCGGATGGAATAACCCAAAATGGGAAACAAGGGTTTCATCCTTGATCCAACATGATGAATTCCAAAAGGTTTTACTTTTTGCCCTCTAGAATTCGAACATGCCAAATGTTTTCGTGCTTGGATGCCCTAGAGTGAACAATTGCTCAAATCTGAAAGTAGTATGCAAATGATAGCTTGAATGATCTCCATATGAAGATATGCACCTCCTTGATATACCTTTTCGAATTGGGCCCTTGGGTCCTAAGTTTCCCTCCAAGTATTTAAAAATATTTTTAATTTTAATTTAATTTAATTAAATTTGTTAATTTTAAGTATTTAAAAATACTTTTATTTTAATACTAGTGTTTAAAGATCACCTTTTATTTTAATTATAATAATATTATTAAGCTGCCTATAAAATTTAAGCTTATTGGGCCCAACTTAAATAACATTATTAATTTAATTTAACCTGAAAAAGGGGACATGACATGGTCCATGCCATGGATTCTCATGGGTGATTATTTTTTAGTTGTTGTTTGTGGGAAAGGTTCTATTGACATGGGTGAGAGAGCATTCAATGAAGTTCTTTGTGTGTCATCCTTGTCAACCAATTTTCTTTCAATCTATAAATCATGCACACGGGTATATGCAAGAGGTTGAATGCACTTCGGGTTTAGTTGTAATTCGGGAACTGGAGGATGATGCTCTAGTTGTAGTTGGAAAGGTTGATCATCGATCTATTCTAGTGGTTTGTTTTCTTGATTAGAGAAGGAGTAATTTCAATCATTGCTTCTCAAGAGGGTACAATGATTGGTTTATGGAATCAAATTTGGCTAAGTCTATAGTTGTGTTGATTTTTGTGTCATCTTGGCTTTAAGTTTGGTGCCATATCTTTCACAATTTTAGCAGTAATTGTTGTGTCAACTTGTGGTGACAAATCCTTTGCCAATTTTGCACAACTCCTTAAGCAGAATATCAACTTCACACAGCTATGCTAATCTTACCTTTGGTTCCAAATTCAATTTTGTTCCATAACCAAGCAAATGCTGGCTGCTCAAGGTATTAAGTCAGCACTAGTAGTGCCAAAGTGCTACGTCAATGCACACCCTATAACACTAGCAAATCAAACAACCAACTGGTTCCAAATTTTATGCAACATCTTGGTGTGATTTTTTTTGCTAAATTCTATCCCACAAAACCTTTAATATTCTTAGACTCCTCACTGGTAGTCTACAGTGATTGATGACAGTAACAGTGACTCCTGCTACATGCCTTTGAGTACTGATAACTGAGCATTTTGGTTTGCCATTTGGGTGGTCTTCATCTGTTTCTACTTCTTTGCAAGGTCTTCTGCCCACTTTTCTATTTATAATTGTACTAGTTTGGGTGGTGTTGATGTGGTTTTTGAGACCGCACCAACACAGAACAAAGTTTCCCAACGGATACTCTATTCTCTCTTGAACAAAGTATTCAGCATGCTAAGATTGCGAGTAAGTTCATGCTTTCAACTCCAAGGTTCCTTTAATGCGAATAGACCCAGTTTGGTTGATGTGTATTGTTGTGTACTTACGAGGGGACTTACACAATTGTTCAGACTTCTTGCAGTTAGCAGTCGGTATATGATTTGAAGGGGATTCTTGTGTGTATGATTTGGCAATGTGGTTCGTTTTCCTAAAACTAATCAGAAATATGCGGAAAGTAAAGAGTATAGGGCCTAAGAAACTTATGTTCTATTCTAGATGCAGGATATGTGGAGCTCAATTTTGGCAGACTTCAACCAAATTTCACCTAGCCTCGCATTGGACAGCTTCAACAAAATCGGTGCAATCTTCAAAGGGGTAGCAAAGGATGTTCAGATTATAACTTAGCATACATACACCATCAAAACAACGCATATAGGTATACAAATCACAACCGAAGTTAAATTCAAGATAATGTCTAGTGGACCACGCAAGGCGAACTTATCATCAACAAGTTGCTAGTGGTATGGAATAAAGTGAAGCTACCTCAATAAAACACCACACATCAAAGTAAACTACTTGCATGAAAATTACGCTACTTGGATACGAAAGGAAGAAGAGACCTTGCTAGCTAATCATGACTAGCTAATCATGACAAGACGAATTCCACCATCAATGAAAAGATCTATTATCATGAAAAGTGTTACACAACAATCTCCACAAAAGTTTTCAAAGGGAAAAATTTCTTTCTTCTCCACTATGCAAAATGTCTACAATGCTCTACTCTCTAGCTCTAGCTCTAATGCTAATGTCCAATCTCTAATCTAATGGATTACAAATGAGGGGGACTCCCCCTTTATATAGCTAGCCCAGTCCAAAAGACGGCTAGGGTTACAATCAATAGAGTGGCCAGAATCGTGCCACCTCAGCCCTAACCCTAAAAACTGCCAGAATAGGGAGTGGTACATTAAATGAATCAAAGATTCCCACTCACTCCCAAAATAGTAAAGGCAATAAATGCCCACATTCAGTCTTCTAGAAGATCTTTGTCCAGTAGTGCATTCCCGTTCTCCTTCTCTCTGGCTGCAAACTCAATGAACCTGCTAAGCACAACCTCAACCTCCTGAACTGAAATAGGTGGAATGCAATCTAGCTGAAACTCTAACACTGTGACTGAATGCTCATGCCTTGCACAAGATTTTCTCCAAGCAATCAAGGAGTCCTGCGTGTTCTGGATCAAGGTGGAGAAAGTAGAAGTATTCTCGAAATCATCTTGTACAAAGGTCTTAACATCCAAAAAGAAAGGCACCAGCCTACCCCTCAAATTATCAACATTCACCTCCTCTGGATTCAACCGGCTAGCAAATATGGCCTCAAAAGTATTCTGAACTCCATCAATGATATTGGCCATAGCTTTATGTATCCTAGCTGAATCCGCCTGAGCTGCGTCAAAGAAACCACGTCCCGTGATCGCTGAAGAATACCATCTCGAGAAATCATACCTGTCATTCTCCTGAATGACACCTCCATCAATCAGCAATCGCAACGGAACGTGTCTCAATGCCTCAAGACGCTGAATTACCTTGCTCTGATAGATAGAAGCATCGCCCCAAGCATGATCCACTGCATCCATCCGTGTTAAAATACTAGAGGCCTGCTGAAAAGAAAAAGCAAGGTCCTCCATAAACTTCTCTGTCTCAACACGAACCCCCGTGACCCACTTGTCTGCCTCCTGTGTCATCTTTCCTAACTCCATCAAGCCACTGATGGACTCTCTAGGTATCTCTGCTGGAGGCTCTATCACTGGAATATCCTGCCCTCGAGAACGAGACAACTGCTAAACATATCCGATTAAAGCCTTGTGTTCTCTTTTCAGCCTTTTATATTTTCCTTCTTTCTTGAATAATCTGTCTTTGAGGGCGAGGTAGGAGTTATCACACTCCTCTACAATCTGCGCACCAGTGGGGCGTCCCAAATCCAGAGTCATGACCACATAATTCTCAGGTACTGCTTCATTTTGGTCACACTCAACTCGTGGCACAGCTACATGAAGGGTACGGGAACCATCCTCTTCAGTGGATATCTTCGAAAACTTTCTTGCCTTCTTCTTTTGTGGAGGTGCACTAATCCTGTTAAAAAATTCTTCCATCTCAACTGCCGGATCAAGCTCCTCACTGGGGCTTCTTCTCATTCTATCCTTAAGCCAATCAGGCACATCGTACTGTATATCGAAGGGCTGCTGTTCCTGTGCCTCTACTTCTCGAACTTGCTCAACCTCTATATCATTCTGGCGAGGCTCATCATCCTCAAGTGGCTGAGTGTCACCTGAAACTATATCATCATCATCATTCATTGCCGCCTCTAACTCCTGCTGAAACTGAGGGTCAGTAATAGTCCCCTCATCATCCTGCTGATCAACCCTAACAGGTGCGTTGACACTCTGGCCAACCGACTCTCTCCGTGGAGGCTGAACAATATCCTGTACTACTTGCACCTGGTTCAGTGTATTCCTCTGATCAGAAAACAAGGAAACCTCCTGTATACTTGGAGAACGGGTCTCCAATGCTGATGCAACTGTGACTTGTGGAGGTTCTGGCTGAACAGGCTCCTGTCGAACTAACTCTTTCTTTCTGGGCTCTGGACCTCATGTAATCTGTTTCTTTCTGCCTGTGGTGGGTGTCCTGTGATCTCCCATCATGTTGTAAGTCAAAACAATTGACCTACTCTTCAACCTGTTTACTCGCCTATCGACCCATGCTCTAGTGAATGTCAGGACCGGGATAGAAAGTGTGTCCAAATCAGCAATCTCAGGCTCTGACCAATCTGGAGGTGGAAGTGGAGTATCTCTCACTGTTGCATAATCGGGATGGACAACGTCCATATCCTCGTTCACCTGGTCTGGAACTGGCACCACTTCACACTCCCTAATCAAAGTAATCGGCAAACGAGAAAACATCCTTTTCCTTACTTCAATCTCATCAGCCACATCAGCCCAATAATCCTCAATGGTGGCCTTATGTTTAAACTCCTCTGACAATACCCATTTGATGTTATGATGTGGGTCGTAGTGCTGTCGGCTAATATGATATGAGAAATGATAAAATTGAAGTTCACTTTCAGCCTCTCTAGCTGCCTGTATTGAGGGACACACCTCATCTGAGTTGCCCATGACAACTGGAAATTCTACCCCTCCCTTCTTCTTTTTCTTTTGAATTTTATCAAAGGCAAGCAATTGTCTAGATATCTCTAGCATTAAAACTCTATCTGTTGGGTACTTAGGCAGCCTATATGGGTACGATGAAAAACCTTGCAGCCTAATATAAGAAAATTTTGGAAACTGTATGAACCAGCACCCATACCTTTCAATCAACTCTTGGGCTTCCCTCGAGATTCTGTGATGTAACCGCTCCTGAAGCAGCCTCGTGATGTACATGGTGAAGGAATCGTTGACACGCTTGTAGTGAGTTGTGCTTGCCAGATGCAGCTGTGGACATGCATCATATATTTTAAACTGGTGGGAGCCACAACCGACGGGTTCCTTGTAAGAGATCCCTTTGTACTTCGTCATACATGCCAACATATAGATGATGTAAGAACTCATGTAAAATGTCTTTGTTCTCCTCAAGCCCAGGAGCTGCTCATGTAAATTATCACTTATCATCTCGGCCCAATTGACAGTCTTTTCCTTCTAGCACGAGATTGATATAGTAAAACATCCAAGGCTCAAAAATGAAGGACTGTGCACAACCACCAACCCTGCTCAGCATCATGATGAGATCACAGTATTCTTGCTTCAAGTCCTCCGCTATGATCTGCTTCGGCAACTTCGTTCGAGAAGGCTTGGGAGTGCTCATCCAGTGAGTGTTAATTGTCTCCGTGCATCTCTCGAAAGCAGAAGCATACATCCGCTCAGCCCATTCTCTGGATTTGTAAACCATGTTCCTGTGCACCGGGATCCCGAAAGCTTCACCAATGGCTGCTGGAGTAAGATTTGCTAGTACTTGGCCATCTGGTGACATGATCGATCTGTGATCCTTGTCGTAATAGTTGGCGCACTCCATCATCAGCTCCGAGCACTGAATGGCTGGTGGAAAACCAGCAGCTGCATATAACCCGCTTCGAACAATATTGTGCGAAGTGGTCGAAGGCCGATGACTCCCAATTCCCAACATTCTGTTCTTGAAGGCCTCCAAGTTGACGGAGCCCAAGTTGGTGTCTGTCAGCTTGCCCAACTTTGAAATGAACTTTGACTCCGGCATGAATGTCTTACTCAGCTTCTTGATCACAGCCTGTCTGGATGCACCATTGTCCTTGCCAGTCGCCCTTACCTTAGCCATCTGCAAACAATAACATTCATCAGCAATTTAGTTTATAAAAATAAAATAAGACATTGTGTGTAGGGGCTGCAGTCGACTTTAGAAGCTGCAATAACTTTTCTTATTTGCAAACCTCAGCTTCTTTTCCCAATAAAATCGAACTTCAACACTTAGAAGAGGTTTCTAAGTAGACTTCACTGACTTCGCTACTCTTCAGCAACTCCAATCTGCAACTTTGATTAATTCGTACTTTGCACCAGCAATCAGCAATCAGCAAATTTACACTTTGGAAAATCTCAGCAACTTCACTTCTTCAAGGCGTCCTTCTTATCACTGGCAACTTTGAATACTTCTTTCAACAAGTTCGCACCTCTTAGAAAAATTCTCCACCTCAAGGCGTCTCTCTTAGTATCAGCAACTTCAGCAAACTCTTTTGCTTCAAGGCGTCCTCCTCAAATGCAGATTTGAATCTTTAGCAACTTGCAAGTACGCCCCTCTTGACTTCAGCAATGGCAATTCTCCAGCAACTCAAGGCGTCCCTCTTCAGCAGCCTTAGCAACTTCAGCAACCTCCAGACTTAGCCAAAAAAATCGAACTCTTCAAGCTTAGCAACAATCCTTACTCAGAGCAAATTCAACTTCTTCAACTGTGAAAAATAAGTGAAAAACTTCTTCATTTTATAGCCAAAATTCGAATTCTAGAAGAAGCCAATTTTAGCCAGTGCATTAAACTTCCACTACTCCACTTCAAGAATTCGAATTTTCCCTCTCTGGTATTTCTGACACTTGTCTCTCGACGTCAGGAATCTTGCTCTTCTAGAAGCTTGACTTTGACTGGCATCTTTGAATTTATTTTCGAAAAATTTAATTTAAATTCATCTTTCTAACTCACCAGCCGGAACTCTATTTCTTGAATTCGAATTTAACTCTTCATCATCTCTGGAAAATTCATCATCGAAGAATTCAATCAAAATTATCTAGGCAACTCACTTCAAATTCGAATCACTCGGAGAAATTCACCCTGAAACTACATTTTATTCATCCTGCCTTAGAAAATTTTAAAATTTCCCTTAGGAAAATTCACAATTTGAGCACGATTAAATTCTTCAAAAATGTGTTGGTGAAGTCGGGAAGACTTGGAAATCCATCTATCATCGCAAATGTTCATTACCCAGAAGAAAATTTTCTTTAGAATGCTTCGAATCCATGGGTACCCAATGAACGGGTTCATTTAATTTTTTAAATTTTGAACCTTAGAAAATATTATTCTGTCAAATTAAATCCATTCTTCGCCTGTGATCATCTGTGTTGCTCCAACTTAAGAAATTTGAGTTTTTCTGCATTATCATCCATCTCTGACTTCACTGCTGAGAAAATTTGCTCGGGTTCCACGGAGAAAAAAAAATTCACCACCTTGAGCTCTAGGCGTATTTTCTAAGGGAGAAAATATTTTGCCGTAGAAAATTTTAAATCATCTCTTGGGGAAATTTTGCCTTAGAAAATCTTCGCCTTAAAAATTCTATTTAGTCGTGCCTGTGAGTAAAACATCAACTTCACATAAAAAAATTTATTCATGCCTAGCACAATTTATTTCTCACTCACCATTTGCATTTTACTTCACACTTGCAAGGCAATGTTATTCTAACGCCTTAGAAATATTTCATTTTTCTTCACTCAACATATTAGGCGCATATTACTTGAAGAGGGGATTTAAAATCATGCCTTAGCATATTATCTTCACCACCACACACATATCACCTTGGCCACGCCTTAGAAAAATTTCTAACACCCATCTCCTTAGGCGCATTTGAGGCTTGAAGAGGAAATTCAAAAATCACGCCTAGCCTTTACCTTCACCACCTCACACATATTGGAAAAAAATTCCTCTAACACTTATCACCTTGGGCGCATTTCCATGTAGGTGAAGGATAACGCCTAGCATTCACCACCTTTCACCACTCCTTGAAGTATCCTTTACCTCGCTTATTCACCTTTTACCATCCTAACTTGGGCGCATTTAGACATGCAAGGGGGATGACCTTTCAACTTCACCTTTTTTTTCTTCACTTGAACTTGTTTAGGCGCATTTTGGCTATGTAGGAGGATAAAAACTTTGACTTGTTGACCCACTCCTTTCTTGGGCGCATTTTGGCCTAGCTGGAGGATAAACTTCTTACCACGCCTTGGAGTGACCCTTCAACTTCCTCTTTTTCGTCTTGACATGCATGCATTGGGCGCATTTTGCCTATGGAAGAGGATGGAAAACGTTGACTTTGCCTTGACCTTCTTGCAACTTGGGCGCATTTCACCCCCTGAGAAGGATGGGCGCATTTGGAGGGGTGAGGGGGATATCTAGACTTAGAAAAATTTTCAACCTTTTCCTTTTTCAAGTTGGGCGCATTTCATCATGCCTGCAGGATAAACGTGTTGACTTTCTTTTGACTTTCTTCTCCTTGGGCGCATTTTGGCCTGTGTGAAGGACGAGCTTCAAACTTAGAATTTTTTTTCATGCCTCCTCATTAGTTGGGCGCATTTCACCATGTCTACTGGATGAAGTTCCAAACTTAGACTTTTTCTTCGTTGTTTGCCAGCTTACATGCCCTGCTATTTATAGTAAGTCCTCTGATTTTGCATTTTTGAAGCTCGGAACGACTTGAAATTTTGCACACTGCATCCTTACGATCTTGTTGTCCCGTCGACACTGCCACTTTTAGTCACCCTGCTATTTTTAGCCTATTTCTGGAGGTGGTTTACTATAAATAGTAACCCCTTGTTTCTGATAGCTCCATTGCTCCGATCGACTTGAAATTTAAATGAGGCGCTCCTCACCACGTGAACTTACTGTCAACATCAACGCATGCAGTCGATTTACTATTTTTAGCCAGTTTCCAAATTGACTTACTATAAATAGTAAGTGCTCCGTTTGACTTGTAATTTTACCAGCAAATAGCCTGAGGGATGCTGATCGCAGTGGTTTACACCGGTTTTCGAAAATTTTGACCTTTTACCCCTCTTTTCAGGCTCCGAAGTTGGAAACCCTAATTTGCTCTGCATGCGTATCAAATGGTCTCTGTTTCTCTTCGTTTCTGTGGCACTGCGATCAGCTTGTGATTCTGAACTGCTGGGAAGCGGCGCCGGGACATACCTGCTAAAAATAGTAAGTTCCTTCTGAGTGGTTATCTTCATTTGCATGTCACACCATCGCGAAGCTCTCGAAAAACCCATCAGGAATCACCCGACATGCAAAAGAAACCTTGACATGCAAACCCTAAAAATAGCCTCGGAAGACTGAATTTTGAAAGTTGTCGTCTCGACTTGCATGTTACATCACGCGAAGGTCTCGAAAAACCCAGAAGGAATATCCAGACATGCAAAGAAAAACTCTGCATCTGAACCTTGAAATTTGTCTCGGAAGCGGACTGCTAAAAATAGTAAGTTGCCTGTTTTTGCTCAAATTTTGCACGCGAGTAGCCTGAGGTGCTCTGAATGCCGTGTGTGTCGGAATCTCAAAAATGCTGATGGATTGCCTTGAATTTCACACTTACTAAAAATAGTAAGTACCTTGGAATCAGATGAAAACTTGCTGAGAGCCTACTGGAAGCACACTGACAACAACGTTAGGCTCAATTTTCAATTTATTGACTTTATTCGACCCTGGATTGATCAGGAAAAATGGAAACCCTAATTTTCAGACTTAGCCAAAAGTTCACGTTTAAGCTCAGAGACGGGCACAATCCTTGAAAGGCGGACATTAGAAAAGAGACGGAGCGAGAGAGAGAGAGAGAAAACCCAAGCCAAAAGACCGGAATGGAGAAAAAATTAGGGGGTCCCCATTTTGAATGGGGCGATGTGTGAAAAGGTCACAACAGGTGGAAGTTACTATTTTTATGTTCCTGTCCCTTCGATCCTTTTTGGTCATTCATGGACATTAGCATTAATTTATTCTTTCTTTTCTTTCCTTTGCCTTTGTTACACCTCATCAATAACGACTTTAGCATCTTGCAACCATTGGAAGCTGAATTGTTTCAACTTCTCAACTGATCACCCATCTGTAATGCATACGTATTATCATCAGAAGTATGCTCATTAGTTTTAACTTCTTTTCTTAGTTCAGAAGCTCTTCTCTTTCATTAGAAATTCTTCCCAGCAATCATTGTACCAACTATTTATTACTTTTTTTATTTAATGAAGAACAGGTACATTTAGAGGATCCTCTACTTCTGTTTATAACTTAATTGTGCACTCCAGTGATTTTCTATAAAATGACCATTTCACTTTTACATGCTTCATCGACCATAACACAGATTATTCTCATTCACCCTGTTGTCTACTAGATATCCCTTGGGATCTAGATCATACCACCCCATTTCACAGCCTATAGTTTCTAGAATCCAATTCCATATAGTCTTTGCCAACATATTCCTTGGGTTGTTGAGAATAGAACAATCTTCTCCTTTCTTTTACACTTTTGTAGTTTAGCTAACTCTCAGACAAAGAAGATAGAGATTAATCTCTCTCTCTCAGCCTATAGTTGTACCACTAAGAATGCCAACTGTTGCATTACTTGAACCCTATCTAGATGCAAGACCCCAATATAATGTTCTTAAAAAGAGAAAGATGGAATGATAGTTGAGGAACATTAATTGTAACTAGCAAGCAACTGCCAGATAGCTTGCAGATTGCAGTGGATGGTCCAAAGGATAAGCATCACCCCCCTACTCTTGACTGCCATGATAAATTATAATTTTCTGCAGTTCATCTAACTAATTATTTATTCTAGCTGAACAACTTTCCTATTATTTCTCCATCAAATACAGGGTGTTTTCATGTACTTTGTATAATTTATATAGAACTATTTGTTAAATAGTTTATATGGCGGTTGAATAATTGTGATTCAATTTAATTATTGTTGTTTATGAACACTGCTTTTCCTTTACTATTTCCCCACATTTTCAATGTTTTTTAATAATGGTATTAAACTTAAACTCCCTTTGCCTAATTGGTTGATATATATATTTATTCAGTAATTCAATATTTCATCCGTTTGAGTTAAAAGACGATTTTTGTACAACACACTTAGCTCTAACATGCTGTTCTTTTGGTGGAAGCCAACTTGGAACCCTCAAGGATCAGAATTCATTAGAAGTGTGTGTTCAAACCCTAGATGAACCAGCAATTGAACAACCTGAGGGATACAATTCTTCTAGAGAGAGGAAACTTACCCATTCCCGAACACTGCTTATATCTCCCAGCGGTCAATGCATTCCAATTGTTGAAAATGAAGAGAAGGAACCTATACAACGCTCTGACTTTAAACCTCAACAAGGGAGAATAGAATCTGATATTGGAAACTTGAGTATTAAAGAAAAGTTTCTTCAGCCTAAGAAACAAAGAAAGGATAAGATTATACATGCAAATGAGGTATTGTTTCAACCAACCTACACTTTGTTATGTCTGTTGCAATTACAAGCTCCTATATTTTAATATGTTTGCCTTTGGGATGTAGGATGTCCTGTCAAATTACCATGATTCTTATCTCTATGGAAAAGTAGTACCAACAATTAAAGTTCGTGCTGCTATTCGAGGTGGAAAATGGAGTCCTCTACTCATGTGGGTTAGTGGCAGAATTTTATTGATTCTAGTTTCCTTCTCAGCTTTAGATAACTTATGCTTGCATTATAATCGCTTGATCATGTATTGAGGATAAATTTCTATTGTCATTGCCAGTTTAACATGCTTGTGAGATTTTCTTCAGGTGGAATCTTTGGCAGCTCTTACATTAATTGCCCTTTATGTGAGGTCAACGTATGTGTTATTGCACTTTTAGAATATTTTGGCTTAATGCACATATCTAGCATCGAGGCATTATTAGATATCAAGTAAAAGAATACTTAACCTTCAGTAGGATGCATTCTTTGGATACAGGTGTTATTCATAAGGACTTGATTTCTCATTTCAGCTATTTCTGACAGATACACTTCAGAGTTTCATCATTCTATTCAAGTCTTAAGGATCGCATGTGCTTCTTTCTTTGTGGTGGACTACTTAGTGAAACTCTACAGGTGAGGTCTGGACTGTTACTATTATGCTACTTTATGTCCATTGAATAACCAGGATTCTATTTTTACAGAATTGTAAACCTTTATATTAGAAAGATTTGTCATGTGGAAGAAATGATGTACCTGTTTCCCCTTTTGTGGCAGCGTACCTGTTCGAATTTACTATATCGTGTCGTTTACAGGCATAATTGACCTGATCAGTGCTCTTCCCTTTTTCATAATATGGAGGTTCATCATAATATTTCCTAGATATCAATTTTCAATGAGCTCTGCCATATATTGACAAGAAAAAGTGAAATTGTTAATTTTATGTACAATTGCTTTTTTTTTCTTGCAGTCCATGGAAACAAGATGATGCTATTCCACAACTTATATTGGTTTTACGCTTCTTAAGGTGCCTATACTCTCTTGGTTATTTGAGCTCCAATCCATGAACCAAGTAGCACACGAGTGCTTTGTTAGATAAGACAACCGAAAGACCAATTGATTTTTGTTCTGACATGTGCTTTATTTATTTGGTGTATTCTGTATAACCAGAATTTTCCCTCCTTTGGCATCCATGGTGTTTGCAAGGAATACCATTGGACAACAAATATTTCTTCTTACTGCATATACATTTGGAGTTGGTAAGATTATCATAATTTTCCAATTTATTGTTCATTTTTTTGAAGAGCTTCTTGATCTTTCATCTTGGCTTCTTAATCACACCACTTTGGTTATTGTTTGCTTTAATGGTTATGTGTCTAAAGCTAGTTTGATGCTTGATTTAATTTATTCATGGATTTGAGAAGCCCCTTACCAAGGTTCAGGCTTATTTGGAATGCTGGTTTTCTCCTTTTGTTTCCAAAAAAAAATTGAATTATAGTTTTGAGTACCTCCAAAAAAAAATGACATTCCAATATGAGAAAATAGGCCAGGCCGTAGTTCAAAAAATCAGACTAGGCAAAAACTTGGTAGCACGAACATTTGATTTGGACTCAGCTGAAAATTATGCAAATAAAATAAATTACATAAATACACAAAATAAACTTAAATAATCCATCAGAAACATAAAAAATGAATTTAGAGGACACATAAGTATATTTTGATTATCAATTTGTCATGAATCAATAATTGCATGTCATATTACTCATATCTCTCAAAGGCTCAAAATTCAAAATTTCAAATATTGATAATTGTGCAACTACAGTTTAAGACTTCTTTTCCCCCTCCTAGTAATTCTAGCCTCAAAATAGAAAGTAAATCAGACTCATCCTTCCCAAGAATGGATCAATCCCCAAGTATGCCATCTTGCTGCCACTTCTCTCTCCAAGTTAGTAAGATCTTTGTCAGTGGACATTACACCCACATCTTTGGCATTCCAATCTAAATATGGATTAATGTCATTTAAGTTGATGGCATCACGAGACTTCTTCCCCTCCACTTTTTTGGTGGGAAGACAAAGGTTGTATTAGATGAAGACATGGTCATTGAGGTGCTTTTGGGTCAATTTGTTCTCTTCTTGGTTGGAATTCTTTCAAATAAGATTTAATTGCATTCACACCCATAAGTGCTATAGGGATGATACAAACATAAATGGCTAGCATCTAAAGGCTTGATGTTTAGGCACCATAATCTTCCCACCACAAATCTACAAATAATATAATTAAAAAATTATAGGTATTAAATAAAACTTTGTAGTATTAAGTTAAAATTGCATTTATCAAAGAAGTGTGTGATTGAAGAACTCAATTATTTTTACTTGGTTGTTGGATTGTACTCCTTTGAATGCATATAAATGAAGAAAAGAGAGGCCCCCTCTTTCAGCCTTGTAGACTTGCAACTCATCTTGATCTGTGTCTCTAAGACATTCTTTAGGTGTCATCCTCTCTATGCATGTGGTAAGGCCTACCATAAACTCCTCATCAGCTTTAAAGGAATCAAAGAAGAAAATTTTGGGGTTTAAGTAGTACGCCATGGCATGTATTAATTGTTGGAGTTGGTTAGTCCATCTACAAACAATAATTCACCAAATGAATTCATATTTTCTCTTATTTACACCAAGTAATGCAATATGGCCTCTTTGGTCTTATCCATGGCCACATAGAGATAACCCATCAGCATTTTATCCCTATCAAGCAAGTGTAAAACATTGACCAAAGTTTCATCACTGAAAATAAAAAAAAAAATTAAAAAAATTCATCAATCATAAGTTTGTAAATTACGTTGAGTATCTCTTTTGTGCTGTTGGTGAACACGCCATCCAATATTGTCCTCACAACCTTCTCTCCTTTCCTTTTGGAATATGAAAATACCAACCACCAATTGCTCACAAACATTTGCTTGAGAGAAAGTAGAACCCTTGCAATGCTTTGCAAAGTGATAATATTAAAGTATTAATTGCAATATTTAATGGTCTTCTTAGCTTTAGTTAGTCGATAGTTTACTTTTAGATAACTTAGTTAGCTTTTAGTAACTTCTGTTTATGCTTTAGTTTGTTTTAACATCTTTCGGTTATTTGCATTAGTTTACTTTAGTTTGTAATGTCCCCCTCTAGCTAGACATCAGTTGTCAGTGGGATTAGCCTATCCGTGACCCTCGTAAGCTAATAAGAATGGATAGAGGGTCTTTTTGAGGCAGATACCTAGTTAGTTGATGGCATATTTCTTCTCTAGTGCTTGGTTGGGTTTAGGTATGGTCGTTGCAGAGGTTTCGGGACTCAGTTTCTCATACTTACTATTTATAGTAAGTCATTCAATAGGGGTTACTATTTATAGCAGGGCACCTGAATATGATATGTTGGCAGTGTCGATTCCTGGATTTAGTTGAATTAGTGAAATAAGGAGTTTTGCCTAAGTTATAACGTTTAATTATTATTAAAGGTAGCTTTAATAATAATTAATATTTTAATGTTATATTATAACGTTATATTTGCACTTTATGACTTGAGGGGTCATTAGTCATTAAAAGGGGGCCATTTCAATTAATTATTTGGACGCCAATTATAAGGTCATATTTTAATATTCTTAAATTGCAAACAATATATTATTTTAAATGATCAAAAGGTAAAAGAGGGAATCAAACTTTTGGAGAAATATATAGGGCAAAGCCAAAAAAGGTTGATCCATCCATTGAGCATTTGATAACTTTACTTCATGACTTCTATTGGCGTTTGGAGAATAGGGACGAGGGTTTATGCATTTCCTAAGCGTATCAACATTGGAGAGCGTAGCTCTTTCAGTGTATCGGCATTCTGAGGTTGCGAGACTATCAGCTGAAGATTGCTAATTGTTGGATTCATTCAGGAGTCAAGTTTGTGCATATTGGAGGAAAGATTTCAAGGGTTTCAAGCATATTTATCATTGTGAAGGGTGAATATCCTAAGAGCTGCCTTGTTCATTGCTGGAAATACATTTACAAGGCCGTACCATTCAGCCTTTCTTCCATCCGTACCATCTACCGGCTAGGGCGTGTGAACCCCTTGAAGAAACGCCTTCTCTTTGTGATTGATTTCTCTTGCATCTTGGGCGGCTATATATTTGGAGTCATTTCATAGGGGTTTTGAGTTGGCGAAAGTCCTTTTAGCAGCAGGTTGAGCATTTCTTCAGTCATCTTTATTGTTGCCAGTGGTCTAGATTGTTGATATCATAATACTTATTCATTTCTGGGTATGCTTGTTGTAAAGGCTTTCAAAAAGATTATCAATAAATAATCTTTCTAGCAGTAGTTGTTGGTTTTCAGTAGTTTATATTTCTTTATTAGTTCTTTTCATGCCTTGCATTATATTCAAAAAATACAAAAAAAAGCATATATACAACAAAACACAAAAAATCATAAAACCCAAACAAAACAAAATCGACAGTCAGAGGCTCTCATTTAGAAGTTCAGAAATATACAGTTGGGGAGAACCAAGGGTTCTTACACAGTTAACAATTGTTTCTTTTGAGAAACATTGTCTTGTGATTTTCTATATGAGTATTCCTCTCCTTTTCTAAATATAGAATAACGAATATCGCATATCAATTATCATTTTATGGTATCAGAGGTTAAGCTCAAACTTCTTTGGTGAATTTTTTAGAAATAAAAATTTGTTGTTTTCCTAAGGAATTTAAAAAAAAATTCTTAGATGTTTTTGCTCAATTTAAAAAAAAAAATCGAATGTTAATGGTTAATCCGGAAAATTGAAAAATTATTTCATAAGTTTTTTGATAGTTTTTTTTATAAAAATTCGAAAGTTTTTTGGAGTTGATTTTTGAAGGGTTTGTTGCAAAATATTTTGTGAATATTTTCAAGTATATTTGAGGGCTTCTTTTGATGAAATTGCGGATTTTTGAAGAAGATTTTCGTGGATCTGTTCATGCACATTTTTGAGGGTTTTTTTGCTAGTTTGTGAGTTGTATTTGCATTTCATGGACAGATTTTTTTTAATTTTTGGGCAGATTTTCTGAAGACTTGTGGGCATTTTTTTCATTTTCTGGGCGTTTTTTGAAGACTGGTTTTTGCGCTTAGGGTTTCTTGTGTTTGCGGCGTCTTCATCTGGGTTGAGTTCGTGATCTGATTTGGGTGATCTTGAAGAATATTTCTGAAGATTTGAAGAGGTTTTGAAAAAATTTCTATAAATTTTTTTTTATTTTCAGAAGTTTTTGAAATTTTTTCTGAAAAAATCTTGTTTTTTCAAAAGTTTTTGAAGATTTTCCTGAAAAATCTTACTTTTTTCAAAGTGTTTTGAAGGTTTTTTCTGAAAAATCTTGCTTTTTCATAAGTTTTTGAAGAATTTTTCTGAAAAATTCTTACTTTTTTAGAAGTTTTTGAAGATTTTTATGAAAATATCTTGCTTTTTTAGATTTTTTTGAAGGTTTTTTCTTTAAAAATATCTTGCTTTTTTAGAGTTTTTGAAGGTTATTTATGAATTTTTTTGTTATTGAGCCTCACTTTAGATGATTTAAAAAAAAATCATGAGTTGTGCCAGCTGATCAAGAACTTTAACTCATTTTTCGGGTTTTGAAAAATGGGAGGGATGGCTGCTTTGACGAACACCATGTTGGAAAGTACGTAGAGGTTCAATGGGAAAAGTTATAATACCTGGAAATAGAGGAAGCTCACAGTTTTCGAGTGTCGATGTCTAGATTTGATTGTTTTGTGGGAAAGGACCAATAATCGCGAGGTGGTTATGCTTCTCCAACTATCAGTCACCGATGATATGTTTCCAGAAGATCATGGATAAACTTGGTTTATGTTTGTAGGATGACCATTAAGGGAGGGTATTAAAGTATTAATTGTAATATTTAATGGTCATATTAGCTTCTGTTAGTCGATAGTTTACTTTTAGATAACTTACTTAGTTTTTAGTAACTTTTGTTTATGCTTTAGTTTTTTTTAGCATCTTTCAGTTATTTGCTTTGGTTTACTTCAGTTAACGATTGTTTCTTTTTAGAAACATCATCTTGTAATTTTTTTATATAAGGAGTATTCCTCTCCTTTTGTAAATATAGAATAATGAATATCGAATATCAATTATCATTTCAGATAAAGCTTGTGGCAAAGCATGTGATATGTGATTGCACAAGCTTGTGGCAAAGCATGTGATTTGTGATTCCACATGCTTGTTGCCTTTGGTGTGCTCTCTTATCAAGCTAAGCACCAAAATATGGTTGTAGATAACTTTTGTGATGTTTCTAGTGATTTTAACCACACTTTTGATCCATCCAATCTTCCTAATGTCCTCAAGAATTAAATCAAGACAATGAGCAACACAAGGGCTCAAAAAATTGTGGGATGCCTTTCTTGAGGAAGTCTCCCGATGACTACATATATGATTGCATTATTGGTGACAATTTGGATAGTGTTCTCTATTGTCCCTAATTTTTTACTTGCTAAAAATTGGGATAACCTATTAAAATTTTGATAAAATTTGAATATTTTCTCTTCTAAGGCATGTTTTACGAGGTGCAAAGGTTAGACAATTTCAGTTTTGGGTCTATAGTCCTTTTGGCTAACATTTTTCACTCACTCTCGTCTATTTTTGTGAAATTCTGAGTCATTTTACTGCAAGTAGGGGTTTTGGTTTCTTATTACAAGTAAGTGATAGGAACTTTTTGCTTTTATTACAAGTTACTTTTTGTTTTCATTTCAAGTTGTAGGAACTGTTGTGACCTTTTTCACACATCGCCCCATTGCAAATGGGGACCCCCTAATTTTGGCTTGATTTTAGTTTGTTTTCCTGTTGTTGTCTCTCTTTTCTACTGTCTGTCTTTCTGGGGTTGGGCCCGTCGTTGAACCTTAGCGTGAAATTTTGGCCAAGTCTGAAAATTAGGATTTTGAACTTCCTTGCCAATTTGAGGTCAAACAAAGTGAATAAATTGAAAACAGAGATTAACGTTGTTGTCAAGCTGCTTCCAGCAGGTCTCCACTGAAATTTCATTAGATTCCGAGTACTTACTATTTTTAGTAAGTGTGCAATTACAGGTGTTCTCTTAGCATTCTTGAAATTCCGACAGTCACACTATGTCCGGAGCATGTCAAGCTGCTCGTGTGCAAACTTTGAGCTGAAACGGACAACTTACTATTTTTAGCAGTTCAGCTTCCGGAGCCAATTTCAGGGCCTATATGCAGATTTTGTCAACGCATGTCTGCATTTTCCTTTTGGGTTTTCAGAAACCTTCGCAATGATGTGACATGCAAAGCGAGATAACGAATTTCAAAATTCAGTCTTCCGAGGCCATTTTTAGGGTTTGCATGTTAGCGTTTTCGTTGCATGTCGGCATATTCTTTATGGGTTTTTCGAGAGCTTCGCGATGATATGACATGCAAAGCGAGATAATCACTCCTTCAGGAACTTACTATTTTTAGCAGATGCATCCCAGCAGCCGCCTCCCAACACTTCAGAATCACGAGCTGATCACAATGCAACAGAAACGAGAACAAACGGAGATCGTTTGATATGCATGCAAAATGAATTAGGGTTTCCAGCTTCGGGACCCAAAAAGAGGGGTAAAAAGTCAAAATTTTTGAAAACCGGTGTAAACCATCGCGATCAGCATCCTTCAGGCTATCTGCTGGTAAAATTTGAAGACAAACGGAGCACTTACTATTTATAGTAAGTCATTTCAGAAACTGGCTAAAAATAGAAAGTCAGCTGCATGCGCCGGCATCAACAGGCAGGTCACGAGGTGAGGAGCGCGTCATTCGAATTTCAAGTCAAACGGAATTGTGGAAGTCTCAGAAGCAAGCAGTTGCTATAAATAGCAAGCCACCTCCAGAAACATGCCAAAAATAGCAAGTCAGTGTGAAGCGTTAGTATGAATAGGTCAAGCAACTGACAAGGATCCCATGGCGCGAATTTCAAGGCGAACGGAGTTGCAGAGGATGGAAAATCAAGCACTTACTATTTTTAGCAGGCCTGTGCAGAAGAATTAGGGTTTCCTAAAATCAAGGGCGAAACACGACAGCCAGGTAGAAGCAGCGTCCAGTCACGATCAATACCCTTTAGGCAATCGGCACGCAAAATTTGAAGACATTCTGAGCAATTGCTATTTTTAGTAAGTTGCTAAAAATAGCAGGTGCATGCAGATATTAGGGCCCGACAGCTCAACCACATCTCGAGATTCGAAGCAAAGCAAAATCCAGCCTTTTTGGAGCTTGAAATTAGCTTGAAATGCAAAGTTGAAAAACTTTCTAAAAATAGCAAATTAGGGTTAGCGTGATCAAGTTGCCCTAAATCAGGCAAAGAGCATAAAATTCACTGAAATTGATAAATTTTCAAGTCCAGCCAGTGAAGAACGCCTTTAAAAGCGGAAGATGAGGCAGGAAATTTAGTAAGGCATTGAAAATGGAAGCTCACAGGATGATATGCGCCCTCAAGCTGGCAAGAGCCTTGAAAGTTTCTAACTCCTCAAAATTTGAAGCTCCAGAGGTCATATGCGCCTTGACTCACTTAGATGGAGATAAAAAAATTCTAAGCATTGAAAATTTGAAGCACACTACCTCAAATGCGCCTTAAGGAGAGAAGAGGAGACTTGAAATTTTTCTAAGTATGTGAAATTTGGAGTACACCCCTCCATATGCGCCTTCAAGAGGAGAGTGGGTGATGAAAATTCATTGAGGCATTCAAAAACTTGAAGTACACCCCCCTAAATGCGCACAAGGTAAAGAAGACTCCAAAAAATTTCTAAGGCAAGAAAACTTGAAGAAAGACCCTCCAAATGCGCCCCTGGGGACAAGATGAAGAGAAAAAAAAAATCTAAGTGTTATAAATTGGAAGCAGCCCACATGAAATGCACCCTTGAGCTTGGAGACTCAAGGTTTGCCTAAGTCATAAAAGTGGGAGTAAGGACCCCTATATGCGCCCAGCCATGAAGGAGGAGATTGAAAATTTTACTAAGGCACTCAAACTGAAAGTGAGGGTGGTCAAATGCGCCTTGCTTTGTCTGGAAAACTTGGATGAAAATGTCTAAGTGTTGGAAATTTGAAGAAGGCCACCCTAAATGCGCCCTTGAAGTGGAAGAGTAAGTTCGAAAATATTCTAAGTAAGTGGGAATTGAAACCTCAAGACCCTAAATGCGCCCAAAGTGAAAGGTGATGCTTGAAAATTTACTAAATCCTTGAAACTAGAAGCCCACCTTGTGAAATGCGCCTCAAACTAGAGTGGAGGAGGTAAAATACTCTAAGTGCTTAAAGTGAAAGCTTATAGGGTAAAATGTGCCTTGCTTTGCAAAGTTTTTAAATATTCTAAATTTGAAGTCCCCACCCCTAAATGCGCCCCTCATGGAAATATCAACTAAAAAAATTCTAAGTTTTCAAACTGAAAGTAGGCTCCTCTATATGCGCCCATGCAAAGAGGAAGGGTCAAAGCAAGCAAAAGGCATTTAATCCATGCAAAGAAGGATAAAGACGAAAGTATTCATGCATGAAGACAAAGCGTGTGCAAAGACAAGTGGCATTAAGACCTTTTAAATCCGCCATATAAGGACAAAGAGAGATCCCAACGCCTTGGAAGTGGGTCCACTTTGGCATGTATGCGCCCAAAGGGTTGGAAGAGGAATATGCGCCCATGCTGGAAAGGAGTCAAAAGGGGGTCAAAGATGAAAAGGTGTTTATCCTTTAGCAAGTATGAAATGTGCCCAAATGAGGGCATTTAAAGGCAAAACAAAGGAGCTCATGGGTCACACGTTGGGCGTGGTAAAGATTATTCCTCCTACACATGCTAAAGGCGCTAAGTAAAGAGTGAATGTTGAGTTGAAAAATATGAATGAAGGAGAGTTAAGTATGTTGGGCGTGGAAATTTAAAATATATCCCTCATGAAGTATCAAATGCGCCCGAGACATTAGGTGGTGAATAAAATATTCTCCATGATATGTGCTTTCAAGAAATTTCCTAAGTGAAGTTAATGAAATTTTCTCACCACGGCAAATTGAATGAAGTTGAATAAAATTCCTAAGGCAAAATTTTCAAAATGATTTAAAATTTTATCTAAGGCACAAAATATTTTCTTCCTTAAGAAAATACGCCTAGACTTGAAGGAGATAAAATTTTCCCGAAGCACGGATAAATTGCCGGAGATGAAGTCAGATGATGCCTGCTGCACAGGATCAACAAAAAATTTCAAGTCAGAGCAACAAAATTCTCAGAGGGGATGAAGAAATGAAATAAATTGTTGAAAGTTATTTTTCAGAGGTTCAAAATTCAAAGAATTAAATGAACCCGTTCGTTGCATAACCATGAATTTGATGCGTTCTGAGAGAAATTTTCTTCTGGGTATTGAGGATTGTCGATGAGGAATGGATTTTAAAGTCTTCTACACTTTGTCGAGGCCTTCAGGGTGAATATTTTTGATGGGCACCGGGTTGATGAATTTTAAAAATTTTTCTAAGGCAAAGTGAAGAAAATGTGTTTTCAAGCTGGTGGAGTAAATTCCTTGAAGAGGATGCAATTGAAGTTAACACTTTCAAAAGATGATACGTCCTTGAGGATGATGAAATTTGGCTAAGGCATGAAGAATTTGAACGCGAAGTTGGATAGAAAAACGATGAACGCTTGGAAGTTAGAACGTGAAAAGTCAGGTAAGTTAGGTGATTTTATATTATAAAGTGTTCTGATGCTCTTCTTTTTTTTATTGGTTTTGCAGGATGCACGCCGGGGGCCAGAGCACGATGAATTGAAATGATAAAATCATGAAGGAAGAAAGTTGCAAGAAAATGGCTAAGTGTTGAGACTTAGTATAACTCAAGTGACAAAGAGTGGAAGCTCGAGCAAAGTTGAAGAACAACGTCAAGAAGAAGATCAAGAGTAGTTGAACTCCAGATTCTATCAAATTTTATTATCTGAGGAGGCAATCTTAGAGACTCTTTTACCCTCCTCCAAGCGATCAACAGAATTGGCTGAACGCGAACAACAGAGCAGTGTGAACGCATTTCAAAGCTGGAACCTTCTAGAAGATGGTGGCCATTAATGGCTCATTTATTGCCCCACTCTCCATTATGGCGGTTTTTAGGGCAAATCTTGTTTAGGGTTGAGGTGGCACGATCCTAGCCATCCAGCCGATTGTAATCTGAGCCGTTCGTTGGACTTGGCTAGCTATATAAAGGGGGAGTCCCCCTCATTTGTACATTCATGAGACAGTAGAATTAGAGTAGAAGTTAGAATAGAGAGACAAATTAGAAGTAGCTTAGTATAGATTGATAGAGTAGTTGAAGAAGAAGGAAAGTTTTTCCTTAAAACTTTGTAAGAAATTGTTGTGAACACTCTCCCAATAAAAAGAATTTTCATTGATGATGAATTTCGTCTTTTGTTGTGAGTAGCTAGCAAGGTTTCTTCGTCCTTCTGATTCGAGTAGTGACTTAAAAGTAGAATAAGTTTTATTTCATGCAAGCAGTAGATAGTAATTGTGGAATGTGGTCTTCAATTTGAGCAAACTTCGTCTATCCATACCACTAGTGGGCTTGCTGATGGTGAGTTCGCCTTGCATGGTCAACTGGAACGTTGCGGACTTAACTTCGTTTATGATTCACACGTTGGTATGCGTCGTTGTGACGGTGTCTTCGCGTTGGATTATGATCTGAACACCTTGAATTACTCCTTTGAAGATTGCACCGGTTCTGTGGAGGCTGTCCGAAGTGAGGCAAAGCAGAGCTTGGTTGAAGCTTGTGAAGATTGATCACCATGTCCCACGCCTTAGAGTAGATTAGAGCTCTCTAAACCCTGCATTTTAAATTCAGTACTTTCAAGTTAGTTCAGGAAACAAGAACTTCATAGACAAATCTTTCGAGCATTTGAATTCCTTTCTTCGCTGCTGAACAATTCCGTAAGTCCCTTGAAATACCAGCAAATCACATCGAGCCAACTGAGCCTATTCGCACTGAAAGAACCTTGGAGTTGAACGCATGAACTTTCTTGCAATCTTAGCATGCTGGATGCTTTGATCAAGAGAGAATAGGGTAGCCATTGGCGACTTTATTTTGCGTTGGTGCGGTCACGAAAAACACATCAACAGGAACTTTTTATATAACTTACAAGTTGTAGGAACTTTTTGTTCACTTTACAAGTTACTTTTTAAAAAGTTACTTGCAATGACTTAAAAATGTTCCGATTTCACTTAAAGTCACTTGCAATGACTTAAAAAAGTTTCGATTTCACTTAAAGTCACTTGCAATGACTTTTAAAAGTTCCTATTTGAGTTAAAGTGACTTGCAATGAGTTTTAAAAGTTCCTATTTTAACTTAAATCACTTGCAAAGTGTATCTAAAAACCCGATTTGCAAGTAAAGGGCATTTTTAAAGTTATTTGTTATTTTGTTCACTTGCAATGAGCATCAAAAAACCCGAAATGCTTGCAATGAAGTTTTACAAGTTATTTTTCACTTGTAATGAGCATCAAAAAACCCGAAATTAGTTTTGCAAGTGTTTTTGTGGATTTTTGACTTGCTCTTGCTCATATGCACCCCGATTGGAGAGATTTTTGGCATGAAGAACACTTGGCAAGGTCTGGAACTTTATTAAATCTCCCATTTTTGCTCTACCATTGCCACGTTTTTGCAGATTTGAGTTTGCTCAAGGCGCCTAGGGTTTTATTTATTTATTTATTTTTCTTTATTTTGGCTTGTAAACTCTTGTTGCAGGTATGTTCTTTGTTTCTTTTTATTTTTCTGTTTTTGTTGCTTTAAATCTTTTGTTCTTGGGTTGCCTTTCTATGGAGATTGAGATTGCATATTATAAAAAAAACGTGTATGGCTGAAAACGCGTTTTTCCACTTCATACGCCCTTCATTCATTTCTCTTTCATACGCCATCATTATTCATTCGCCCTTCATTCATAAAAAACGTTTTTCTCTCTCTTTTATTCGCCTTCCCATTCGCTTTTCATTCATTTTCCTTCATTTCATATTCATTTGCCATTACCATTTTTCTTCATCATCATTATCATTTTCTGCAAAAATGATGCCCTTGGTTGAAAATCGGGTTTTCATAATCTGATTACAAGTAGGAGATTTTGACCAAGGTTACAAGTTAAAATGAAAACTTGCAATGACCTCTCATTTTTCCTACCTTGCACTTTTTAACTTGCAATATGTCCCAAAAATCCCGATTACACTTTGCACTCGTTGTCAGCCTTCCAAAACCCGAAATTGGTCCAAAATGCATTCAAAAACACTTGAAAATGAGTCTTTGAGATCCAATCACAAGTGCAAAACTTGTATTTTCCCATACACATATGAAGTTGCATGTTCATTCTCCACAAATGCAAGTCAATGTTCTTGTTTTTTCCACACATGTAATGCTGTTTCCAAAACCCGAAATTGAGCTTCGACCTCACTTTTGCAGCCCCTTTGTCTCATTCTCGTTAGTCCTGCTTGTGCACATGACCTACCAAATATAAATATAAGGCATGGGCCTTATTTTTCAAACAAATTCCAAGGCTGGAGAATGATACAAAGAAAGAGCAACAACATGACGAAGCTACACAAGGAGTTGAATAAGTGACATGATTGAGCATAGAATGCTTTCAAGACAGAGATGGAAGAATATTTTCCAAACAGCAGCATGAAGACCCACTCAAGGATGATGGTTTGAGTCATGTCTTGGACACGTAGAATAATTTTAATTATGCATTTGTAATTATGTAAAGTCAGAAATTGTAATGGCAAGTGGCCATGCTACTCGCATTATTGAAGATTGTAATTACATGTAACCTAATTACAAGTCAAGATAATTTAGGATTGTAATTTGGAATAAGTCAATTGCAAGTAGTTGGTGGTTGAGAGAATTTCTCAAGTTAGTTGGGATCCTCCCACCTTTTTCTCATGACCTCTCTCCTATAAATACTTGAGGGGGTCCTTCATAATTTTTATCTTTTTGGCAAGCAAGAAAACTCTGCAGAATTTTATACTCATAAAGACTTTGAGCTTTATAGTTATAAGTTGATCTTTTTCAAGTAATATCAAAGAGTTACAGATTTCAGACTTTGTGTTGAAATCCTACTTTGCATCCATTGTGTTCTTATGTCATTTTGGAGCATTACTTTGTGATTATTTGGAGATTGTGGAAGATTGCTAGGGAGAGCTTCAATTGAAATATTTTCGGACTTTGTGCTGTAAATGTTGAAGATTGAATTCATAATTTAGAAGTTAAGAAGAATTGCAAGTCTTTGTGCTTGTAATGATTCCCATTCATAGTAGTTAATAGATACATCATACTTGTAGACTTTGTGCTATTTTATGCCGTTTATTATCATTAGAATTATTTTTTAAAAGGGTAGATAGGATTGCAGATTTTCAAGACTTTGCGCTTGAAATTGTTTTCCCATCCCGAAGGAAGTGACGGAAGTCTTTGAGCTTTCAGGAAACTTCATTTCCTTTCTCTTGATCTTATTGCAAACTGTTGTAAAAGTTTTTATTTAAAAAGTTCATATTACTTTCTAAAAAGAGAAAAGAGTTCAATCTTTCCTGAAACAAGAGGAGAGATTATCGTTCCACCCATATTTGTTTTTAGTTAGTTAGATAGGGGGAGCCTTCCCTTAATTAGGAGAGTTTTAACTCACACACTGTGGCTGAAACCACCATTTTGCTAAACCTCACAAGTTTGCAAAATATTCAACCAACATTCTCCACCCAAACCTCTTGTATCACGCCTCTAACAATTTGTACAAATTATTTGCATTCTTGACTTACTATGAGGCATCTACGGACTTCAAGAACACCAATGTGCCATTGGAAGCCACTAGAAAGTTAATTAAGTTCCTATTCCTACCATTTTTCTACCCATTAGATAGAAGGCTGCAACCTTTTTTGGCCATATTCTCCTCTGGTCATATTATTACCCATTTATTATTTATGACTTCCTCTAATAATGACCCATTGGGATCATGTATAGTTGGTGTCTTAAACCTTGCTCTGGTAACACATTTATAGTTGAAATTTCAATATTACACCTATAGTATAGTTTAGGTTAGATGATAATAAGTAAACATTAAGGTGTTCTCTTTTGTTAGTATTGAATAACGTTAATAGTTATTCGGGAGTTACTTTATTGTAAGATAATTTGGGTAGTTTTGTTCAGGACTAAATAACTTTATAAGCCAATGCATATGAATGTAAAACTATCTTGAATGAATCAATCATAAATATTTCTACATATTTGGAGTTATATCTTTGTGTATTCATGGCTTAATAATCTTAGTTTTATGCTTATGATTTCAATATGTTATCAGAGTAGTTGCTAGTCACGAGAGATGGAACACAAATAAATGTGTGGTGTTTCAATTTGTAGTTTATAATATGCAAAGGAATGTTGAACAATTGAATATAACTGCTGTTTTTGGGAGAAACATTAATATTTTTGTAGATACTAAACAATCTCCATTGTTTGTTCTACCCAATGCTAGGTGAAAAGTGAACATATGGCATAAAGAACTATAAATTTCTTTTGTTTTTTGGCATGAAGAATTGTACATTTTTTCTTTTGTTTTTGAGATATCCATATTCATGTACTTCTAGTAATACAAAGTGGTAACCCAACATATCATCTTGGCTGCCATTGTTTTGGCATTGTTAGAACAATGTATTTGTATATTGTATCCAGTTGCAATAAACTACCATTTGTGTAGGTGGCAAAGCCATCAGAAGTCTACAATGGCTGTGGGAGTTTGAGGTGCCACATGATCGAAGGCATTTGTTGTTTGATCCTCCATGGAGTTTGAACAAGCCACTGGTCTCCTCTTCTTTGCAAACATTGATAACATATAGTTAGGTAAGGTATTTTATTCATACTGAAGATATTTTGGTATGGTTGAAGTTTAATGATTGGAGATACTGGTGAAGCTTAGGGCCTATATAATTTTGCAAAATGTGAGTTTGGGGTTATAAGGAGAAAAATAAATTTAAAAATAGGTAATTCAAAGAATAAAAATATATCTTGAAATATCTTCTTTGTGTTAGTGTAAATAGTGTTATCTATCTAGTTAGCTAATCACCTTTCTAAGATTGACCTATCCCCACCTAGCTTAAGTTTACTTAGGCTTCTTTTGCTTTTTTTCTCACTTCATAGCATTGAGGCATGTGTCCTCATGACTTGAGACACCTATTGACAGTTGCTCACCCACTTGTCAAGTGAGCTCACAAGTGACCCACTTATGGAGGGGTAGTCAGTAGTTCAGTCCTACCTTCCTACCTCCTCATCCTTGCTTATATATGCAAGGCTTGATCATTGTGTTATACACTCTTCATTTCATATTTGATAAACATACTATTGTGTATATTTATTCACTTGTGGAATTTGTTTCATGCTCTCTTTGATCTTAGCATTCTCCAACATGGTGTTGTGACCTTTTCACACATCGCCCCATTCAAAATGGGGACCCCTAAATTTTTGCTCCATTCTGGTCTTTTGGTTTTGGTTTTTGTCTTTCTCTCTCGTTCTGCTTCTTTTCTGCTTTCTGCTTTCCGTGGACGCTCCCGTCAGTAAGCTTGAACGCAAAGATTCGACCAAGTATTGAAATTAGGGTTTCACATCTTTAGGTCATTTTGAAGCCAAATTGAGTTGGTTAGTCAGCTTTTGTGCCTAGTAGTGCTAATACGATGCTTCCGGCAAGCAACCCCTAAATTTTCACTAAGTTCTGCCAACTTTCTATTTTCAGTAAGTGTCGATTTAGGTTTGATTTTCTTGAGATTTTCACATTCCGGCAACTTCATCGCGTTCTGTGCGCTGCAAGTTCACTTCTGGTAAAATTTGAGCAAAAACGGACGACTTGCTATTTTTAGCAGTACAGCTTCCAGAGCAGATTTCAAGGCCTTAATGTTACATTTTCTGATGCATGTCTGGAGACTCCTTCTGGGTTTTCCGAGACCTTCGCGGTGATGTGGCATGCAAAGTATGATGATGACTTTCAGCATTCGGCCTTCGGAGGCCAATATCAGGGTTTACATGCAGACATTTTCAGCGCATGTCGGCATTTTCTTTCTGGGTTTTCCAAGAGCTTCGCGATGGTATAGCATGCAAATGGAGCTGACCACTTTCCAGAAACTTACTATTTTTAGCCAGTGCGTGCATGTTGGAGATTTCTCTGGGTTTTTCTGGGTTTTCCGAGATTTTTCGGGCAGTATGACATGCAAGATCATCCGGCAGCCGGTCGGTCACTTTTCCGGCCGCCTTCTATTTTTAGCAGGTATCTCTCAGCCACTCAACACCTCAGAAATGCAAGCTGATCATCATGCAACTAAACGAGGTCAAACGGAGCTCATCCGAGCAACATGCACAAAATTAGGGTTTCAAGCTTCGCTAAAAATGAGGAATCAGAGGTCAAAATATTCAAAACTGAGGTATCCATCACAATCAGCACCCTTCGGATAGTCTGCTGGCAAAATTTGAAGGCAATCGGAGAACCTGCTATTTTTAGTAAAATGCTCCAGCCGCAGGCTATAAATAGAAAGTTGATCTCGGCGTCAGCGTAGAGGGGTAAATTCACCAGCAAGGGGCACACTGTCCAAATTTCAAGTCGAACGGAGCAAAGGAAGTCTCAGAAACGAGCACTTACTATAAATAGTAAGTCACTTCAGAAGCAGCTATAATTGGCAGGTTGACACCAGATCTCGACGGGTACAGGACAAACAGGTGATAAGTGATCCGTGGCGCGAATTTCAAGGCAAACCAAGTTACAGAGAATGAAGAATCAGATAATTGCTATTTTTAGCAGGTCAATTAGGGTTTCCTAAAATCAAGGGCACAATATAGCAGTCAAGCACGAACAGCTTCCAGTGACGATCACCATGTTTCAGGCATTCAACACGTGAAGTTTGAAGACTTTCTGAACAGTTTCTATTTTTAGCAGGTTGCTAAAAATAGCAGGTACAAACAGGCATCAGGCGCTGACATAACCAGTTAGTCAAAATTCAGAGCAGGGTGAAAATCAAGCTTCCCAAGGTCAAAATTCAGTCGAAGGCGCGAAATTCAAGGAACTTTCTAAAAATAGAAAGACGGGGCGAGTTAGGGTTGATCAACTTAAATCTGGCAGAGGGCACGAGATTCACTAAAATGGATAAAATTTCAAGTCCGATATTGAAACTCGCTTTCAAGGCTGAACAGAGGCAGAAAAATGACTAAGTCTGGAAAACTTGAAGTTGCAAGGTTAAAAGGCGCCCTTGAGGTTGGAGCTTGATAGAAAATATTAAAAGCACTTGAAATTGGAAGCTTGACCCTCCAAATGCGCCCAAGAAGGTTGGAGATTCAAAAATTCACTAAGTGTCAAAAATTGAACGGAGCCCCCTTCAAATGCGCCCTTGGTGATTGGATGGGAAATTGGCTAAGTAGCAAAATTAAAAGCTTATGGGTACAAATGCGCCCCCTCATGAAACTTGATGCTTGACCCCTTATTTGCGCCTAGGCCAAAATTGAAAACACCACTAGCTATATGCGCCCCTCTTCAAAATAAATGTTGCAAGTGTCAAATGCGCCTGGGGGTGGCTTGAAATTGGCTAAGGCATGAAAGTGAAAGTTGATAAGTCAAAATGCGCCCTCGGCAAGAAATGAGTTTGGAGGAAATTCTAAGTAATGAAAATTGAACGTTGTACCCCTCATATGCGCCTTTGCCTGGGAAGGAGAAAATAAAAAGTTTAAGCGTGGAAAATTGAAAATTGCTAAGCATCGAATTGAAAGTCAAACATGTGATATGCGCCCTTGGTAGGAGAAAGTTCAAAAACGTCTAAGTGTCGGGAAATGGAAGTTGGCCCCCTCAAATGCGCCCAAAGCACAAATTGGAATGAGGATGGGTAAAATGCGCCCAAGGCTAAAACTGGACGCCCATGGGTCAATTTGCGCCCCTCTTCAAAATGAAAGTTCCTAGTAGTAAATGCGCTCAAGAACAAGTATGGAAAAGGGTAAAATGAAAGTGGCCTATGTTAAATGCGCCCTTGAAAGCAACATGAGAAAGGTAAAAGTTTCCTAAGTCACGAATTGAAAGCTCACATAGTTATTTGCGCCTGGCTGGAATTGGAAGCTTGACAAGTGGTATGCGCCTAATGTGTAAGATTGAAGATTGTTAGTGTCACATGCGCCTGTGGGGATGAATCGTGAGAATATTCTAAAGGACGACATTAGGAGCTCTGGGTACCATATGCGCCCCAAATTAAAAGCTTGCCCAATGGTGTGCGCCTTGAGTAGGAAGGTTTGAAAATCCGCCCAAATTGAAGGCTTGGTATATCAAATGCGCCCTTAAGCTTAGAAACCCGAAACTTGGCCAAGTCCTTTCTGAGATTGAAAATATCATGCGCCTCAACACTCACATAGCCATATGCGCCCAAAGCTAAAAAAAGCGAAATTGGAGGTTGATGATATGAAATGCGCCTCTGGGAAGAAATTGAGAACTCCACCTTCATATGCACCTATGGAGAAATAGCAAGCTGCCTGTGCGTTTTTCTTGTATCTCAAACTGGAAGTGCACACAATTATTTGCGCCTTGACTCATGATCATTCAAACGCAACAAATTTGAAAGCAACACATGCCATTTGCGCCTAGATGTGAACAAGTCTCAAACGTGGAAAAACGCATGAATTACGCCTAGGAACTTTGGAAGTTGGAAATTGTTTTAAAAAGCATCTTAATTAATTAAAAGAGCCTACCTTCATATGCGCCTTGGGTAAGGGTAGAAAAGGATGTTAAGCGTTCAAACTAAAAGTATCATGATCTAAATGCGCCCAAGCTACAAAATTGAAAACTCATAATGTGAAATATGCCCAGCAACGTAAGTTTTCTATGGCATGAAAGTGAACACACTAAGGTATAAGTGCGCCCACTCTTGAAGGAAGAGGTTAAATTTTAAATTTTAGACTTCGAAGGCACTTAAAATTTTTCCCCTCAGCGTGATTAAAATGAGAATTCTCTATGGCATTTGGAAGAAATTAAAATTTCTCTTAGCAAGACGGAGAAATTAATTTAATTTAATTAATTAATTATTTTCCTAAGTTTAATATTTAATTCCCCTTTCGATTTTGACCCATGGAATTGTGAAATTCGGATGATTTTAACAAGGGGAATTTATTTTGGAAGTCAATTACGGATGGAAAATAAAATTATGCCTAGCCAAGTTTGACGATTGATATCGAATATTTAAAGTGCGCTGAAGAAATAAATTAAAATGGCTATTAAATTAAATTTTTAATAAATTAAAAGTGCCATTTTAAAATGCAGTTGAGATAACTTCAAATCGATGTAAAAATGATTTTCTCGAAATTACTTGAGGTAACTGGCAGTCGGGAGGGAATTTTAAATTTAAATCGAGGAAAGAATCTCCCCGAATAGCAAATTGTCATAACAACTGCCTAACGACTGGAATATTCCCTTTTAAATTTAGCAAACGCGTCAGTCATTATGAAGGGAATAAAAGGCATCTGCTAAAATTAGCGCCAGCCTTTTGCTATAAAACTCTGAGGATTTTCATTCTCATTTCACAAGATTCGAAGTTAAAATTTATGCTAGCAAGTTGAGTTGTGAGATTTCATTTGAGAGTTGCTGAGAGATTGAAGTTGCTGAAAGTTGATTTCTTGAAGTTGTTGAGATTCGGAGTTGCGAAGTGCTTCGAAGTAAAGTTTGAAGGGTTTAGCATTTTTATTTCTTCACGTTGCTGAGGTAAGTACCCGAAGTTGCTGAAACTTTTTATTTTGCTGAAAGTCGAAATGCTTTTGAAGTTAAGAGTTGAAATGCTGAAATCATTTATTTATGCTGGAGAATTCGAAATTGCTTGAGCTTTAAATTTTTTTTCGAAGTTGTTTGAAGTTGCTGAGTGTTGCAATCAAATTGGATTTAAATTGTAAAGCCTTCGAAGTTGCTGTTTTATAATTTTCGAAGTGCTAGTTTTGATTGCTTTTCGAAGTTGCTGATTTATAACTTTCGAAAAGTTGATTCTAAATTATTGAAACTTGCTGATTTAAACTTGCACGTTTAAAACTCTCGGACTTATTTAAAACTCTTCGAAGTTGCTGATGTATAACTGTCGAAGAGCTGATTTCAAACTTGGTAATTTGTAATTCGCAAGCTTGCTGATTTTAAATATTCGGAGTTGCTGATTTTAAATATTGCTGAAACTTAACGCTTTTTCCGAAGTTGAAATTGTTGGAATGGATTTCTTACGTGGAGTTGAATATTTCTTTTGGCTGCAAGTTGTCGAAAGTTGAAGTTGGATGCTGAGGCTACTAACTTGTATTTATTTTTGCAGCCAACTCCAACCGCCAGCCGCCTCGCGTGTTTGTTGTTTTAAAAAGTTGATGGAGTAATATTCGCTTTTGTTTGCAGATGGTTGACGCTGCTGGAACTAGCAAGGCTGGAACTAAGGCTGCAAACAACGAAGCTGTCAAAGAGAACGCCTCCAGGCAGGCGATCATCAAGGGCCTAAAGAAGTCCTTTATCCCGGAGTCGAAAATCATCTCAAAGTATGGCAATTTGACGGACACCAACCTCGGGTCCTTCAACCTCGAGACATTCATACGCCGAATGTACGGGCAAGGTGGCAACCTTCCAACAGATGCATCACGTAACATCGTCAAGAGCGGATTGTACAATGCAGCAGGCTTCCAACCGGCAGTCCGTTGTCCCGAGTTGATCCTTGAGTGTGCCAACTTCTACAATTCTGAGGATCGAACTATCACCTCTCCGGACGGTATGATCATGGCTAATTTCGCTCCAGATGCAATTGGCGAGGCGTTTGGAATACTTGCTACGGACAATATGTTGTATAAGTCCAAGGCCAAGGCAGATAAGATGTACGCCACCACCTTTGAAAAGTGCATGAAAAGGATAAACACCTCATGGATGTGCAAGCCAAAGCCACCTGCTGCCAGGCTACCGAAACAGATAATCTCGGAGGAGCTAAAGCAAGAGTACTGCGACATCATTATGCTTCTCAGCAGAGTCAATGGCAGCCCACAGTCATTCATATTCGAGCCATGGATGTTCTTTTACATCAGTGTAGTGCTCGAGGGGAACGAGCAAGTAAACTGGGCGAAGATGATAAGTGATAACATCGATGAGCAGTTCCGGAGCCTCAGAAGAACAAAAACATTTTATATGAGCTCATATGTCATTTACATGTTGGCTCGAATGACCAAGTACAGAGGATTGGCGTACCAGGAGCCAATTGGCTGCGGCTACAATCAGTTCAAGATTCACCAGTCATGCAGACAGTTACATCTTACTCACACTGGTGACTTTCAAAGAGTGAATGACGCTTTTACCATGTACATCACAAGGACCCTTCAGCAAAGGCTACAACAGAGGATATCCGAGGAAGCTCAGATGCTGGTAGAAGAATATGGGTGTTGGTTCGTCCAATTCCCAAAGTTTACCTATTTGAGGCTGCCAGGGTACGATTCACATGTCTACAAACTACCTAGGTATCCAACTAACAGAATGGTATTGCTTGAGTTGTCCAGGCAATTGGTGGCCTATGACAAGATCATTAGAAGAAAGAAGAAGGGAGGCTTACACTTTCCCATTGTGTTGGGAAATTCACTCGAAGAATGCCCTACCTTACAAGCAGCCAAAGAGGTCGAGGATGAGCTGAAATTCTACAAGTTAACCCTTTATACCAGCCGACAGAGTTTCGATCCTAAGGGAATGATTGGAACGGTTCAAGGAGAAGAATACAAACACAAGGCCCACCTGGAAGACTTTTGGGCAAATGCTGGGAGCGAGGACGAAATTAGGAAAAGGATGTTTTCAAGGCTGCCTCTAAAGCTAATCAGGGAGTGTGAGGTGATTAAGGTGCCAGATCAACTTGAGGAGGATACTAGGGTCACCCATCCAGATTATGAAACGGTAAAGAACGCTCCGATGCCACCAATAGATTGGGCCGAACCAGAGATTGTGGATCTAGACACTCTGTCTATCCCGGTCATGACATTCACTAGAGCATGGGTGGATGAGCGTGTTAATAGATTAAGGAGAAGGTCAGTCGCCCTCACATATGACCTCATGGGTGATAGAAGGCCGCCGGTGTTAGCAAAGAGGAAGAAGCAACTCACACGAGGTCCAGAATCAAAAAGAAGGGAGCCCGTTCAGCCGGAGCCGCAGGGGTCAGAGGATACAGCGTCCACTCAGCTGGTATCTCATTCTTCCAGTAGTCGTGAAGTTTCATTGTTTGCTAGTCAGAGAGCCCCGAGAAATGAGGAGCCGGAAGTTGGAGAAGTCAACTAGCCAATACCAAAAGAAATAGATACTCAGAGCGTCAATGATCCTGAAGCTGCCAGTAAGCGGGATGAAGGGGAAGAATCGGATATGGAAACCCACTTTGACTTTTCCTTCGGAGAAGAAGATGCTAGGACTCATGAGGGAAGTGATCAAGAGGTCGAGATAATTGAGCCTCCAACAAATACTGCTCGGGAAGAAGTTCGGGAAGTGGAAGCAACTGAGGAGCAGCCCTTGATTATTTATGATATTCAACGAAATTGGCTTTCACAGGCAATCAGAAGGGACCAAGGTGATGACGCCGACCTAGCAATTGAAATGGAAGAACTCTTAAATAGGACAAGCAAGTCGCCTAAGCGGAAGAGGGCAAGAAAATATACAAGGATGGAAACAAATGAGGCCGGTTCCCGCAGCCTTCATATCGCTGCCCCAAGGGAGGATCATGACTTGAGTGATGCAATGCCGGAGAAGTACACAATCACCACAGTCGAATTGGGACGTCCTTCTGGAGCACAAGTGGTGGAAGAAGCTGAAAGTTCGTTTCAAGCATTGAAAGATAGGCTGGTGAAGAAGGAAGGAAAGTATAAGAGGTTGAAGAAAGAGCACAAGGCGTTGGTTGAGTATGTACAAAATCTCGCACATCCTGTTGTTCAAGGTAATCCAGCGGCAGAACTTCCACCGGAGTTGCCACGAGAGCCGATCAGCGGCCTTGAAGAAGTGAAGAGGGCTGTACGAGAAGGAGATAAGTGGGTGAGAGGTGTTCGCCTTGAAGCAGAAAAGTTCATGGCGGATCTTGCCTCAGCATTTCAAAATGCCTCCGGTATTCTTTCACGCTTGGATGATGTTGAGCAAGCTTGGGGAGATACCCACATCTTTCAAGACAAAACTATCCCACGTCTTGCTGTTTTGATGCGTGTTCCCACGCAAACTCTGGTGAATGAAGGGGTAATTCAAGCAGGTGATAGGTATGATTTCCGTGGGTGGCATTCAGCAGCATTCACAGGGAAGAGTTTCTTTGACACTGCAGCAATGGAGTCCTCCAGGATCAGAAAGGCTATGAGGAATATTCATGAGAGTATTCTTAACACTTTGGAGGCAGTATTCGCAAGAAGGCTTGCGCATGAAGAGGTTGATGCAGAAGGACTAAGGGCAAGGTTGCAGCCATTCTTTACAGAGATGAGGACATTTTCCCAGTTGGATTTTGAAAACATCTCCACGTTTTCAACAATCATTCAGAGCATGCAGGATTCTATGGAGACTTGGGAAAAATCTTGTGAGAAGCACGAGCAAATGGTAGCCATCTTGGAGTATCAGCTGAATCTTACTCCATCAATTTCTGAAGAAGAGGTCGACGCAGTGCTGGCGCGATTCATGGCGTACGCGGTCCGAGAGAAGAACAAAGGAATCCGGGTCATGGACGAGAATCTTCTAGAAGGGTAGTGGGTATTAATTGCTCATAGTGGTCAAAGGAGGAATTTGCTATTTTGGGAGCATTTATGACGCCACTCCTCCACCTTCTGGCGGTTTTTAGGGCAAAGCTTGTCTAGGGCTGAGGTGGCTCGATCTGAGCCCTCCATTGTAATTCGATCTGGGCCGTCGGTTGAAACAGGCCAGCTATATAAGGGGGAGTCCCCCTCATTTGTACTCTAGTAGTCATAGTCAGAATCAGAGAGTAGTGAGCAATTAGTGAAGCAGAATAGAGAGTAGAAATTTTGAGTTAGAGTAGTTTTCATTTGCATTATTGAAGAAGAAGGGGAATTCTCCCTTTGAGAATTTTTGTAAGAGATTGTCACAAAGGCTATTCTTAATAAAGCATTTCATTGATGGTGAATTCAAACTTTGTTTTGAGTAGTTTGTGAGGTTTCTTCTTCCTTTGACTTCAATTAGGACTTAATCTCATGGTAGTAATTAGATATGGATGTTTATGTTTGATTTAAGTGGACTTCTTTTATCCATACCACTAACGTTCTTACTGATGGTAAGCTCGTCTTGCGTGGTCAACTGGAACATTTTGCACTTAACTTCGATCGAAATTCATGTGTAGTTATGCATCGTTGTGATGGTAATTGCATCATTGGATTGTGATTTGAACATTTTTCTTATCCTTTGAAGATTGCACTTACTTTGTTAACGCTGTCCTATAGGAGGCTAGGCAAGGTTTGTTCGAAGTTCATTCAAGTTGAGCGTAACACCCATTTGCATTTAGATTAGAATTTAAATTTTAGAAATCTCTGCAGCCATTCAAATTCCGCATAATCTTGATTAGTTTTAGGAAATTTGCACTCTAAAGCCAAATCATTCGCATAAAAGTCCCTTTCAAAAAGCATATATTGGTTGTTATTACACGTATTCAGAACAATTATGTAAGTCCCCTCGTAAGAACACAGGATATACACATCAACCAAACTGGGTCTATTCGCATTTCAAGAACCTTGGAGTTGAAAGCGTGATCTTACTTGCAATCTTAGCACGCTGAATACTTTGTTCAAGAGGGAATAGAGTGTCCATTGGGAAACTTTGTTCTGTGTTGGTGCGGTCTCAAAAACCACGTCAACACATGGTATTAGAGCCATGAGAGCATGCTCCTTCTTGCCTCAAGGTGACTCCCACACATAGCCCTATGAACAGAGTGTCATAGAGCCAAACAGATAGCACCATCACATTCATAAGGCTTGGGAAACAAAAAACTACCTTTTGTTTCATCAATTTCGGTAAATTTTTATATTTTCAATTTTTTGGTCACTGTGCACATTGTATCGAAAAGTTGTAAAAAATTGATTTTTTTTTTAGTAGAGGGCCAATCTGCCCTCTACCAATCTACTAATTAGGGTAGAAAATTTGCTTTTTGCAAGATTTTGGCCATTTTGGCCTATTTGTAATCTTGCAAGATATCTTGGCCAAATTGACCTGTTACATGTATATTGGCCTATCCGGCCTATTTTGATTGCTGGTTTCAATTATTGTAGGTTTTGTGATTTATTATTTTGCAGAAATTTTGGCCTCTTTTCGACCTATTTTGCAAGTCTAGATGGCCATATTTGCAGGGTTATTACCCCATTTGGTCAACATCTCCCTTAGTCGTGGTCTTCTAACCTCTCATTGGTGGCTCCATTAGCAATCGATATTCATCACACCTGAGAAGAAGTTAATATTTAGCGGCCTCTTCTTATTGTTTGAAGTTTTATTCTTTTGGGCGCCACATTGCCACGCACCTCCTCACACTCACAATGGCCTGAAGTTCATTGTAAGCTCTTCTCATTGTGCCATACCTTGGCAAGTGGCTTGCACTTTGCATCATTTCTCTTTGCAGCTTCAACAAGAAACTTCTCTTGCTCACAGCTCTAGCACCGCCCTCCACCAGCGCTCCAAGCTCCATGCACAGTTCCATAGCCTCTAATTTTCCCACACCTTGACAATGCTCATGTCATTTTTGTCTTCTACAGGTTGCATTTGACCCTGTGGAGGCCGCCTTTGAGGGACACCTTGTTGCACTTGATGGTATCAACCATCTCCACGTAGCAATTGGTTAGCATTTACAACAACTCTTTTATACTCCAAACAGGTTTTTTGTTTGGTTGTGGGAATTATAATCTTCAAGGTCTGTTTATTGTTTACTAGTGCATGTAGGATCCATTTGCCACGAAGACCCACAGGTAGATCCACATCTCCCACGTAGTCTCTCCATCAAGCGACCTTCTCTTGGTGTGAAGATCCTTCTCAATCCCACGTGGCTTCCAAAGTCCAACATTCAGTGGAACTAGAAGACATAATTCCTTCATCGTATGCAACAAAAGTGCAGTAAACAGACTCAAATTCCAATTATTTTTCCTATATTTGAAGTATCTCATTTTAGATAGAGTTCAGTTATAACTAGGCAACAGAGTCTTCTTCGAAGGCTTCCCCTTAATTGACGCATTTTGACCCAGTCAAAGTCCTTTGTTAAGCCATCTTTCAGTGTTTTTCTAAATGGCGGAGGAATTTCATTTTATTTGAAAACTTGTATTTCAACCGTCAAAATTTAACAGTTAGATGTTTAGATAAATTGTTAGTGGTCACAGGTTAACTTCAAATGTTTGTAAAGGGGGGGAGTTTTTCTTTTTTGTGTAACATGCAAAGAAAGAGTCAATAGTCGTTGGAAAGTTGGTTCCAATGCCAACGTTTTCATGTTGAGATGTTCTGGAAATTGTGTTGTTTAATTGCTTTTTTAATCCTCTGAAGTCAACTTTGTAAGGAAATTTCGACGAGGCATAATTTTCACCCCATTTATCGAAATTTTGCAAACTTTTTTTTTGATTTCTATCAAAATTTCGTAAGGAATTTGAATTTACTTGTAATTTTAAGATCTGGTTTGCCATTTTTTCACAAAATTGTAAAAACCTCTGAGTTATAAATGGAAGATTTTGGCATCCGATCTTCACAACTTGTAAAATTTTCTTGCACATTGTTCTGGGGGGCTACAATCAACACTAATCTTTCTTGGGGGGGGGCTCTCTAAATCAAAGGGGCAATCTAGGTGTTTTCTGCTATTTAGTTTGTTGGTTCATGTGATCATGTCTCTCACACTAAATCCCTTCCATTTGAGTATTCTTCGTAATCCTCTTAATAAATGGAAAACCAAATGTGGATATTGTGGAAAGAAAAGGCGTACAACAGAAGAATGTTGGTTTTGTTGAACTGAGGAACTCGAGGAAATTCTTCTTAGTCATGGTATTTCCTTACCCGATCCTCTAGCCAACACATGCAGAAACATCATCTAGTCTCACTCAAACATCTTGTGAGACAATATAATTTCGGGACGAACAATGTAGTCCAATGACTTGCATTGATATCACATCACCCATATCATATGATGCTACATCTGAATCTGGTGTTGACTCATTCATGATTTCTCATGATTCTTTGCATCAGGTTATTGCTTTTTTCAGTCCAGATCCACCACTTAGGGATGCATATCTACTAGACATCACATGTTTGTTTGTAGAATCCCACCTTGCTGATTTGGATGACACTATTGTGGACATTTGTCTTCTATTTGATGACAGTTTTTATGAGGATGCATCATCATTGCCATCTTTGGATATTGCTCTTGTCTCGCCTACATCGGCTTCTATTGTGACAAATTGTGTAGACATTCATGAGTTATGATCATCTGCAGCAGTATTAGATTCACAGCGGTCCATCCATAACCATACTTTCATGGTCCTTGTTCCAAAATCATCTATGGTACTTGCTTCATCTTACCAACATCCGTCACACATCAACATTGGCTTGGAGATCTTTGAGCATCATTCGAAGGCATCATTGGCATCATTTCAGTCTTTGGATCATGTGCGACATTTAGAGGCATTCATCTCACTTCCTGCATATTCCTGTTTGGAATGGGAAGTCATATTGCACACATTTGTGGTGTTGTTTCTTCCCAAGGGGATAAATGTTGTTCAACGTTCATGGATCATCTTCAACATCCAATGTTGAGCATCTACCAGCACTACATGCATCATCTTGAGGGGAGGCTGCATGGTTTCTCTTCTACTATCAGTTTTTGGAGGAAGCATTTCCTCACATGGAGTTCATTACTTCATAGTTTCTGGGGGGTCACATGACCTCTTTTTTCTCTCCTATGGGGAGAACATTCATTGTACATTATGCTAGAAGTAGTCCTTGGGGGGTCATAATGAGTCCTCCATCTATCACTTATCTTCTTCACTTGTACATTTCATTTCATTGCATCATTTCTCTTTTGGAGAGGGGTTTTTGTTGGAGTAAATAAGTCATCATCTGATAATTAATTAATCATTAGATGCTTTTTAACTTTAATTACTTAAGCTAAACTTAGGAGTTGCTTTTTTATTATTGGATTGAACTAAATATAGGACAAGTTGTCTTATTGCATGAGATTAACACACTTGTCACAATCTAATCAAATCCTCATCTAGGGTTTGCTTTTTTATGCTTTTATAAGTATGCACTTTCATTGTAATTTTCATTCAGGTTATTTGCATCAATACAATTCTCAGGTTATTGAGCACAATCTTGCTTTTGATCTTCTCTATTGTGATAGGTAATTGCTTGCATGTGATTTTTGGGTGTTGTGGGTTGAATTAGCAACCTCTACATGGTATCAGAGCTCTAGATTTGCATCCCCCTATCCAATTTTTGAGAGATCAAGCCTTGAGAAATATTTTGGTGCATCTTGGAGCAAAATCGACCTCACCATTGAGATCAGGAGGCTGAAGAAATGAATTTTGACATAAAATTTTCCTACTTTTGGTGGTAGGGGGGTTCCGTAGGAAATTTTTTTTCTTCTATAGGCCGTATGAACCCCAAAACCTCGTCCGTATGACAGATATATATATATATATATATTATGCTCAATGCATAGTGCTAAGCGCATATAAAATCCGTGTTGCCCTTGTGAGTGGCGCCCCACTCGTGGAGTGGCGCCCACAAACAACACCACTAGCTTCAAACCTCGCCGCACTCATTTAAACCCGTTGCTCATCCATAGCCCTTGAGGGCTTTAACTCCAATTGCAAATTCATCATTTGAGCGCCCAAGCGCTCATTGCCAACCCCCAAGGGCTCTATTTGCTAGCCTGTGGTCACATCGGTGACCAAGGGTTCCGCTGTAGCCCCAGGCCGCCAGCCCCCCAGTCACTCATGCGACCAGGGGCTCTTTTTTTTAGCCCCTTGAGCTGCTTGAAGGGAAAATTGGACAAATTTTGGTAAATCGGGTATAAATTGGGTGTACGACCTCCGTTTTTTGCAAACTTTATATCGTTGGAAAGGTGGTTCTAAGCCCAATCTCATGGTGCAAGTATTTTTTTTCCAATTTTTTCTCTTGATTTATTCTACAAACCTTTGACGTCAGACCTAGATGTTTTTGCTCAAGAGAGCATAACTTTTGCCTCGATTATTGGTTTTTTGCGATTCAAGTGACATCAGAAAGATGACTCAATCCTCTACATAGATCTTGGGTCTATTTTTCCAAAAACTTAACTAGGTATTTGTTATTTCAATCAAATCTCAGATTTTCCTTTTTTGGTTTTTTTTTTGGAAAACGTGCATTTTTTTTGGATCAAAGGGGGAATTTTCTATATTGAGGGGGTCTATACTATTGCATCAGTTCATTACTATACCTTTTTCAACATGGATCCAATAGATATTGCTCCACTCACTCCATACAACTACTATAGTTGGAAATAACAAGCGGAGATACATCTAAAGAAATTAGGGTTATACAGAGTGACCATGGGTATTGTTAGCTCTCAAAAACACAGGTAAGGATACCTCAAGAGGCTGCCAATCTCTTGGTACATTTTAGGGTAACAGACAAAGCCAAATGGTTTAAGCTTTCTACTCTTCAGGTGCTGCTAGACCCAGGCGGGTGTACCTATATGAATTGGGCAGACTTGACTTATGATCTTTTCTCTTGCAGTGATTTGTCCACGATGGCAGATGGAAGTGGACAAATGAAATCAAATTTGGTATAGATTGTATAGCAATATTCCAAACTAAATCCTAATATGCTCAGTTAACAGATGTAAAGAAAATGATTGAATCTAAATGGTGAAATGTAGAGACTAGTGCCTTATTGGGTATGCGGAGTCAAATGAAATAGAAATGGGCAACCTATTTCTGGAGAACACTCAAGTTGTTTGGCATATGTTTTGTTTATAACTTATATAAACATGCAAGACTGTGACTACCAAGTTCTTCTTTAATAATCCAGACAAATTTCCCTAATTACTGTGATCAACCAAAAGGATTTAATCTTTTCTTGAAAGAACCAGTTAATTAGCCACACAGATACAACAAATATGCACTGATAAACTGAATATAAACTTGTTATACCAATTTAAATAACCAAAAAATACCAACCCTGGAGACAACTTTAGTAATACTTTCAATAAGCACAACAGACAATTGACACCAGAAATAAGCAACCACATCAACTGAATTTCATTGACATCTCCATTTGAAATCATGCATGATAGTCTCACAGTACGACATTTTCCGTCTACTGTATTTTTCCCTAATCTATCTAATCTAATCTAATCTAAAAAAATATATCTTTCATTTACAATCGGAAATGAACATTTATACACCAGCATCCGAAGAGGCACAACACTTCGCATTCCATGTCGGCAAGCAACTGCATTCGGGCCTTTGTTGACATTCCCTGAGGACTCGCCGAGACATCCCGAAGTCATACCGAAGGCCAAATGTTTCATCGACAGTTATCCTTCTATTCATCGCTGTGAAGTCATGCCGTCTTATTGATACATTGAGTCTCACCGACGAATGTTCATTCATCCCATGTGCTTCGCTGTGACCTTCCGTTGTTGGGGAGACGCCTCATAGACAATATTATGTCTCGCTGAGCAATATCCCTTCGTTTCATGTGTCGCTAAGACAATTCATAGTCGGGGGAAGGTTTCATAGAAGACCCTGTCTTACCGAAAGTCTCCTTAAGTTCACTTTTGATCGCCGTGACAATATCATTCTCTCACTGATAAAACACTTCGACGTGACAAAACGGGTTGGCAAGACTGCAAAACCTCACCCCGAAGTCCTTTGGCTTGGCCGAAATGAATCCATGTGTGATAATTGGTAAGACATATTGAGTTTGCTATGACATCACCCCGAAGAAAGTCTCTCACCGACAGGCTCCTTCTGTCGCCGGTCGGTGAGACAATAAGATCTCGCCAAGACCTTACATCGATACCGCCTAGCTTGGCCGATAAGCCTCCTCGCACTGATCAGTGAGACACGACCCATTCAGTGAGACCTCACCTCGGTGATATCACTCTCGCCGATATGAATTTTCCCCCGTCGCCAAAACAACGTGTATGTCCTGCCGAAAGGTGCATGCATATGACTTCTGATCGCTGTGACATCAAAAACGTCTTGCTGATAGGCAACATAGACGTATATCGACAGAAAATGCAATATGGATCGGGGAGACCTTGATGAACTCATGCCGATATAGATCACAAAGTGAAATACTTAGACCTAGATGGATTTCATGGGACTACATGGCCAAATATGGGGAAAATGTGCTCGTGATAGGACTTATTTGGAAACTTATGAGTATGAACAACATGTAAAATCATCAGAATTTTATAGTTCTAACAGGTACAAAACTTGAACCTCAAGCTGCTATTGAGAAGAGAAAGTGGTTTAATAGGGGTGATCAAGCTTTTGGGACATTATGCATTTGTATGTCTCCTGATCTTCTCTTTCATGTTGAATCTTGCACCACACCAAATCAAATCTGGACTCAATTAGAGTCCTTGTTTGGGAAGCAAGATACTATGAGAGGATTTCAGTTGGAGAATGACCTTATTTGCTTGGCTCCTCAATATTTTGATAGCATTCAAGACTTCTTCACCAAACTCAAGTCTCTTAGATTGCATTTGACACAGTGTGGTATTTAGAAGGAGGACACTCAATTGATTCTTTCCATCATCTCCAAACTTGGTCCTGATTATTTAGTTTTTGTTTCTACTTTCCATGCCACGAGAGATGCACTTGGTTCTAGATTCACTATGCCTTCACTTGATGATTTTGCTAAATCACTCACTCGGGAGCAGGAAAAGTTGGTATTGATGGGCTCATTGAAATCTTCTACATCACAGGCTCTTCTTGCATCGCCAGGCACTAGAGATTAGAATTCAAATGGAAAAGGCAAGAAACCAAATCAGAAGGATTCCAAGTTCAATGATCAAGCCAAGGAATCATAACCACATGATACCTCAGGTTCTTCTTCCTCTTCTAAGAGGGATTCATCTAAGAAGGATCGACCAAAATGTGCATATTGCACAAAGATAGGACATGATGAGCATCAGTGTTATGCAAACCAGATTGATGAGTTGAAGCATCTTCTACGGATGAACAATATTTAGTTGCCTTCATCCTCTTCTTCCACTACAACACCTTCACAATTAGGGTCAGCCACAATGGCACATGGAGTGGATAAGATGAAAGGCCATGCTCTCTTTGCATCCACCAATTTTCAATCTAGCAGATGGCTTCTTGATTCAGGAGCCTCACATTACATGGCTGCATCTTTGGGTATGTTCTCTTTGTATGAGCCTTGCACATTGCCACAAATTTTGATGGGAAATAACACTTATATGAGTGTTACTAGGAAAGGATCCATAGATGTTAATGATGGCACATTTCACGATGTACCTTTTGTCCCTTCATTATCTTCCAATCTCCTTTCCATATATCATCTATCAGATTGCACATAGTGGGGCAAGTAAAACCGTAGAGTTCACACCTGATTCAATGCTTATCAGAGACTTGCATAGTAGAGAGATTCTTGTAGTTGGGACAACAAATCATTCCTCTCGATTGTATGCCTTCTCTCATTTTTCTCTAGATGAGAAAGCACTATCATCGACTGGTCCTCACTCTCATGCATCTAGAGTGGATCAAATATTTGAGGAGAAGTTTGGTCAGTTGTGTTGTACCCAAACCAAATTTTTTGCTTCATCAAGGCATTTTGCTTAAAAGAGTCTAAACCTTGCTAAAATGATGTCAAATACAGTTTTTGGGCAATATCAAGCATGGAGTTTTGTCAGTGTTGTGTCAGTCAAAGGCAGTATCCATTGATCATGTTGTACCCAAACCAATTTTTTTTGCTTCACTAAGGCATTTTGCTTAATTGAGTCTTAATCTTGTTAAAGTGATGTCAAAAGGTCATTTTTGGACTTTTCAAATATGGAGTTTGTGTCAGTTTCATGTTAGTCTGTTACTGAAGAAATTCAAGAAAAGTGAAAATCTGAAGGAAAATCATCAAAATTTTCTATCTCTGGAGAGGGGAGCACATTTTGAAAAAGGCACCCTACCTTTTAGGGGATCAGATCCTGTTTTTAGGGTTTGTCACTTCCAGCAGACATTTGTTTGGTATCACGCTAGCTTCGCAACGGGCTATCAAGCCTGTCAAATGGACCTGTTTCGTGCAAGTTACGGAAGATATAGCACAAAATGAGCGACAAAATTGGTTAACACAGAAAAAGAGCAGCTTTTCAGAAAGGCGCCCATCTTTTTGAGGTGTCAAATGAAGGTTTTTGACTAAATGCCACCCAATGTGTTTATCTCACATTTGTTTAGGCTTCGCGACGCATCCGTCAGTGGGTGAATCTGAGTTGCCGAAATGCCTGAGCCAGAGGTCAAACATGGGGTCAAATCTTGGTCAAAATATCAAAGGAAAAAAGCAAAAGAGCACATTTTCATAAAGGCGCTTGAGCTTTTGAAGCCTTTAATGCCTTCGTTTTGATGTTCTCAGATATTCAGCTTCTCCGTGTTACGTTCAACTTTCCGTTGCCTGTCTCCGTCAAATTAGAAGATGACTCAGCAGCTTGCAGTCGGAGTTTTAGTGTTATTTTGGTCAGTTTTAGAAATGGCTGTCTGGAGGAAAAAGAGCAACTTTTCAAAAAGGCGCCCTTGATTTTCACCCCTTAGATGATGTTTTCTAGAAAAATGTGCCTTTGCAGCTGTCATGTGGAATGAGGTCAGCTCTGCAGTGAGCCTGTGATCTGTTGATGTGATTTTCGTGACCGCACCAATGCAGAATAAAGTCACCAACGGTTACCCTGTTCTCTCTTGATCAAAGTATCTAGCACGCTAAGATTGCGAGAGAGTTCGTGCGTTCAACTCCAAGGTTCCTTAAATGCAAATAGTCTCAGTTGGCTCGATGTGATTTGCTGGTATTTCAAGGGGACTTACGGAATTGTTCAACAGCGGAGAAAGGAATTCAAATGCTCGAAAGATTTGTCTATGAAGCGCGGGTTTCCTATTCTAACTAGAAAGTACTGAATGCAAATGGTGCAGGGTTTAGAGGGTCTAGATCTATTCTAAGTGTGGGATATGGAGCTCAACTTTAGCAAACTTTCAACCGGACTTCGCTTTGCCTCGCATCGGACAACTTCCACGGAGTCGGTGCAATCTTCAAGGGAGATGACTAAAGATGTTCAAACCACCACTTGACATGAAGATACCATCACAACGATGCATACCATCATTCAAACTGTGATTGAAGTTAGGCCCACAACATTTCCAGTTGACCACACAAGGCGAACACACCATCAGTGAGCCCGCTAGTGGTATGGATAAGTGAAGCTTGCTTAGATCAAACACCACATTCCACAGCTAACATCTACTTGCATAAAATGAAATTTACGCTACTTGAAGTAGAAGGGATGAAGAAACCTCGCTAGCTATCCATAACAAAGACGAATTTCACCATCAATGAAAAGATCTTTTATTATGAAATTTTTACACAACAATCTCTTGCAAAAGTTTTCAAAGGAAAACTTTCCTTCTTCGTCAACTACACTATCAATCTATACTAAGCTACTTCTAAGTTGTCCCTCTACTCTATGTCTACTGTCTGACTCTAAATTAATTTCTATTGAGTTACAAATGAGGGGGACTCCCCCTTTTATAGATAGCCAAGTCCAACGGACGGCTCAGATTACAATTGGCTGGATGGCCCAGATTGTGCCACCTCAGCCCTAAACAAGATTCACCCTAAAAACCGCCACCAAGAGGAGTGGGGTAATAAATGAGCCATTAATGTCCATCATCCTTCTAGAAGATTCCAGCCTTCAAACGCGTTCACACTGTTTTTGATTTTCTTCTTGACATTGTTCTTCAACTTTGCTCGAGCTTCCATTCTTTTCTCCATCTTGAGCTTTGAAAATATTTCTTCTTTGTCACTTGAGGTGGGCATATACTTTCTTCCTTCGAGGTTGTAATGTTGTCTTGGAGTATCCTTTCCACCTCTTCAAGTCATTCCTCCCGCAAAACAAGCAAAGAGAAGGACATCAAAACACTTTACAATATAAACTCACCTTACTTACCTTTAACTTCCAAGGGTTCATCTATTTCCTCTAGCCAACTTTACTTTCTTCATGATCTGTAGGCTGGGGCATATAACACCTGCGCATCAAATTTCAATGCCTTAGACAAAATTTCAACTCCCTCAGGGGCGTATATAAGAGATGCACTTTTAAAATCATCTTTTGAGAGTGTTAGCTTCAACTGCATCATCTTCAAGGAATTTACTTCACCAGCTGGAGCTCTGATACTCAATTTCGTTCATCTCTGACTCTGGAAGAAAAATTCAATCAAATTCACCTAGGCAATCGACTTAAAATTCATCCGCCGAGGCATTTTATCTTCAAAAACATCATTTATTCCCTGCCTTAGAAAATTTCTCAAATTTTCCCTAGGAAATTCACCAACCTGGTGCCCATAAAAAATTTTCACCTCGGAATTTCTGGCAAGCTGTGGAAGACTTTGAAATCAACTTCTCATCGAAGATTTTCAATACGCAAAAGAAAATTTTCTTCAGAACTTGTCGAATTCATGGGTATACAACGAATGGGTTCATTTAATTTTTCTTGAATTTTGAACCTTAGAAAATTAATTTTCAACAAAATTTAATCCATTTCTTCAACTCCAGGCGCATTTCCTTGCTCTGACTTGAATTTTTTTTATCAACCTCACGAAGCTGACACTTTTTGACCCATCCACTGCCAATTCATCCATGCCTAAGCAAATTTCATCCCCTCCATTAGACTTGGGAGTATTTTCTTCTAGAGGTGGAATTTAAATATTTATACTTAGAAAAATATTATTTCATCGCTAGCTTGGGCGCATTTGAGCTTTTGTCCTGCCGCTTGCAAACACTTAGAAAATATCTCCTGACTTCTTTCTCATCTTGGGCGCAATTCATGGGTAGTGCTTCCATCTTGTTACTTAGAAAATTCTTCAAGAATTTCTCTTCAAGGTAGGGCGGATATGGAGGGTAGAGCTTTCATTTTAAGCACTTAGAAAAAGTTTTCACTAACTCACACAAGTCAGGCGCATCCAGGGGGGGGGTCCTGTTGTGACCTTTTCACACATCGCCCCATTCAGATGGGGACCCCCTTATTTTTGCTCCGTTCCGGTCTTTTGGCTTGGGTTTTTCCTCGCTCTCTCGCTCTGTCTCTTTTCTGGTGTCTGTCTTTCCGGGGGGGTTGTGTCGTCATTGAGCTTAAACGTGAAGATATTGGCCAATTCTAAAATTAGGGTTTCATCATTTTTGGGTCAAGTCAAGGTCAAGTAGGGCCAGTAAATTGAAAATTGAATTTAACGTTATTGTCAGCAGACATCCAGCAGGTTTCCCGCCAAGTTTCATCAGAATCTGAGGTACTTACTATTTTAGTAAGTGTGAAACTGCACCACAAGATTTTCGAAGTTCGAACACCACACAAAGATTCAGAGTACATCGATCGCCAGCTGCCAAATTTGAGCAAAATTGACAACTTACTATTTTAGCGTACCGCTTCCAGATAAATTTCGGTCCGATGTGAGATTTTCTTGCATGTCCGATATTCCTTCCGTTTTGAGACCATGACGAGAGTAACATGTCGATGACCACTTTCGTGGATTCACCTTCGAGGTTATTTTAGGTTCAGATGTTTGAAGCTTTTTCAGAAGCGTCGTGACTATGGTTTTTCGAGAGCTGTATGATGGTGTGACATGCAAACAAGGATTCTCACTCAAGAAGGAACTTGCTATTTTTAGTGTGTGCTCCAGCCGCCACCCAACAGTTCAGATTCACGAATGATCGGGCTGGCCGCGAAAAAAACGAGAGCAACGGAGATCTGATACGCTGCGGCAAAGGCGAATTAGGTTTCCAAATTTTAGGAGCCTAAATAGGCATCAAAAGTCAAAATCTTCGAAAACCGATGTAAACCATCGCGATCAGCGTTCTTCAGGCTGTCTGCTGGTGAAATTTCAGGTCAAACGGAACACTTACTATTTATAGTAAGTCGAATTGGAAACGTGCTAAAAATAGTAAATCAGTTGCATGCGTCAGTGTCAGCCGACAGGTCACGTGGTGAGGAGCGCCTCATCAAAATTTCACGTCGATCGGAGTTTGGGAGCTATCAGAATCAAGAGCTTACTATTTTAGTGTCACCGCCGTAAACAGCTAAAAAATAGCGTGGCGGATCTAAAGTGGCAAAGCGTCATAAGTTGATAAAGAAGAGCACGCTTATGTTTGAAATTTCGCCATTCGAAGCTTCAAGTCCAATTCGTGAGACCATCATAAATAGCAGGGCACGTAGGCTGGCGAGGATGATAAAATTTTTCTAAGTCTGGAGTCTCGTCCAGCAGGCATGGCAAAATGCGCCCAGATTGATGAAGAGGCATAAAAATTTCTAAGTATGAGAAATCCGCCAGCAGGGGTGAAATGCGCCCAGTTCACAAGGTGGTCAAAGCAAAGTCAAACATGAAAATCCTCCTCATGCATCAAAATGCGCCCAAGATGCAAGCTTATCCTTCACAGGGGGTGAAATGCGCCCAGGTTGCAAGGAGTCAAACGAGTCAAAGTTTCTTATCCACCAGCAAGGGCAAAATGCGCCCAAATGCATCCATGTCAAGACAAAAATTGGAAGGTGAAGAGTCACCCAAGAACGTTGGAAGAAGAAAATCCTTCACACACATCAAAGTGCGCTCAAGGGGAGAGAAAGTCAACAAGGTCAAAGAATCTCGTCCTCCTCCATAGGCAAAATGCGCCCAAACTTGTGCATGTCAAGACAAAAGCGTGGAAGTTGAAGGGTCACAAGGCGTGGTGGCAAGTTTATCCTCCTCCTACAAGGAAATGCGCCCATGTTTAGATGTGAAAGGTAATTAAGGATAGTAAATGAGATGAAAGTTTTCCCAAAGCATGGTAAAAGATGGTAAGTATTAGGCGCGCCAAGGGTGGAGAGTGTTGAGGATGCTTCCTTAGGCGTGATTTTTGAATTTCCTATCAAAGTGTGATATGCGCCTAAGGTCATAGGTGTTGGAGATTTTTCCTAAGGCGTTGAGGGAAATGTGTGTGTTAGAAAATATTTGAAGGCGTTAGAATTTCCCAAGTGTGAGATGCGCCTAGAGCAAGGGAGTTATAAGGCGTTAGAATTTCCCAAGTGTGAGATGCGCCTAGAGCAAGGGAGTTATAAGGCGTGGAAAATATTTCAAGGTGTTGAGAGTTAAAATAAAGTGTGCGCCTAGGGAGTTATATGGTGATTTTAAAAAAAAAAAAATCTTATAGGCGTTGAAATGTTTTGAAGTATGCTAGGCGCCTCAGGAGAAAATAAAATATTTGCTAAGTGTTGAAAATTCTCTAAGGCGTTGGACTTTGAATAAATATTTTCCAAGTGTGGAGTGAGATAAAATGTACAAGGTGTGCCGGGACTATGAAATTTTCAAATGAAGTTGATAGAAATTTCCCTCCACTGGCAAATGAAATGAATTTTTTTCTAAGAGCAACGCAGAGTGATCACAGGCGAAGAACGAGTTTAAATGATGAAATTGATATTTTTTTTCTAAGTTTCAAAATTGATAAATTAAATGAACCCGTTCGTTGGGTACCCATGAATTCGAGGCGTTCTGAAGAAAATTTGCTTCTGGGTACTGGACGTTCGTGATGATGAATGAATTTCTAAATCTTTCAAGCTTCGCCAACACTTTTTCAGTGAGGAATTTAATCAGTGCTAGAATGATGAATTTTCCTAAGGGAGAATTTTAAATCTTCTAAGGCAAAAATGAATAAAATGAGTTTTCAAGTGAATTTTCTTCAAACGATGAAGACGAAGGGAATTGCCTAGATAATTGTGATTAAATTCTTCGAGGATGAAATTTCCAGAGCAGATGATGGAGTTTAAAATTCGAATTCAAGTAACCGAACTCCGGCTGGTGAATTAAAAGATGATGAATTAAATTAAATTTTCGAAAGTAAAATCCAGAACGCCAGTCAAAGTCAAGTTTCTAGAAGAATAATATTCCCGACGACTGGAGACAAGTGTCAGAAAAGTCAGAGAGGGAAAATTCGAATTCTTGAAGTGGAGTAGTGGAGTTTAATGGCACTGGCTAAAAATAACGTCTTCTAGAATTTGAATTTTAACTATAAAATGGAGAGGTTTTTCATTTGTTTTCACAACTGGAAGTCGAACTTGCTCTGAGAGTGAAGCATTGCAGTGAGTTGCTGAGGCTTGAAAGAATTCGAAATTGTTGCTGAGAAGTTGAGTTTGCTGAAGAGGCGCACTTGGGAGTTGATTAAATTTGTGCTGAGAGAAGTACGCCTTAAGTTGCTGAGAGGTGTTTTGCTGGAGCTTGAGTTTGCTGAGAGTTGAAGAAGACGTCTTAAGTGCTTGAGGGGGTACGACTTTGCTAGTGGCTGAAATCTGATTCATTGAGGTAAGTACGCCGATTGCTAAGAATTTGGATTCAAACTTGCTTATCTTAATTGAGCTTAGTAAAGAAAAACGCCATGGCTGGAGTAGAATTAAAAGGACGCCTTGTATTGAGTTGAAATGTTGAGAACTC
>VDFB02271358.1:884098888-884132959 GCA_007258455.2 Sequoia sempervirens
AATGTTAATGGTTAACCCAGAAAATTGAAAAATTATTTCATAAGTTTTTTGATAGTTTTTTTTATAAAAATTCGAAAGTTTTTTGGAGTTGATTTTTGAAGGGTTTGTTGCAAAATATTTTGTGAATATTTTCAAGTAGATTTGAGGGTTTCTTTTGCATGAAATTGCGGATTTTTGAAGAAGATTTTCGTGGATCTGTTCATGCACATTTTTGAGGGTTTTTTTGCCAGTTCGTGAGTTGTATTTGCATTTCGTGCACAGATTTTTTTTAATTTTTGGGCAGATTTTCTGAAGACTTGTGGGCATTTTTTTCATTTTCTGGGCGTTTTTTGAAGACTGGTTTTTGCGCTTAGGGTTTCTTGTGTTTGCGGCGTCTTCATCTGGGTTGAGTTCGTGATCTGATTTGGGTGATCTTGAAGAATATTTCTGAAGATTTGAAGAGGTTTTGAAAAAATTTCTATAAATTTTTTTTTATTTTCAGAAGTTTTTGAAATTTTTTCTGAAAAAATCTTGTTTTTTCAAAAAAATTTTAGAATTTTTTTTAGAAAAAATCTTACTTTTCAAAGTGATTTGAAGGTTTTTGAAAAATCTTGCTTTGTCAAAAGTTTTTGAAGAATTTTTTCTAAAAATCTTGCTTTTTAAAAAGTTTTGAAGATTTTCACGATAAAAATCTTGCTTTTAAGAGTTTTTTGAGGTTTTTTCTTTAAAATCTTGTTTTTTCAAAAGTTTTTTGAAGATAAAAAATCTTGCTTTTTTAGAGTTTTTGAAGGTTATTTATGAAAAATCTTGTTATTGAGCCTCACTTTAGACGATTTAAAAAAAAATCATGAGTTGTGCCAGCTGATCACAAACTTTAACTCATTTTTCGGGTTTTGGAAAATGGGAGGGATGGCTGCTTTGACGAATGCCATGTTGGAAAGTACGTAGAGGTTCATTGGGAAAAGTTATAATACTTGGAAGCAGAGGAAGCTCACAATTTTCGAGTGTCGATGTCTAGATTTGATTGTTTTGTGGGAAAGGACCAATAATCGCGAGGTGGTTATGCTTCTCCAACTATCAGTCATCGATGATATGTTTCCAGAAGATCATGGATAAACTTGGTTTATGTTTGTAGGATGACCATTAAGGGAGGGTATTAAAGTATTAATTGTAATATTTAATGGTCATATTAGCTTCTGTTAGTCGATAGTTTACTTTTAGATAACTTAGTTAGTTTTTAGTAACTTTTGTTTATGCTTTAGTTTGTTTTAGCATCTTTCAGTTATTTGCTTTGGTTTACTTCAGTTAACGATTGTTTCTTTTTAGAAACATCGTCTTGTAATTTTTTATATAAGGAGTATTCCTCTCCTTTTGTAAATATAAAATAATGAATATCGAATATCAATTATCATTTCAGATAAAGCTTGTGGCAAAGCATGTGATATGTGATTGCACAAGCTTGTGGCAAAGCATGTGATATGTGATTCCACATGCTTGTTGCCTTTGGTGTGCTCTCTTATCAAGCTAAGCACCAAAATATGGTTGTAGATAACTTTTGTGATGTTTCTAGTGCTTTTAACCACACTTTTGATCCATCCAATCTTCCTAATGTCCTCAAGAATTAAATCAAGACAATGAGCAGCACAAGGGCTCAAAAAATTGTGGGATGCCTTTCTTGAGGAAGTCTCCCTATGACTACATATATGATTGCATTATTGGTGACAATTTGGATAGTGTTCTCCACCCAAACCTCTTGTATCATGCCTCTAACAATTTGTACAAATTCTTTGCATTCTTGACTTACTATGAGGCATCTACGGACTTCAAGAACACCAATGTGCCATTGGAAGCCACTAGAAAGCTAATTAAGTTCCTATTCCTACCATTTTTCTACCCATTAGATAGAAGGCTGCAACCTTTTTTGGCCATATTCTCCTCTGGTCATATTATTACCCATTTATTATTTATGACTTCCTCTAATAATGACCCATTGGGATCATGTATAGTTGGTGTCTTAAACCTTGCTCCGGTAACACATTTATAGTTGGAATTTCAATATTACACCTATAGTATAGTTTAGGTTAGATGATAATAAGTAAACATTAGGGTGTTCTCTTTTGTTAGTATTGAATAACGTTAATAGTTATTTGGGAGTTACTTTATTGTAAGATAATTTGGGTAGTTTTGTTCAGGACTAAATAACATTATAAGCCAATGCATATGAATGTAAAACTATCTTGAATGAATCAATCATAAATATTTCTACATATTTGGAGTTATATCTTTGTGTATTCATGGCTTAATAATCTCAATTTTATGCTTATGATTTCAATATGGTATCAGAGTACTTGCTAGTCACGAGAGATGGAACACAAATAAATGTGTGGTGTTTCAATTTGTAGTTTATAATATGCAGAGGAATGTTGAACAATTGAATATAACTGCTATTTTTTGGGAGAAACATTAATATTTTTGTAGATACTAAAAAATCTCCATTGTTTGTTCTACCCAATGCTAGGTGAAAAGTGAACATATGGCATAAAGAATTATAAATTTCTTTTGTTTTTTGGCATGAAGAATTGTACATTTTTTCTTTTGTTTTTGAGATATCCATATTCATGTACTTCTAGTAATACAAAGCGGTAACCCAACATATCATCTTGGCTGCCATTGTTTTGGCATTGTTAGAACAATGTATTTGTATATTGTATCCAGTTGCACTAAACTACCATTTGTGTATGTAACAACCCGACCCTTCCGTAAAATAAAATTTCGATAAATTACATCCTAAAAGTAAGTAAACATGTTAACATGTCATTGCAATAGAATTTTTCTTTTCCTTTATTGATAAAACGTGAACAAATTGTCATGTTAGTTTACAATAAAGATTCCACTTCAATATAAAAACTTCACAATACATGAAACAAGAATACATACCTTAACTATCATAGCTCCAATGAGCTTTAAAACAAATAGTAGTAAGAAGGTCCAGGAGATCGTCCTTTCAAATCTTGGTACATCGGCCGCTTGCTGTGGAGGAGAAACATCACTCGGGCGCTTTTCCGCCAACCACGGACTTATAATGCGGTCCCCCGCACACCTATCGTTAGATAGATGGCCCTCCCTTCAAAGAAGAGATTGGTAGGGCATCCTTTAACGATTACCAACTGAGCATAGTGTTGTGTCCTACACAACTAGAACCTTGCTATTACACAATCTCGAACTAGTACTCGGATCACAATGAACTGACAGTGTAGTCTCAACTAACTCACGTCTACGTGGCAGTCGTACGTTTCACTACTTTGGCCAAAGTATTATCATTCAGTACTTCGAATGAAGGTCATCTATCATAAACACTACTCAGGGCCGATTTGCATTAAGGCTTTCTTACACTATGCGTAGGTTAGTCCTTCCGGGGTAGTGCGTACCCTAGACCTCCTACATCACGCTAAACTACTAGAAATGAAAAGCATAACAAGTAACTCAAAGTCCTCTCCTTTCTTGGAAATCAATGCCTAGGAGTTACACAGGCTTCACTAAGTTAACCTTAATGACTTAAGCTGAAAATTGTTACTTGACTCGATGCTATCATTCCCGTCCTAGTATTTAGTACCTACTTAAACATATACTCTTCATATGGAGTTAATATTAAGCAAACACTTTATAATGTATCTAGGTTTCCAGTGTAGTTTGTACACTAATGCAAGCAATGCATACAAAAGAAAACATACAATACTATTACTTAAATTCCACAGCCTTATCTTTGATTATGAATTCTAAGTGCAAATCCTAATCTTTGCAAGCATTAAAGAATAGAACAAAATATCACATTCTTATCCTTGTACAATCAGTAAACAGGAATTCAACCCTTGATCAGAAACTCTTCTATAGTATGAACGAATAGAATGCCTATTGAACTTTAGAAGTATATTAGAATGGAATAAGAAGGTGAATAGCTTGCCTGATATTTATTAAAATACTCTTATGCAGATGGTGATTTAGATTGAGTCTGAAGCTCCTTTTTCCTTCAGTCAAAAGATCTCCAGCCTTCTTGTTATTGACGGAGAACTTTCAAACCAGAATGAAAGATAATCTCTATCCTTTAATGTTAAACTCAGATTTGATGACAGGCAGAAATGAATAATGCAATGATACTCTCAGATATGATGAATACTCTCACAGCCGAAATTACTCCCACACACCGTAAAATACTCAGAAAAGAAATGTTCTCCAGATGAATTCGCACACAAAAGCTCAACTCAGAATTTAGCAAAAGGCGTGATTTGAAGAATGAAGTAACGTCCTTTATATAGGGTCCCTGCTCAACTAATTTGCTATTAAGAAGGTAAGAAAAATGCCATACATCTACAGAATATTTCAAACTTGCAATGTGGCGAATTAAGGAGGTGATTCGACCTTCTAAGATGACAGCAATTACAGAATAAATCAACTCACATGGCGGATTTTGACAGCTCAAGACGTTCTCCAGATTTTAGGTTAATTTGATATAAATGATTTGAAAAATTCGTTTCAAATGATAGGTCGAGCCTGCAACAATCCACGTTGCCATTTCAGACGCTTTAAGAATAGTTTTTGGCCATTATTTATTGACCTATTCTCTACCCGCGCGCTTCATACGTGTTTTTCTTCATGCGCGCGACTTTCTCACGCGATTTCATGATTTAAAACGTATTTTCCTTTTTTTTAAATGTTCAATATAGTTTAAGATGAGATATTTATTCATTGTAAGATTTTACAAAGTGGTGCGATTCAAAAAAATGAAGTCTTCAAATGTATTCGAAGAGTTTTCACGGGATTGTGTGTTATTTAAATTTATATAATTTACATTTCAATATCATACATTTATATATTTTATTATATATGTATTTCAATTAAGTGTAATATTTTTAAATATATAAATATATATAGTTTCCGACATTACATCGTGATATATATATATATATTTACATATATGTAAATATTACCTTAATATTAATACATATATTTTAAATATATAAATATATAATATATTTACATAGGTATTTATGTATTTATGTCAATATCCATAAATATTATCACATCCTTAATATATACATTTATACATAAATATATATGTAAATTTGCTAGGCAATAATATTAAATATTATTTTCACCACAGATATCAAGCGGACTGTGTACATATATATATACCTGTGTATACGTATGTATGCGTACATACATGTCGACACATGTGTATGAGCATATCCGTCTGCTTAACGTACACATGTATTGATATGTCTGTACATATAAATACGTGTTCACAATGTATAGATGTATGTGCGTTCCCAATCAATCATTAACACAACTTTCACATCATTCATACTTGGGTCATGGTATAGCAAGTCTGACGTTTAAACAATCACATCTCTTAAACATAAAGAAGTGAATTCAGAACCTTAAGGTCAATTAGACAAGTCTATGGATGACTTACCATTATCTCGACAAATAGACTTGGCTTACTCAATCTATAGTATGTGTGTGTATGCTCAATTTGGTAATTGTTACTGTTTACCCGACCAAGTTCTTCCCCGAATGATGTCTCTCCTCTGTCCGGTGGAACAATCTTCATACCTGCGCACCATGACATGACATCGGCAGTCATATGCTCATAAAAAGGTAAAAACATCTCACAAGTTAGAATAACATTATTCTATAATTCTATGCAACATTCATTCAAAATTACATCAATTGAAGTAACAATCAAATGAAACCATCATTTAAATAGAACGCCATTATTGATAATAAAAACATCATTGTTTTATTCACTATAAAGATTCAAACATTACAATCAATTGCCCTATGCAATAGTAGCTATAAAATCGGGATGTAATAGTGTAGGTGGCAAAGCCATGAAAAGTCTACAATGGCTGTGGGAGTTTGAGGTGCCACATGATCGAAGGCATTTGTTGTTTGATCTTCCATGGAGTTTGAACAAGCCACGAGTCTCCTCTTCTTTTCAAACATTGATAACACTATAGTTAGGTAAAGATTATTTTATTCATCTGAAGATATTTTTGGTATGGTTGAAGCTTAATGATTGGAGATATTCAGCAAAAAAGGGGTTCTCTCAGGAAATATGGAAGCACAAAAATATGAAAATTTGATTCTTAAGAAATTCATAGGGCCTATATAATTTTGCAAAATGTGAGTTTGCCAGGGTTATAAGGAGAAAAATAAATTTAAAAATAGGTAATTCAAAGAGATAAAAATATATCTTGAAATATCTTCTTTGTGTTAGTGTAAATAGTGTTATCTATCTAGTTAGCTATTATCACCTTTCTAAGATTGACCTATCCCCACCTAGCTTAAGTTTACTTAGGCTTCTTTTGCTTACTTTTTCTCACTTCATAGCATTGAGGTAACATGTGTCCTCATGACTTGAGACACCTATTGACAGTTGCTCACCCACATTGTCAAGTGAGAGCTCACAAGTAAGGATAACTTATCTAAACCAACATAACTGACCACTTATGGATTTGGTAATCGGGTAGTCATGGTCCGCTTAGTTCAGTCATATGCTACCTTCCTACATTATTTCATAACCTCATCCTTGAGACAATCATTTTATATATTGCAAGGTTTTATTCATTGATGCATTGTAGTTATACACTCTTCATTTCATATTTAGAGCCAAACAGATAGCACCAATTCATAAGGCTTGGGAAACAAAAAACTATTGTGTAAATATTTATTCACTTGTGTATCGAATTTGTTTCAATCTGCTCTCTTTGATCTTAATCTTGCATTCTCCAACATGGTATCTGGTTTCAATTATTGTAGGTTTTGTGATTTATTATTTTGCAGAAATTTTGGCCTCTTTTCGACCTATTTTGCCATGAGAGCATGCTCCTTCTTGCATGATTGATCGTGTTATTAAATGAATGTGTCAAGGTGACTCCATACAATTATGGAATAATTTTACACATAGCCCTATGCCGAATCATGAGTGTCATAGAGCCAAACAGTAACAATTACCAAATTGAGCACCATCAAGTCTGTTTGTCGATTTAATTCATATAGGCTTGTTTATTGACATTGGGAATTCACTTCTTTAACTTTAGGGGATATGATTGTTTAAAAAAACTACCTTTTGATTGGGAATGCACATACATCAATTTGAACACGTATTTATATGTAAACGTTTTTTATGTGTCGACATGTTTTCAACGTATACACAAGAGTTTTGGTCACTGTGCACATTGTATCGAAAAGTTGTAAAAAATTGATTTTTTTTTTAGTAGAGGGCCAATCTGCCCTCTACCAATCTACTAATTAGGGTAGAAAATTTGCTTTTTGCAAGATTTTGGCCATTTTGGCCTATTTGTAATCTTGCAAGATATCTTGGCCAAATTGACCTGTTACATGTATATTGGCCTATCCGGCCTATTTTGATTGCTGGTTTCAATTATTGTAGGTTTTGTGATTTATTATTTTGCAGAAATTTTGGCCTCTTTTCGACCTATTTTGCAAGTCTAGATGGCCATATTTGCAGGGTTATTACCCCATTTGGTCAACATCTCCCTTAGTCGTGGTCTTCTAACCTCTCATTGGTGGCTCCATTAGCAATCGATATTCATCACACCTGAGAAGAAGTTAATATTTAGCGGCCTCTTCTTATTGTTTGAAGTTTTATTCTTTTGGGCGCCACATTGCCACGCACCTCCTCACACTCACAATGGCCTGAAGTTCATTGTAAGCTCTTCTCATTGTGCCATACCTTGGCAAGTGGCTTGCACTTTGCATCATTTCTCTTTGCAGCTTCAACAAGAAACTTCTCTTGCTCACAGCTCTAGCACCGCCCTCCACCAGCGCTCCAAGCTCCATGCACAGTTCCATAGCCTCTAATTTTCCCACACCTTGACAATGCTCATGTCATTTTTGTCTTCTACAGGTTGCATTTGACCCTGTGGAGGCCGCCTTTGAGGGACACCTTGTTGCACTTGATGGTATCAACCATCTCCACGTAGCAATTGGTTAGCATTTACAACAACTCTTTTATACTCCAAACAGGTTTTTTGTTTGGTTGTGGGAATTATAATCTTCAAGGTCTGTTTATTGTTTACTAGTGCATGTAGGATCCATTTGCCACGAAGACCCACAGGTAGATCCACATCTCCCACGTAGTCTCTCCATCAAGCGACCTTCTCTTGGTGTGAAGATCCTTCTCAATCCCACGTGGCTTCCAAAGTCCAACATTCAGTGGAACTAGAAGACATAATTCCTTCATCGTATGCAACAAAAGTGCAGTAAACAGACTCAAATTCCAATTATTTTTCCTATATTTGAAGTATCTCATTTTAGATAGAGTTCAGTTATAACTAGGCAACAGAGTCTTCTTCGAAGGCTTCCCCTTAATTGACGCATTTTGACCCAGTCAAAGTCCTTTGTTAAGCCATCTTTCAGTGTTTTTCTAAATGGCGGAGGAATTTCATTTTATTTGAAAACTTGTATTTCAACCGTCAAAATTTAACAGTTAGATGTTTAGATAAATTGTTAGTGGTCACAGGTTAACTTCAAATGTTTGTAAAGGGGGGGAGTTTTTCTTTTTTGTGTAACATGCAAAGAAAGAGTCAATAGTCGTTGGAAAGTTGGTTCCAATGCCAACGTTTTCATGTTGAGATGTTCTGGAAATTGTGTTGTTTAATTGCTTTTTTAATCCTCTGAAGTCAACTTTGTAAGGAAATTTCGACGAGGCATAATTTTCACCCCATTTATCGAAATTTTGCAAACTTTTTTTTTGATTTCTATCAAAATTTCGTAAGGAATTTGAATTTACTTGTAATTTTAAGATCTGGTTTGCCATTTTTTCACAAAATTGTAAAAACCTCTGAGTTATAAATGGAAGATTTTGGCATCCGATCTTCACAACTTGTAAAATTTTCTTGCACATTGTTCTGGGGGGCTACAATCAACACTAATCTTTTCTAGCCAAACTGATCCCTGATTTTCTGCCTTTGGAATTTTGACAAACACTTTGCTTGCAACCTTGAACTTGCTGGTAATTGATTTCAGAGATGCAATGATGAATAAACAAATATCTTCTAAGATGACTATGCAAATATCTAAAATGAAGATGCAACACCTTTTGTATTTTTAGATGCAAATACATGAAATTCTGTACCTACAGCCAAGAGACATTTCTACAAACACTTGGCATGCAACTATGATGAGTAGAATGCAATTATATGAGAGTGATTGACATGCAATCATCCATTTGACATTTAGTCATACAATTGTCATGAAACCCTTGTGTCTCCAAATGTTATTGCAATGTATTTGAATGTTTACAATATATATATCAGCCAAGACTCTTGGCATACAAGAAGCATATGCAAATCTGATAACACCTTAATGGTGAAGTGTTTGGATTATTATGCATAGAACTAAAATATGATCATCTCTAACTAATGCAGACCTCTAATTAGCAATGCAAGTGACATAAGAAGCTATTACATGAAATCGATGGAACCTGGTATGAGATGACAGCCTTCAAGAAATAATTCGATTCTTCCTTTTGGTGAAACCAAACCCTCCAAACAAGTAGCGCCTGGTATCTAAAGCCTCCAACAATGAAGTCAGATTTTTATTTGATTTTTATCTTGCTTCTAGACCCAAAGTTGCACCTCCTACATGGCCGCCCCTGTTCTGCCCCAGCAATGTAAAATGCAAATATATATCTTCAAAATCGTCTCTTTCCCAGCAATGGAAATGTTCTCCAAGTCGCCTACAACTTGATGATGTAAACTATGATGTGCATTTGGTATGAACTAAGATAAACTGCTCTTCAGCTCCCTCTTGCTGATGGTGTTTGAAAGAAAGTAAACTAAACTAAGTTGCCTATCTTTTGATCAGCTTAGAGCACAAGGTTTATTAAACACAAATGCCGCAGCTGAGATTTTCTGTTTTAAGACCTTCAAGACTAACTTAAACTAAAGACGAATATGCAGAGCGAAGCTAGAAATTAACAAGGTAGATTTCTGACAGAATACTTCAATGAACCATCTCTCAACAAACACCTACACACTTCAATGCGAGTTGAAATCAAGATCATGAAAGTAAAACACAAATAAGAAACTTGAGATTTTATATCAAGGCAAAGGAGGCTCGTGATTTTATTACTCAAATCTCTAGAACAAGCTCACTTCTAACATGCCTAGAACAAGAAATTGCAGCTAAGGAGGCTTGCAATCTTGCTCTTCACACAATAGAAACAGCAATCACATTAACTCCTTGTTGGCTAAAGAGGCTCAACAATTTGCTATCACAACACAATTTGAACAATACTTGAGTAACAAATAGAAGGCACAATAGGCTCATGTTCTCACTAGCACGGTTAAAAGAAACTAAATGAGCAAAGGCTCTTATTTATAGAGAAGCACCCTATCTCCTTGCTTTAATCTAGGGCTTGTACAAGCACTATTTATCAATAAAAAAAAATAAATTTTTTATTGTATTGTCTTTGTTACTTGTTACCTTTACATGTTAAAAGTGAGAATTGGAAAATTTTAATTTACGCAAGGATTAGGTCGTTACATGCAGGGTTATTACCCCATCTGGTCAACATCTCCCTTAGTCTTGGTCTTCTAACCTCTCATTGGTGGCTCCATTAGCAATTGATATTCATCGCACCTGAGAAGAAGTTAATATTTAGCGGCCTCTTCTTATTGTTTGAAGTTTTATTCTTTTGGGCGCCACATTGCCACGCACCTCCTCACATTCACAATGGCCTGAAGTTCATTGTAAGCTCTTCTCATTGTGCCATACCTTGGCACGTGGCTTGCACTTTGCATCATTTCTCTTTGCAGCTTCAACAAGAAACTTCTCTTGCTCGCAGCTCTAGCACCGCCCTCCACCAGCGCTCCAAGCTCCATGCACAGTTCCATAGCCTCTAATTTTCCCACGCCTTGACAATGCTCATGTCGTTTTTGTCTTCTACAGGTTGCATTTGACCCTGTGGAGGCCGCCTTTGAGGGACACCTTGTTGCACTTGACGGTATCAACCATCTCCACGTAGCAATTGGTTAGCATTTACAACAACTCTATTATACTCCAAACAGGTTTTTTGTTTGGTTGTGGGAATTATAATCTTCAAGGTCTGTTTATTGTTTACTAGTGCATGTAGGATCCATTTTCCACGAAGACCCACAGGTAGATCCACATCTCCCACGTAGTCTCTCCATCAAGCGACCTTCTCTTGGTGTGAAGATCCTTCTCAATCCCACGTGGCTTCCAAAGTCCAACATTCAGTGGAACTAGAAGACATAATTCCTTCATCTTATGCAACAAAAGTGCAGTAAACAAACTCAAATTCCAATTATTTTTCCTATATTTGAAGTATCTCATTTTAGATAGAGTTCAGTTATAACTAGGCAACAGAGTCTTCTCCGACGGCTTCCCCTTAATTGGCACATTTTGACCCAGTCAAAGTCCTTTGTTAAGCCATCTTTCAATGTTTTTCTAAATGGCGGAGGAATTTCATTTTATTTGAAAACTTGTATTTCAACCGTCAAAATTTAACAGTTAGATGTTTAGATAAATTGTTAGTGGTCACAGGTTAACTTCAAATGTTTGTAAAGGGGGGGAGTTTTTCTTTTTTGTGTAACATGCAAAAAAAGAGTCAATAGTCGTTGGAAAGTTGGTTCCGATGCCAACGTTTTCATGTTGAGATGTTTTGGAAATTGTGTTGTTTAATTGCTTTTTTAATCCTCCGAAGTCAACTTTGTAAGAAAATTTCGACGAGGCATAATTTTCACCCCATTTATCGAAATTTTGCAAACGTTTTTTTTGATTTCTATCAAAATTTCGTAAGGAATTTGAGTTTACTTGTAATTTTAAGATCTGGTTTGCCATTTTTTCACAAAATTGTAAAAATTCTCTTTGAGTTATAAATGGAAGATTTTGGCATCCAATCTTCACAACTTGTAAAATTTTCCTTGCACATTGTTCTGGGGGGCTACAATCAACACTAATCTTTCTTGGAGGGGGGCTACCTAAATCAAAGGGGCAATCTAGGTGTTTTTTGCTATTTAGTTTGTTGGTTCATGTGATCATGTCTCTCACACTAAATCCCTTCCATTTGAGTATTCTTCGTAATCCTCTTAATAAATGGAAAACCAAATGTGGATATTGTGGAAAGAAAAGGCATACAATAGAAGAATGTTGGTTTTGTTGAACTGAGGAACTCGAGGAAATTCTTCTTAGTCATGGTATTTCCTTACCCGATCCTCTAGCCAACACATGCAGAAACATCATCTAGTCTCACTCAAACATCTTGTGAGACAATATAATCTGGGGATGAACAATGTAGTCCGATGACTTGCATTGATATCACATTACCCATATCATATGATGCTACATCTGAATCTGGTGTTGACTCATTCATGATTTCTCATGATTCTTTGCATCAGGTTATTGCTTTTGTCAGTCCAAATCCACCACTTAGGGATGCATATCTACCAGACATCACATGTTTGTTTGTAGAATCCCACCTTGCTGATTTGGATGACACTATTGTGGACATTTGTCTTCTATTTGATGACAGTTTTTATGAGGATGCATCATCATTGCCATCTTTGGATATTGCTCTTGTCTCGCCTACATCGGCTTCTATTGTGACAAATTGTGTAGACATTCATGAGTTATGATCATTTGCAGCAGTATCAGATTCACAGCGGTCCATCCATAACCATACTTTCATGGTCCTTGTTCCAAAATCATCTATGGTACTTGCTTCATCTTACCAACATCCGTCACACATCAACATTGGCTTGGAGATCTTTGAGCATCATTCGAAGGCATCATTGGCATCATTTCAGTCTTTGGATCATGTGCGACATTTAGAGGCATTCATCTCACTTCCTGCATATTCCTGTTTGGAATGGGAAGTCATATTGCACACATTTGTGGTGTTGTTTCTTCCCAAGGGGATAAATGTTGTTCAACGTTCATGGATCATCTTCAACATCCAATGTTGAGCATCTACCAGCACTACATGCATCATCTTGAGGGGAGGCTACATGGTTTCTCTTCTACTATCAGTTTTGGGAGGAAGCATTTCCTCACATGGAGTTCATTACTTCATAGTTTCTGGGGGGTCACATGACCTCTTTTTTCTCTCCTATGGGGAGAACATTCATTGTACATTATGCTAGAAGTAGTCCTTGGGGGGTCATAATGAGTCCTCCATCTATCACTTATCTTCTTCACTTGTACATTTCATTTCATTTCATCATTTCTCTTTTGGAGAGGGGTTTTTGTTGGAGTAAATAAGTCATCATCTGATAATTAATTAATCATTAGATGCTTTTTTACTTTAATTACTCAAGCTAAACTTAGGAATTGCTTTTTTATTATTGGATTGAACTAAATATAAGACAAGTTGTCTTATTGCATGAGATTAACACACTTGTCACAATCTAATCAAATCCTCATCTAGGGTTTGCTTTTTTATGCTTTTATAAGTATGCACTTTCATTGTAATCTTCATTCAGGTTATTTGCATCAATACAATTCTCAGGTTATTGAGCACAATCTTGCTTTTGATCTTCTCTATTGTGATAGGTAATTGCTTGCACGTGATTTTTGGGTGTTGTGGGTTGAATTAGAAACTTCTACATGGTATCAGAGCTTGAGATTTGCATCCCCTTGTCCAATTTTTGAGAGATCAAGCTTTGAGCAATTTTTTGGTGCATCTTGGAGCAAAATCGACCTCACCATTGAGATCAGGAGGCTGAAGAAATGGATTTTGACATAAAATTTTCTTACTTTTGGTGGTAGGGGGGGTTCCGTAGGCAAATTTTTTTCTTCTGTAGGCCGTATGACCCCCAAAACCTCGTCCGTATGACGGATATATATATTATGCTCACTGCATAGCGCTGAGCGCATATAAAATCCATGTTGCCCTTGTGAGTGGTGCCCACAAACAACGCCACTAGCTTCAAACCTCGCCGCACTCATTTAAACCCGTTGCTCGTCCATAGCCCTTGAGGGCTTTAACTCCAACTGCAAATTCATCATTTGAGCGCCCAAGCGCTCATTGCCAACCCCCAAGGGCTCTATTCGCTAGCCTGTGGTCACATCGGTGACCAAGGGCTTTGCTGTAGCCCCAGGCCGCCAGCCCCCCAGTCACTCATGCAACCAGGGGCTCTTTTTTTTAGCCCCTTGAGCTGCTTGAAGGGAAAATTGGACAAATTTTGGTAAATCGGGTATAAATTGGGTGTACGACCTCTATTTTTTGCAAACTTTATATCGTTGGAAAGGTGGTTCTAAGCCCAATCTCATGGTGCAAGTATTTTTTTCCAATTTTTGCTCTTGATTTATTCTACAAACCTCTGACGTCAGACCTAGATGTTTTTGCTCAAGAGAGCATAACTTTTGCCTCGATTATTGGTTTTTTGCGATTCAAGTGACATCAGAAAGATGACTCAGTCCTCTACATAGATCTTGGGTCTATTTTTCCAAAAACTTAACTAGGTATTTGTTATTTCAATCAAATCTCAGATTTTCCTTTTTTGGTTTTTTTTGGGAAAGCGTGCATTTTTTTGGGATCAAAGGGGGAATTTTCTACGTTGAGGGGGTCTATACTATTGCATCAGTTCATTACTATACCTTTTTCAACATGGATCCAATAGATATTTTTCCACTCACTCCATACAACTACTATAGTTGGAAATAACAAGTGGAGATACATCTAAAGAAATTAGGGTTATACAGAGTGACCATGGGTACAAAACTTGAACCTCAAGCTGTTGTTGAGAAGAGAAAGTGGTTTAATAGGGGTGATCAAGCTTTTGGGACATTATGCATGTCTATGTCTCCTGATCTTCTCTTTCATGTTGAATCTTGCACCACACCAAATCAAATCTGGACTCAATTAGAGTCCTTGTTTGGGAAGCAAGATACTATGAGAGGATTTCAGTTGGAGAATGACCTTATTTGCTTGGCTCCTCAAGATTTTGATAGCATTCAAGACTTCTTCACCAAACTCAAGTCTCTTAGATTGCATTTGACACAGTGTGGTATTTAGAAGGAGGAGACTCAATTGATTCTTTCCATCATCTCCAAACTTGGTCCTGATTATTCGGTTTTTGTTTCTACTTTCCATGCCACGAGAGATGCACTTGGTTCTAGATTCACTATGCCTTCACTTGATGATTTTGCTAAATCACTCACTCGGGAGCAGGAAAAGTTGGTACTGATAGGCTCATTGAAATCTTCCACATCACAGGCTCTTCTTGCATCGCCAGGCACTAGAGATTAGAATTCAAATGGAAAAGGCAAGAAACCAAATCAAAAGGATTCCAAGTTCAATGATCAAGCCAAGGAATCACAACCACATGATACCTCAGGTTCTTCTTCCTCTTCTAAGAGGGATTCATCTAAGAAGGATCGACCAAAATGTGCATATTGCACAAAGACAGGACATGATGAGCATCAGTGTTATGCAAACTAGATTGATGAGTTGAAGCATCTTCTACGGATGAACAATATTTAGTTTCCTTCATCCTCTTCTTCCACTACAACACCTTCACAATTAGGGTCAGCCACAATGGCACATGGAGTGGATAAGATGAAAGGCCATGCTCTCTTTGCATCCACCAATTTTCAATCTAGCAGATGGCTTCTTGATTCAGGAGCCTTACATCACATGGCTGCATCTTTGGGTATGTTCTCTTTGTATGAGCCTTGCACATTGCCACAAATTTTGATGGGAAATAACACTTATATGAGTGTTACTAGGAAAGGATCCATAGATGTTAATGATGGCACATTTCACGATGTACCTTTTGTCCCTTCATTATCTTCCAATCTCCTTTCCATCTATCAGATTGCACATAGTGGGGTAGGTAAAACAGTAGAGTTCACACCTGATTCAATGCTTATTACAGACCTGCATAGTAGAGAGATTCTTGTAGTTGGGACAACAAATCATTCCTCTCGATTGTATGCCTTCTCTCATTTTGCTCTAGATGAGAAAGCACTATCATCGACTGGTCCTCACTCTCATGCATCTAGAGTGGATCAAATATTTGAGGAGAAGTTTGGTCAGTTGTGTTGTACCCAAACCAAATTTTTTGCTTCATCAAGGCATTTTGCTTAAAAGAGTTTAAACCTTGCTAAAATGATGTCAAATACAGTTTTTGGGCAATATCAAGCATGGAGTTTTGTCAGTCAAAGGCAGTATCCATTGATCAGAACCTAAATCAGGGACTCAAAATGAGGCATTTCACAATGGAGGAGCATTTCATGACGACAATTATACCTTTGCATGGTCATTTTAGTGACCAAGACGAAGACTTCAGTGATCAATTTATGAGGATTTATCAGGCAAAAGCAAAATTGCGCCCCTGTAGCCCAGGGGCGCCCTTCTCTTTGAGGGTCCAGATTTTGTGGCATGTGCTCATACACGCAGTCAATCTCTTCAGAATTAGCCCAATTATCTAATGAGCTATCTTGCGAGGTTATCCGAGGTTTACAGCTCCGGTAACTGACGTCAGAAGCTGAGGTTCAGGAGATTGAAGATTGCAAAAGCTTGTTAGTTTTTAACTTTTGCGCCCCTGTAGCTCAGGGGCGCCCTTCTTAAAAAAGGTCTAGATTCTAGCATTCCTGCCTATTGATGCATTTAATCTCTTCACGACTAGTTTGGCTATCCGTCGAGCTATCAAATGCAGACATCTGAGACCCAGAGCTCCGGCAGTCAAAGTCAGAAGATGAAGTTACGAGGAGACTTCACATCACTGAAACTTCTCAAATGGTGAAATTGCGCCCTTGTAGCTCAGGGGTTCCCTTCAAGATGACCCCTTAGATGGGTGAGTTTGCAGATGAGGTCTTCCTGACATTTGTGCTACTCTAGTCCGGTTTCGCAACGCACCAGTCAGCCAGTCAGTCTGATATTCTAAGAGATCGTGGCAGAGATTCTTCCAGGCACGTAAATCAGAGGGTGGAGAAACATGAAACATTCACTGTAGCCTCTGTAGGCCAGGGGCGCCCAGCCTTTAGGCCTGTTAGATGAGGTTATTAACTTTCAAAGTCTTCACGGGACTTGTGAGCAATTACTCCAGCTATCCAACGAGCCCAGCCGTTAGCCTTCGGGATTTGGCGAACGCTCATACATGCGAGGTCTTTACGAAAAACTGAAAAACGAGGACAACTTGAAAAATGGCCAAGTCTGGTCGTACATTCCATCTTGGAAAAGGCACCCTTCTCTTTGAGGTCTTAGAAGCAGTTTTCTTGCTTCGTCGCCTCCAAAGATATCTCTCGTAGATCCTTCTAGCTACGCGTTGAAGTAGACAGTGCACGAATCAGGTCACCCCAGCTCCCGATATCAGAGGTCAAAGAAGGGCATCTAGTTGAGAGTTGTACTTTTGTCAAAATGGTGTTTGAGCCTTTTTAGGCCAGGGGCGCCCTTACTTTTGGGGTCCTTAATGCAGCTTTCAGATGCCTTCCATGCAGTCGTTGGATGCGGAATACCTCTAGTCACACAGTGAGCCTATCATCCAGTCAGCAGGGTTCACCATTCATCATCAGCAGCCGTTTGAAGCGTCAGATGGCAGAATGGAGGAATGGTGAAGTCTGATGCCTGAAAATCAATTTAATCAAAGGGGCCTAATTTTTTGAGGTGTCAAATGATTGATTTTGCAGTGATGACTCCCAGTAGACATTTCTTCCTTGCTCTGCAGGCTTTGCAATGAATATTCCTGCTCAGTCTCAGCATCATTCGGTCACCCGAAAATCAGTATTTAATATGGCCAGTTGTAACTTTGTAGTCAGCTACAAAGTAGGAAGTTAATAAAAAACGTAATATCTTGAGCAAATGGATGCCTATGAGGACAAATGAGGACTTTTCGAAATCAATGAAGTTCGCCGGATGAGTCCAAGAGCTCAACGTGGTTTGTCAACAGATTAAAATAATATTAAATATTTAATTTGCATATTTGAGCATTAAATGGCGATTTTCTTAAATTGGCGCCTCTTTGTGCTGGATTTTCAAATTGCATGAGGAATATTTTTATTATTATTTTTATTCCGGACTTCAAGTCAATATCAGTTCGAACTGGAGGGGTCCAATCAGAAGCTTTCTATTTTTAGTCGAGATTTTAAATCTTGCAGTCAGCATTATGGTACGAATTTTCTCTATTTATTCATGGCGCCATCATTAAGCATTCATTCAACTTAAGCAAAATTTGTAGTTCTTCAGAGCAGAGGTGAATTTTCAAGAGTTGGGCGAATTTATCATCAGCAATCAAAATCAGAAGCATCAAACAATTCCTTTTGCAGGTACAGGTTCACAGTCATCAGCAAATTTGAAGAATAGGGGGCGATTTTGATAGAAGAAAAACACAGAAAAAAAATGTCTTTTCTCCTCTCTGATTCTCAAAATTCTCTCAGATTTCAATTCGCATGTTCCTGAAATTGGAAAATTTTGGCAAATTTTGGCATGTTCCTATCTTGTTGAGGTATGTGCCTATGATCCTTGGGGTCATTACTCAGCATGCCTCGATGGTCGCACATATCATAAGCCTTCTATGGAAGACTATTGGGCTAATTTTGTGGACGACTTCGAGGTCCACAGACATAGCTATGGCTGCTTCTCTCTCTCACAAATTTCTGTATTCTTGGCAGAAGATGTGGGAGGTTTATTAGATGATGAGGGGGAAGTCCTTCCTCAGTTTTTCAGACAGCAGGTTGACACACAGCCACTGCCAGCAGTTGATTGGTACACTAAGGAGTACGCGACAGTAAAGGAGAGGTCAAGTAGAGTTATCCAGAATAGTATACTTTACCTCAATAGCAAGAAGACTAGGAGGGTAAGTGTGCCTAGAGCAGAACCGCCAGTGGTGGATCCTTCACTACCTTCCGCGTCAAAACCTAAACAGAAGAAGAGGAGTAACCCACCCAAGAAAATTCAAGCGCCAAACAATTCAAAAGGAAAGGCGCTTGCCATTGATACACACACAGACCATGTCAGACATCCTGTCACAGAGCCAGTTCAGAGGTCAGTTCAGAGTCTGCCAGTGCCTGAGGTTCAGCCTCAAGTTCCTACATCAGTTCCGGAGCAGTCACCAGTCCCGATTCATATCGAATTGGATTTAGACTCCCCATCTCGCAGCAGCTCCTCTACATATTCACTCTCATCAGAGCCTCTTGTTGCTAGTATAGATCCTTCCAGTAGCATTAGCCGAGACCAGTCTTGGATTGAAACTCAACTGGGAAGGAAGAGGAGGCAGCCATCCTATGTCCTTAATCATTCAGACTTTGATCAGGTTTACTAGGATGTGCCAGACAAGAGGATCAAGAACATGGTTCACGTGGAGAGGAATATTGATATGGAGATCGTCACCGAGACTGCTATACCTCCACAGGGGAAGAGTTTGGAAGAGTTGGAATCTCAGGACTTCGAGGTTATCACAGTCAACCTCAGTTGTAGCACACGCCAGACTCAAGTTGATCTCCTACAGGTTGCTACAGACAGTCCCAAGGATAGAATGCTGAAAGACGGAGAAGACAAGGCAGCTCTCAAGGCTGAAATCAAACGGCTTCGTAAGTACATTTCTAGCCTTGTATACAGGTCAGATGTTACCGCCACACTCCCACCGATGCTTGAGCTTCCAACAGAACTGTTGATGTGATTTTTGTGACCGCATCAATCAGCAGAACAAAGTAATCCGAAGGCTACTCCATTCTCTCTTGATCAAAGAATCCCGTGCGCTAAGATTGCTAGTAAGATCGCACGTTCAACTCCAAGGTTCCGAAATGCTTTGGAATACCCTCAGTAGGTTCCTTGTGATTTGTTGTTTTTCACGAGGGGACTTACACAATCGTTCAAAAGGTTTGCAGTTGACAACAAGTTAATGATTGGAAGGGAATTTTGCGCGAATGATTTAGCGTTGAGGTATAATTTCCTAAAACTAACCAGAAATATGCTGAATTTAAATGGATGTAGGGTTCTAAAAGGTCTAAGTTCTAGCCTAAATGCAAGAGGTATTGAGCTTGACTTCAATGAACTTCAACCGAACGTTGTCTTGCCTCCTGTTGGACAGCTTCGACAAAGTTGGTGCAATCTTCAAGGGAGCGAAAAGAGGTTTAAATCATGATTCAACAATGCAAATACCATCAAAACGATGCATACATACACATGAATCTTGATCGAAGTTAAATCTAAAAGGTATTCCAGTTGACCATGCAGGACAAGCTTACCATCAGTAAGCTTGTTAGTGGTATGGATTAATGAAGCTCACTTAAATCAAACACAACCACTCATAATTAACTACTTGCATGAAAATTACTCTAAATTAAGTCCTACTTGAAGTCGAAGGACGAAGAAACCTCACAAACTACTCATAACAAAAGTGGAGTTCACCATCAATGAAAATCTTTTATTACGATATCCTTCCTAACAATTTCTTACAAAATTCTCAAAGGGAGAATTTCCCTTCTCCTTCAAACAATGCAATGAAACTATTCTAACTCTAACTATCTCTCTATGCTCTAGCAAAATGTCTACTCTCTAGTCTAATCAAATTTCTAACTAACTCTTGTACAAATGAGGGGACTCCCCTTTATATAGTTGGCCAATCCAATGGATGGTCCAGATCAAATTACAATGGACGGCTCAGATCGAGCCACCTCAGCCCTAGACAAGATTCACCCTAAAAACCGCTAGAAGGTGGAGTGGCGTCATTAATGATCTTAAAAATAGCATATTCCTCCTTGACCACTATGGGCAATTAATGCCCACTATCCCTCCAGAAGATTCTCGTCCATGACTCTGTTTCCATTGCTCTTCTCTCTGACCGCGTAAGCTACGAACCGGGCCAACACTTAATCAACTTCCTGCTCTAAAATTGCTGGAGTAAGGTTGAGCTGATATTCGAGGATTGAAATCATCTGCTCTTGCTGATCACAAGACTTTCTCCAACTCTCAATGGACTCCTGCGTACTCTTAATGATAGCTGAAAATGTAGAGATATTCTCAAAGTCCAATTGAGCAAACACCCTCATTTCTGAGAAGAACGGCTGCAACCTCCCTTTCAATCCATCAACTTCTACCTCCTCGGGAGTTAGTCTCTTGGAGAACGCCTCCAGTGTATTGAGGATGCCCTCATGGATATTTCTCATTGCTTTTCTGATTTTAGATGACTCTGCCGCTGCCATGTCGAAGAAGCCCTTGCTAGTGAACGCAGCCGAATGCCACCCAAGAAAGTCATATCTATCGCTGGCTTCAATCACCCCTTCATTAACTAAAGTCTGCATGGGTACGCGCATCAAAGCAGCCAAGTGAGGAATGGTCTTGTCCTGGACTATATGAGTGTCACCCCAAGCTTGCTCGATGTTCTCCAAGCGTGAGAGGATACCAGAAGCACTTTGAAAAGAGGAGACGAGATCAGCCATGAATTTCTCAGCTTCAGCACGGACACCGCCTACCCACTTATCCCCCTCTTGAATAGCCTTCCTCATTTCTTCAAGTCCACCAATTGACTCTCGTGGCAGCTCAGGTGGAAGCTCCACCGCTAGGTTCTCTTGAGCACACGGACGTGCTAGATGTTGCACGCACCCAACTAACGCCTTATGCTCCTTCAATCTCTTATACTTTTCCTCCTTTCGTACCATCCTATCCGTCAGCGCCTGGAAGGAATTCTCTACCTCCTCAACAACCTGTGTTCCGGAAGGACGCCCTAATTCAATCGTAGTGACCGTATAGTTTTCAGGCATCACATCACCTAAGTCATAGTGTTCCCTTGGAACTACAATATGGAAAGTGTGCGAACCAGCCTCATCTATTTCCATTCGGGAATATTTTCTGGCTCTCTTCCTTTTGGGTGTCCCACTTGTTCTATTCAAGAGCTCCTCCATTTCTATCGTTGGGTCGGTGTCATCTTCCTGATCTCTCCTTATCGCGCGTGAGAGCCAATTTGGAGCACTTCGCTGAGAACCATAGACAATAAGGGGCTGCTCCTCTGTTGCCTCAACTTCATGAACTTCCTCTTGAGCAACATTTGGTTGAGGCTCATTCGTGTCCATAGACTATCCTCCTCATGAGCTCTAACCTCAAGTTCCATAACACCTTCCTCCTCAAAAGCTGCCTCAAGGGCACGATCAAAGCGAATGTCTATCTCTGTTTCTTCTCCTTCTTCTAGCTGATCGGCACTCTCAGGAGTATTGGCACTCTGACTGTCCAGCTCTCTCGACAACGGCTGGTTAACTTCTCAAATTTCTGGCTCCTCATTCACTCTAGCCCTCTGGTCTGCAAACATCGAGACTTCATGTACTCTGGAGGATTGAGCCAACAACTGAGTAGGCGATGTCTCCTCCGATCTCTGAGGTTCAGGTTGAATAGGTTCTTCCTACTGTTGCGGCTCTACAACTTGGGCAATTTGTTTCTTCTTCTTTTCCGACACTGGTGGCCTCCGATCACCCATGAGATTGTACGAGAGGGCAATGGATCTTCTCTTCAGCCTGTGAACATGCCCATCCACCCAACTCCTCGTGAAGGTCAAGACAGGCATAGACAAAGTGTCTAAGTCTGTAATCTCTGGCTCAGCCCAATCCGGGGGTGGGATTCGCGTGTTCTTTATCGACTCATAGTCCAGGTGCGTAAGTTTGGCATCTTCATCAACTTGATCCGGAACTTGGACCACTTCGCACTCTCTGATTAACTTAAGAGGCAATCTGGAGAACATTCTTCTTCTAATTTCACCTTCATCTTGTGCATTTGCCCAAAAATCCTCTAATTGATCCTTGTGCCTGTATTCCTCGCCCAACACTGTTCCAATCTTCCCTCGAGGATCAAAGTCCTGCCGACTGGTATGGAGAGTGAGGTGATAAAACTGCAACTCTTCTTCTGCCTCCCTGGCTGCCTGCAAAGAAGGGCACTCCTCAAGCGAGTTTCCCAAAACAATAGGGAAGTGCAGACCTCCTTTCTTCTTCTTTTTTATAATTTTGTCATAGGCCACAAGTTGCCTAGACACCTCGAGCATTATCATTCTATTAGTGGGATACCTCGGTAGTTGGTAGACATATGAATGGTGTCCCGACAGCCTTATATATGTGAATTTCGGGAATTGGACAAACCAAAACCCGTACTGCTCGATCAACTCTTGCGCCTCCTTAGATATTCTTTGCTGCAATCTTCCTTGAAGAGTCCTCGTGAGGTACATTGTGAAGGCGTCATTCACTCTCTTGAAGTGAGAAGTGCTCGTGAGATGCAACTGCCTGCATGCTTCATGAATCTTGAATTGATTGAACCCACACCCAATTGGCTCTTGGTATGCCAGCCCCTTATATCTTGTCATTCAAGCCAACATGTAGATGACATATGAGCTCATGTAGAATGTCTTCGTTCTCCTTAGATTTTTGAACTGCTCATTAATGTTATCACTAATCATCTGTGCCCAATCTACATACTCTTTTCCTTCAAGTACCACGCTGATATAGAAGAACATCCATGGCTCAAACGCATATGCATGTGCGCTGCCATTAACCCGGCTGAGCAACATGATCAAATCGCAATATTCCTGCTTCAGCTCCTATGAAATAATTTGCTTTGGCAGCTTGGCGCCAGGAGGCTTTGGCTTTCTCATCCACGTAGTGTTGATCCTCTTAGCACATTTATCAAAAGACGTAGCGTACATCTTATCAACCCTCTCCTTGGACTTGTACAACATTTTGTTTGCTACCCGGATCCCGAATGCTTCGCCAATTGCATCAGGTGTGAAATTAGCTAGCGGCATGCCATCTAGAGAAACAATCGTCCGGTGGTCTGAATCGTAGTAATTTGCACACTCCATAATAAGCTCCGGACATCGAACTGTTGGCGGGAAACCGGCTGCCACATACAACCCGCTTCTCACAATGTTGTGCAAAATCACCGACGGAGGATTTGTTGTGACCTTTTCACACATCGCTGTTGACGTGGTTTTTGAGACCGCACCAACACAGAATAAAGTCTCCCAACGGACGCTCTATCCTCTCTTGAACAAAGTATTCAGCATGCTAAGATTGCGAGTAAGATCATGCTTTCAACTCCAAGGTTCCTTGAGTGCTAATAGGCCTGGGCCTCGATGTGATATTGCTATGTCAAGGGGACTTACACAATTGTTCGATGCTAACAACAAACAGACTAAGGGCTTTCGTGTGATTCAAATGATTTGGCAGGTGAGCGCAAGTTTCCTAATTCTAACCGGAAATGAACTGAATTTAAAAGGGTGTAGGGCCTAAGAAGTTTATGTTCTATTCTAAATGTAGGATATGTGGAGCTTCATTTCAATAGACTTCAACCGGATTTCACCTAGCCTCCGTCGGACAGCCTCAGTAAAATCGGTGCAATCTTCAAGGGATAGCAAAAGATGTTCAAGTTATAATTTAACATACATACACCATCAGAACGACGCATATAAGTATGTAAACCACAACCGAAGTTAAACTCAATGTAATGTCCAGTTGACCACACAAGGCGAACTTATCATCAACAAGCCGCTAGTGGTATGGAATAAAGCGAAGCTATCTCAATAAAACACCACACACCAAAGTAAGCTACTTGCATGAATTTAAGCTACTTGGATACGAAAGGAAGAAGAAACCTTGCTAGCATTTCATGACAAGACGAATTCCATCATCAATGAAAAGATCTATTATCATAAAATGTGTTACACAACAATCTCCTCAAAAGTTTTCAAAGGGAAAACTTTCTTTCTTCTCCAAATTATGCAAAAATGCTCTACAATGCTACACTATCTAATTCTAATGCTAATACTCTCTCAATGTCTACTGTCTACTATTCCAATGTCCAATCTAATTCTTACAAATGAGGGGGACTCCCCCTTTATATAGCTAGCCAAGTCCCAAAAGACGGCTAGGGTTACAATCAATAGAGTGGCCAGAATCGTGCCACCTCAGCCCTAAATAATATTGCCCTAAAAACCGCCACAGAGGAGAGTGGGGTAATAAATGCGCCATAATGTCCACCATCATCCTTCTAGAAGATTCCACTTGTAGACGCGTTCACACTGTTCTCGATCTTCTTTCTTGGCGTTGTTCTTTGATTTCTTCCACTTGAGGGTCTTCATCTTCGTCACTTCGAATTATACTAAGTCTTAACACTTAGCCATTTTCTTGCAACTTTCTTCCTTTCGAAATTGAAACTCGCAACTTTATCTTCCTCCGAAGGTTGTAATATCATCGTGCTTCACCACTTCAAGTCATCGTGCTCGCCTCGACATCCTCCTGCAAAACAAGCGAGGAGAAGAGTATCAGATCATTTCATAATATAAATTCAACTTACTCACCTGATTTTCATGCCTTGATCTCCAAGCGTTCATCGCCAACTTCGTGTTCAAATTCTTCATGCCTTAGCCAATTTTTCAATCCATCCTCTTCAAGGGCGTGTCATCTTCAACTGCATCTTCAAGAAATTCATTTCACCTGCTGGAGCTCTGATAACCTCGATTTTATTCATTTCTGGCTCAAGAAAACTATCTTCACGAAGGATTGAAGCAAATTCACCTAGGCAGTTTCTTTCAAATTCATCGCCTGGAGGATTTTATCTTGAAAACACGTTTTCTTCACATTTGCCTTAGAAAATTTTTAAAATTTCCCTTAGGAAATTCATCAATCTAGTGCCCACTAAAATCCTCACCCTGAAGGCCGAAGCGAAGCATGGAAGACTTTAAAATCAGCTCCTCATCGATAATCTTCGATACCCAGAAGAAAATTTCCTCCAGAACGCGCCGAACTCATGGGTACCCAATGAACGGGTTCATTTGATTTTCTTGAATTTTGAACCTTAGAAAATTATTTCCTTGTGAAATTTAAATTCGTTCTTTGCATCTGTGAAGATTTCCTATTGCTCTGACTTGAGAAATTTTATCAACCCGTGCAGCTGGCATTTTCTGACTTCACCTCAGGCGACTTATCTGTGCTTCAAGAAAAACTCCACCACCCCAGAGCTCTAGGCGTATTTTCTAAGGAAGAAAATATTTTATGCCTTAGAAAATTTTTAAATCATCTCTTGGGAAAATTTTGCCTTTGAAATTTTATATCCAACTCGATCAACTTTGCCTGTGAAAATATCAACCTCACATAGAAAATCTTCCTGCGAGCACACCACATTTCACTTCCATCATCTTCAACGCCTTAGGAAATTTTTTATCACTTTGCAACTTCAACGCCTTAGGAAATTTTGTCAATAACTTGTATTTTATTTCACCACGCCTAGCATATTTAACTCTCTCCTCTTTGTGCCTTGGGCGCATATTTGCCATGGAGAATATTTTCCCCAACGCCTAGCAATTTTTTTTATTTCACCACCACACGCCTTAGAACTTTTTCCAACACCTACTACCCTAGGCGCATATAGCATACTTGAAGAAAATTTGAAATCACGCCTAGCATTTCATTCCACATTTCACATGCCTTGAAAAAAAAAAAAACTCTAACACCCATTACCTTGGGCGCATTTTGCACTTGAAGAGGGACATCTAACTTCACCACGCCTAACATTCACCCTTCTTTTACCACACTTTGAAGTATTTTCACCTTAATTACCACCTCCATTCACTTATTACACCTCAAAGTAGGCGCATTCCCATGTAGGCAAAGGATGACTCTTCAACTCCCGTTTCTTGTCTCCACATGCTCTGTTTTGGGCGCATTTTCATGTAGGTGAGGGATAAAGACTTTGACTTGTTGACCCACTTTCTTCTTGGGCGCATTTTAGCCTTGATGGAGGATAAACTTTTTAAACGCCATCATGTGACTTTTCAGCTTCTTCATTTTTGTCTCTATATGCCCCCATTTGGGCGCATTTTGGGGTGAGAGGAGGATTTGACTTGTTGACTTTATTGCTTGTTGGGTGCATTTTGCTATGGGTGCTGGCTGAAAGTTGCTGACTTCCTTTGACCTCCTTTGTCTTGGGCGCATTTTGGCCTATGTGGTGGATGAAAGTTTTTAAACTTAGAAAAAAAATTCCATGTCTCTTGTGAGGGCGCATTTTGGGCATGGTGGAGGATAGAAAACTTTGACTTTTCTTGACTTTTTATTGCATGCCTCTCAACATGGGCGCATTTTACCCCTGGAGGTGGATAAAGTTTTATACTTAGAAATTTTTTTGCTATCAACCCTCTTCCTTGGGCGCATTTAGCTATGTGTGCAGGATGAAATGCTTGCCTTAGAATTTTTTTATGCTTCAACTCCACCAATTGGGGCGCATTCTGAGGTGGCAAGAGGATGAACTCAGACTTAGAAAAATTTTGCCTGCCACTCCCTTGAGCTGGGCGCATTTTGGCATGAGAGCAGGATGAACTTTTCATGCCTTAGCCATTTTTCTTCATTTTCGCCAGTTCTTCCATGCCTTACTATTTATAGTAAGTCTTCTGATTTTGCGCCTCTGAAGCTCAGAACGATTTGAAATTTTAAACACTGCATCCTCATGATCTTGTTGCTCTGTCAACACTGCCATTTTTAGTCACCCTGCTATTTTTAGCCCATTTCTGAAGGTGGTTTACTATAAATAGTAACCTCATGTTTCTGATAGCTCCCATGCTCGGATCGACTTGAAATTTGGATGGCGCTCCTCACCCGCGTGACTGTCACCGACAGCGGCGCATGCATGATTTACTATTTACCTTGATTTCCAAATTGACTTATAAATGGTAAAGTGCTTTCCGTTTGACTTGAAATTTACGGTGAATGCTTTGAAGAATCGCGGTAGCGGTGGTTTACACGGTTCGAAAATTGACCTTTAATATTGCCTATTTTTTGGGTCCGTAAAACCCTAATTTATGCATATTATTATCAAATGAACTTCTGCATTTTACTCGTTTATTGACGCTGCGATCATTTCGTGATTACGAGCTGGCGGGGCTAATTTTAGCGGGACATACACAACAAAAATAGCAAGTTCATGCAAATTGAGAATCTCCGTTTGCATGTCACACCATCAGCCGGCTCTCGAAAAAACCATCCGGGGAATGCGGAGCATGCAAAAGAAACCTTGACATGCAAACCCTAAAAATAGCCTCGGAAGGCTGCATTCTGAAAGTTGTCGTCCCGTCTTGCATGTTATATCATTGCGAAGGTCTCGAAAAACCCAGAAGGGATATCCAGACATGCAAAGAAAAACTCCGCATCTGCACCCTGAAATTTGCCCCGGAAGCCGGACTGCTAAAAATAGTAAGTCATCCAATTTCGCTCAAATTTTGCATGCGAACAGTTTGATGTGCTCCGAATGCAGTGTGACTGTCGGAATCTCAAAAAAATGTTGACAGATTGCCTGTAATTGCATACTTACTAAAAATAGTAAGTTCCTCAAAATCTGATAAAATTTCAGTGGAAGCCTGCTGGAAACACACTGACAACAATGTTAAGCTCAATTTTCAATTTATTGACTTTATTCGACCTCGGACTGACCAGGAAGACTCAAACCCTAATTTTCGGACTTGTAAATTCCGCATTTTGAGAAACTTGTAGGCAGGGAGCGTCCCTCGAGAAAGCCGGACTAGAAAAGACACCTGCAGAGGAACCAAGACAAAGACGAGAATGGAGCAAAAATTAGGGGTCCCCATTTTGAATGGGTAGAGGTGAAAGGTCACAACAATGCAGCCCCATTCAAGATGAGACCCCTAAATTGCTCCGTTCAATCTTTAAGCTTGGAATTTCTTCTCTCTCACCATCTCGTGTCGATCTTTGCAGGAGTTCGCCGCCCGTCGATAGAGGCTAAGTGTGTGACCAAGTCAAAATTAGGGTTTCATCGTTTACAGTGGGTCAGGAGTCCGTAAAGTGATAAATTGAAGAATTGAACTTAACATTGTTATCAATGTGCTTCCTACTTGACTTCGTGATTTTCATCGGATGAGGTACTTACTATTTTTAGTAAGTGTGGTCCAGGCCGATTAAATTGACATTCTTGAGATTAGAAACTGACCCTGCGGCATTGAGTGTATCGGACTCCCGGCGTGCAAATTTGGTAACGGACAACTTACTATTTTTAGCGGTGATCCGGCAGGACTGGCGAATTCGGGGAGTCTGAATCACCGAGATTTTTCTTTGCATGTTGGCATATTCATACGGAGTTTTGAGACCTTCGCGATGATGTAACATGCAAAGCAGGCAGCTACTTCCCGAAATTGACCTTAGAGGCTATTTTTAGGAGTTTGCATGTCAGGGTTTCTTTTGCATGTCGGGTGATTCCTGATGGGTTTTTCGAGAGCTTCGCGATGGTGTGACATGCAAACGAAGATTCTCACTCAGTAAGGAACTTGCTATTTTTAGTAGGTGTGTCCCGGTAGCCGCTTCCCAGCAGTTCAGAATCACGAGCCGATCGCAGTGCCTCAGAAACGAAGGGAAACAGAGTTCATTTGATACACATGCAAAGCAAATTAGGGTTTCCAGCTTCGGAGCCTAAAAATAGGCGTAAAAGGTCAAAATCTTCTAAATCCGGTGTAAACCACTGCGATCAGCGTCCTTCAGGCTATCTGCTGGTGAAATTTCGAGTCAAATAGAGCACTTACTATTTATAGTAAGTCAGATTGGAAACATGCTAAAAATAGTAAATCAAGTGCATGCGTCAGTGTCGGCAGTAAGGTCACGTGGTGAGGAGCGCCTAAAATTTCAAGTCAATCAGAGCATTGGGGCTATCAGAAACAAGAGGTTACTATTTATAGTAAACCACCTTCAGAAACATGCTAAAAATAGCAGGGTGATTAAAAATGGCAGTGTCGACAGGATAACAGGGTTATGAGGATGCTATGTTTAAAGTTTCAGGCCATTCCGAGCTTCAGAGGAGCAAAATTGAGAAGACTTACTATAAATAGTAGGGCACGATACTGGCGAAAGATGATGAAAATTTGTCTAAGTCTGGAACTTTGTCTAGCAGGCCTAGCAAAATGCGCCCAGTTAATGAGGAGGCTCAGAAAAAATGCTAAGTATGAAGTTCATCCTGCTCAGGGGTCAAAATGCGCCCAAGGCAAGAAGTCAAAGAAAGTCAATGAAGTTCATCCTGCAGCAGGGGCAAAATGCGCCCAACTTGAAAGAAGAAAAGGTTAAAAAATTTCTAAGGCATGAAGGAAATCTGCCACCCCCATCCAAATGCGCCCATCCTGTAGCAGGGGTGAAATGCGCCCAAGGCAGGGAAGGTCAAAGTAGTCAAATAAACTCGTCCTCCTCCATAGGCAAAATGCGCCCAAAGTCATGCATGCCAGGACAAAAAATAGAAGGTGAAGAGTCACCCAAGGAAGTTGGAGAAAGTTTCATCCACTAGACACATGAAAATGCGCCAAAGTTAGAAGAGGGTCAACAAAGTCAACAAGCTCGTCCTCCTCACCCTCCTAAATGCGCCCAAATGAGCTCATATGAAGACAAAAAATGGAAGGCGAAGGGTCATCCTCTTGCCAGGCTGAAATGCGCCCAAGTTGAGGTTGTAAATGGTAAATAAAGGTGGTAAGTGAGGTGAAATATGATTGAAGCATGGTAAAAGGTGGTCAAAGGTGGGCGTTATTCCTTTCCTTGCCTCAAATGCGCTTAAGGGTGGTGAATGTTTGTTATGTTGCAAGGTGTTGCCTAGGCGTGATTTTAAAATTCCTCTTCAAATGCTATATGCGCCTAGGGAGATGGGAGTCATAAGGTGTTAAAAATATTTTCTAAGGCATGTTGAAGGCGTGATTTTCTTCAAGTATGATATACGCCTAAGGTGGTGAAGTGTTAGAAAAATTCCTAAGGCATATGTAGTGTGAAAATTTTCTAAGGCGTGGTGAAGAGATATGTGTGGGGTGGTGGAAATGAAATGGTAAGTGCTAGGCGCCTTGGGTGAAAATAAAATATTTTCTAAGTGTTGGAGAATTTGCCTAGGCGTTGGAATATTTTTTCTAAGATGTGAAGTGTTTGCGAGTGGCAAGTGAAGATAAAATATGCAAGGCGCCTCTGTGAATAAAAATTTTCTAAGTGAAGATGATACTTCTCTCGCTGGCAGGTAAACGAAATATTTTCTAAGGCAAGTTCTCAAAATGCAAGATGATTTAAAAATATTTTCTAAGGCAAACTACTTTCCCCTTGGAAAATACGCCTAGAGCTCAGGGTGGCAAGTTTTTTTCAAATCACGAGCAAATTCTCTCAGTAATGAAGTCAGGAATGCAGGATGAATTCAAGTTTTCCGAATTGGAGCAACGTAGAGTAATCACAAGCGAAGAATGGATTTTAATTTGATAAAATAATATTTTTCTAAGGTTCAAAATTGAAAAATTAAAAGAACCCGTTCGTTGGGTACCCATGGATTCGAGGCATTCTGAAGAGAATTCTCTTCTGGGTACTGGACGTTCGCGATGATAGATAGATTTCCAGGTCTTCTGAACTTCGCCGACACTTTTTCAGTGAAGAATTTAATCAGTGCTCAAATTGTGAATTTTCCTAAGGGAAAATTTAAAATTTTCTAAGGCAGAGGAAATAAAATGTGTTTTCAAAATGAATTTTCTTCGAACGATGGACTTGAAGTCAGTTGCCTAGATAATTTTGATTAAATTCTTCGAGGATGAATTTTCCAGAGCAGAGAAGGAGTTGAATTCGAATTCAAGTGACAGAGCTCCGGCTGGTGAGTGAAAAAGATGAGTTTAATTAAATTTTCGAAAATAAATTCAAAGGACGCCAGTCAAAGTCAAGTTTCTAGAAGAATAAGATTCCCGACGACTGGAGACAAGTGTCAGAAGCACCAAAGAGGGAAAATTCGAATTCTTGAAGTGGAGTAGTGGAGTTTAATGGCACTGGCTAAAATTAACTTCTTCTAGAATTCGAATTTTAGCTATAAAATGAGCAAGTTTCTTACTTGTTTTCACAGCTGAGGAAGTCGAACTTGCTCTGAGAGTGAAGCATTACAGTGAGTTGCTGAAGCTTGAAGGAGTTCGAAATTTTGCTGAGGAGTAGAGGTTGCTGAGAGAGGTGCGCCTTGAGTTGCTGAGAAGTGCAATTGCTAAAGTCAAGAAGTGCGCACTTGCTGGTTGGAAAAGGTACGCCCTTGCTGGTTAAAGAAGTATTTGCTGAAGTATAGAGGTACGCCCTTGCTGGTTAGAAAGAAGCTGAGGATTATGCTGAGAGGACGCCTTGTAGTAAATTGAATTGTTGAGAACTTAAAAGGCACGAACTTGCTAGTTTGCTGATTGCTGATTTCTGATACAAAGTTATGAAGTTCAAATTGCTGATTGAGGATAGTGAAGTGAAGCCATCAAAGTCTACTTAGAAATCTGTTCTAAGTATTGAAATTCAAGAAAGAAGCTGAGGTTTGCAAACACGAGAGTTATTGCAGCTTCTAGAATTCGACTGCAGCCCCTATACAATGCCTTATTTTATTAAATTTAATTGCTGATGAATGTTTGTTATGTTGCAGATGGCTAAAGCGAGGACAACTGGAAAGGACAATGGTGCCTCAAGACAAGCTGTGATCAAGAAGCTCAGCAAAACATTCATGCCAGAGTCAAAGTTTATTTCAAAGTTGGGCAAGTTGACAGACACCAATTTGGGCTCCGTCAACCTCGAAACCTTCAAGAACAGGATGTTTGGAATTGGAAGTCATCGGGCTTCAGTCACTTCGCACAACATCGTCCGAAGTGGGCTATATGCAGCTGCTGGTTTCCCGCCAGCTATACAGTGTTCGGAGCTGATAATGGAGTGCGCCAATTGCTACGAGAAGGAACACCGGTCGATCATGTCACCTGATGGCCAAGTGCTTGCCAATCTTACTCCGGCAGCCATTGGTGAGGCTTTCGGGATCCCGGTGCACAGAAACATGATCTACAAGTCCAGGGAGTGAGCGGAGCGAATGTATGCTTCTGCTTTTGAACGATGCATGGAGACAATTAACACCCACTGGATGAGCACTCCCAAGCCTTCTCGAACGAAGTTGCCCAAACAGATCATAGCGGACGACTTGAAGCAAGAGTACTGTGATCTCATCATGATGCTGAGTAGGGTTGGAGGCTGTGCACAGTCCTTCATTTTTGAACCTTGGATGTTTTATTACATCAACTTGGTGCTAGAAGGCAAGGATTATGTCAATTGGGCAGAGATGATAAGCGATAACTTGCATGAGCAGCTCCTGAGCTTGAGGAGAACGAAGACCTTTTACATGAGTTCCTATCTCATTTATATGTTGGCACGGATGACGAAGTACAGGGGGATCTCTTACAAAGAACCTGTTGGATGCGGCTCTCATCAGTTCAAGATTTATGATGCGTGTCCACAGTTGCACCTGTCAAGCACAACCCATTACAAGCGTGTCAACGACTCATTCACCATGTACATCACGAGGTTGCTTCAGGAGCGGTTACACCACAGAATCTCTAGAGATGCTCAGGAGTTAATTGAGAGGTATGGGTGTTGGTTTATACAATTTCCGAGATTCTCTTACATTAGGCTGCAAGGATTTTCTTCATACCCATATAGGCTGCCTAAGTACCCGACAGATAGAATATTGATGCTAGAGATATCCAGACAGTTGCTAGCCTTTGACAAAATTCAAAAGAAGAAGAAGGGAGGGATAGAGTTTCCAATTGTAATGGGCAACTCGGATGAGGTGTGTCCTTCGATACAGGCAGCTAGAGAAGCTGAAAGTGAGCTTCAATTTTACCACTTCTCATATCATACAAGCCGACAACACTACGACCCACATCATAACATCAATTGGGTTATGTCGGAGGAGTTCAAGCATAAGGCCACCATAGAGGATTATTGGGTTGACGCAGTTGATGAAATTGAAGTAAGGAAGAGAATGTTCTCTCGGTTGCCCATCACTCTGATCAGGGAGTGTGAGGTTGTGCCAGTTCCGGACCAGGTCAATGAGGATATGGATGTAGTCCATCCGGATTATGCAGCTGTTCGAGATACTCCGCTTCCACCTCCCGATTGGTCAGAGCCCGAGGTTGCAGATTTAGATACTCTTTCCATCCCAGTTATGACATTTACTAGAGCATGGGTTGATCGACGGGTAAACAGGTTGAAGAGTAGGTCAATTGCCTTGACTTACAATATGATGGGAGATCACAGGACGCCCACTACTGGCAGGAAGAAACAGATTAC
>VDFB02271358.1:884133059-884165108 GCA_007258455.2 Sequoia sempervirens
CACTGAAAAATGTCCTAAACGATATCATACACTCGAAACAGATTTACTAACATCATTTCTTCTTTAACCCATCCTCTTTTCACTTCATTAATTAAATTAACCTAGCTAATTTAATTAATTGCATCATTTTCATCTATTAGCCTAATTAATTTAATCAGGTTAATTCATCCCCCTTCATGCTACCATTTCATCTCATTAAATTAAATAAATCAAAGTATTTAATTTAATTCTCTAAGTCATCTTATTTAATTAAATAACTCTAAATTATTTAATTAAATATCATTTCATCTCTCTCGATTTATTAAATTATTTAATTCAATCACCTTTAATTCCTCTAAATCCCCTAATTGTATGATTAAACCTTGTTTAATTAGCAATTAAACTAATTTTCCTCTAAAAGGGGAATATTCCCATGGAATATTCCTTATCCCATTTTTGCACAATTAAGAATTTCTTTTAATTTGCAAAATTCCTTTTATCCTCACCCAAATGAATATTCCAAAGAATATTCTTATTCCTCCATCATTTGAAAAAGAGAATTTTCACTTAGCTTGTAATGCAATTTTTAACCTTTAACCTTTTGAACAAGTCACCTTTGACCTGTGTGAGCAGGTCAAAAATGTGTTTGTTTGAAGCAAATGTGAGCCCTTGATTAAATCCCATCATGAGAATCCATGATCCATGCCTCTTCTTCCTTTCATCTTTGACCATTGATTAATGTTTTTGATCTCAACCCTCCATTTCTCATTTGCTCTCCTATAAATAGGTCACTATTTGGAGACAAATGGATCCATCTTTCAATTGCAAACTTATGTTGTTGAACTCACTTGCATCCACACTCATACTTTACTCACTTTTAGTTTGTTTTAGTTTATTTTAGTTGCATAATAGCTTAAAACATCCATTAATGGCTTCCATGCATCCATCTTAGTTTGTATATGAATTAGGGTTTCCATCTTTGAGCTTAGAATTAGCTTAGTTTAGCTTAGCAATTGCATAACCAGCTCTGTTTTAGCATAAAATCATATTAATTTAGCTTGCATCATGTTTAAATTAGCATAAACTAGGTTTTCATCCATTTATCACAATGGTTTCATCGATTCTCTTCCATAGAATCGATTGAAACAAGATCACTGATCATAGGATTGGGAAAGGGTCATTGTTCCACATCAACATGACACTAATTCCAAAACAGGATAAGTTTCAAATGGGTTAGAGTAGGAATTTAACTGTTTCCATAGTTTGTAACTTTTAGTTTGCATAAATGCTTAGTTTAACTTTCAATTTGAATGATCTTGTTTGGTAGATTGAGGTTTAGTGGCTAAATTGTGCTTCAATTCATCATGGATTAAGCATAATCGACCCACCTCGACATTTCCTCATCTCTCACACACACGCATATATATACATATACATATACATATATATGAAAGCATATTCAAATTTAATATTGAATTCAATTTAATAATCGATAATGTTCTAATATTGAACTGTTGAGAAATCAAAGAAGATTATGTAGGACGTGGCATGCCATGATAATAATGGAAATATTTGAATGTGTAGTGCTCAGTGGTAAGGCAATAATGCCTCCGCTAGAGGCATGCAAACTAAAAGATGTTGTTTCCATTTGAAACACACAGGCAGTGGGCGAAAAAGCACAAGAGGAAGTTGATTGTTGGGAAGGAAAAAGTAGAGAGAGCTTGTGGAAAAAATCAAGCAATAAACTCTTCCGAACTTGATATCTGAGGTAATTTGATCACTTAAGAGAGAAAACTCAATTTTATACTATCTTTTCTTCCTCATTGTTGAATGGTATTCTTCCATTTTATATGTCGATTTCATCATTTAAAATAGTAGGTTGCATTTTTTATAAATGCCATGGCCTTGGGCCGAATGGCATGGCATCGACCACTATTGGGTCACTCGACCTACGGTTGTATTGCATGAGTTATTTTGTAGAAGCCTTGCAGCTAGCTCTCTGATCTAAGCTGAGACTTAAAGTATTAAGTTAAGGTTTTTCTTGAGGTCGCACTCTCATGCAAGCCATTTGATGGAAAATCATAATCTCTATTTCGTTTCACTGTAGATTATGATGAACAAACATTTTTGTGGATCGAACAATGATTCCTTGAAAGAGGGTTTTCAACCCCATGTTTTTATTTTTAGAAAGGTTTTGTTTCCACCTTATCGGCTAACCAAGGCTCGAAGAACTTCAAAGGCTCAGTGAATAACTCCTTTTGCATTTAAATGTTCATCCTATGATGTCTATCGAAATTCATTCCGATGACAGTGAGTTTGTTGACATTATTCTTTATGTAGGATCGACTATGATCTGGGGAGGGTAAGAGACCCCTCTATATATTGTATTTTCTTGTATTTTATCTAAAACTTGTTACCGAATGGAACAATAACAGAGAGGGGGCTTTGTCGAATGTTTCTTAAGCCATGCAAATGTATGTAGGTTTTCATTTGGTGAGAAACCAACCTCATTCGATAAGAGTGATGGCATGAAATCCATGTTTGGGATGCAAACAAAGTCTGCATATTTTTGCATGCGTGGTATAAAACAGTAAGCCCACATGGGAAATTTTCAAATATATCATTGATGTTTATAAAGGAGAAACCTAATCATTGGGATTGGTTGACCCAAAGCAACCGTAGTCTATTGTTGCATCCTAAAAGGCTTGAGTATCGTTTGAACAATAGACATTTTGTCCTTATGTACAAAACAGGGAAAATTGATTTGATTATTTTCAATACATTATGGAAGAACCCATTCTATTTTAAACAGTGAACAAATACTTGTAAAGTGATAATTTTGCATGTAAATAGCTTGAGATTTGCAAATAAAGTAAACGACAATATGTGACTTTAAATGTAACTACTTAGTTTGAAATGGTAATGTGTTGATGTAAATAGTGAATATTCTTTTGCAAACAACTATTTTTTGTTTAAAAGCTACCTTTATAGTTGTAAACAACATACTTTATAACTGTTTAGTAGGAAACAGTATTTATTTTGTTCAAACAATGAATGTTCATATGTAAGCAACTTACTTTATAACTGTTTAGTAGGAAACTGTTTTGTTTAAACAATTAATGTTCATATGTAAACAACTTGCTTTATAACTGTTCAATAGGAAACAACACTTGTTTTGCTTACACAATGAATGCACATATGTAAACAACTAGATTTACAATTGTTTAGTAGGAAACAATACTTGTTTTGCTTAAATAGTGAATGTTCATATGTGAACAACTTGTTTTATAACTGTTTAGTAGGAAATAGTATTTATTTTGTTCAAACAATGAATGTTCTTATTTAAACAACAATGTTAGAGAAATACAGTAGTGAGAATGCAATAACAGTATGTGTGAAACTATTAGCATAAACTTGTTCTGTTTTCTTTATTTTGACAAAGAAACATCAATTGGAATACTATTTTAAGATTGCAATTTGAATTAATGATTATTTCAAAATGTATGCACAAACTTTAACATTAGTAGGCACATATATGTGTATGCACATAGACTTCATCTATGTACATACACATACTTGTGACATACCTTCTTTTGTTTTCAGTACATTTTAAAGGAAAATACTTAAGATGATAAGTAATAAATAGTCATAAGAATGATATGACTGATTGTTGAATTACTCTGTGAATCATAAATCTGATTTTTGTTTAAGAGTATAAATTTGTATTTTGTTTCTTCTTTTGAAGATATTTGTGAAAGAATATTTTAAACACACGAATAGAACAGTGATACCTTAGTTGACTAGAGCATTTATGGGTATTTGCCTTTAGAGGGTAGATAGCTATTATATAGTAGAAAGTTACCTTCCAGGACAAGTGCCAAAATGGAGTTTAGAGAGTATAGGTTTTCTTTACCAAAACCTATTATTTGTTGTTGTTGCAACACACTTATTATGCTTGGCCAAGCAATATAGTTCATTATTCATGAATGAACTTTGTGATCTCACTCTTTGCCACTTGTAGCATAGATCTTGCACTTTCTTTTCTAACATATAGATAGAAATTGCATGTTGATGTTTGGGCACACACCAGATTCCACCTTACAGATTGTTCTCTTGAAAAAATTCCATGCAAGGTCAAGCATTCTTTAAGTCGGAAGAATACCGGGGAAGTGTAAGCTTCGTGGTTGGGCGGTAAAGCACTTCAACCATGTTCTTGTCCACCAGTGGAGGCGAGCGTCCAAGAAGAACCTTAGTTGTTCACAAGACTATTATAGTCTAAGATGTAACTTGATGTAATTAATTCTTGTACTTGATGTAATGTGTACAATGTAATGACTTTGTGGCCTTAGGAGCCAAGTCAATCCTGATATTGTAATTTGACTTTTGAAATGAATATAAGAATCTTTGACTCATTTTAAATGGACATGTGTAGCTATGATTGACTTTAGCCACTAGTTATGTCTTTTTAATTTGGAGCATATTCATGTGTCATTTACAATAATATTAAATAAGTAATAATTTTGAATGGGTTATTACATTTGGTATCAGAGATTAGGGTTCAACTCTAGGCCTTTTTAGTCTACCATAGTTGACTAGGGGTAGTTGACCCTTGACCTAAAATTTGGATGTCCTGAGAATTGACCGAACCTAAATTGAATGCAGGAATGGGAAGGTCAAAGGCAAGACAAAGGAAAGGGAAAATTGTTAGAACCTCACGTTAAAGAATGATGTAAAGGGAGGAAACGCCAAGACGAAGGTTCCATCAGAAATTCCTGATGAGGAAACTCTAGCTCAAGCTCTTGCATGACTCAAGCTAGAGAGAGGCTTGAAGATTGAGGAGAGGCGAACACCTAAGATCAAAAAGCCTTCTGCAATCTAGGATTGGCCTCTAGGGTGTAGACCCAATGCACCCTTGTTGACTAAATAGGAAAAGGAGAGCCTGCGCGCTCAACCATCCACATCTGCAAAGTTTGAAGTAAACTCAGGTGATGATCCAGAGGAATGTCCTCTATCTGATGTCGAGAAATTGAAATGATGTAACTTGAAGCCTATTATAAATAAGGGTATATTGACTCACCTTAAATATAAATATAAATAAATGATATTTTTTTTGGTGTGTTAGAGAATCTAAAATGTGTTTGTCATGCATGAATGTGTATTTCTTCTATATTGATGGATGTATGCATAAGAAAATTATGTGATGTAGCATGAGAACGTTTATTCATAGAACCTTGTGTTGAGATGCAATAAACATGACTATGTTGCAGGATAAGTGTGAGACGTCATGGTGACCACCAAGCAAGACAAGGGTGGTAGTGGTTCCAATAACATACCTAACAAGAGGCTGGAGAAAATTCTAAAGCTTTTGAATTGGCAAGAGTCTTGCATGGATCATATAGAGCAAGAATTTCAAGTGGCACGCGAGGATCAGGACCGCAAGAATGCAAAAGGAAATTAAGGAGACGATAGTCTAGGGGCAGGTCAATAGGGGTGAATTGAGGAAGAGCTTGGGAAAGACCTCAAAAGAGTAGCACTTCCCAAGTTTGATGGAAAGGGTATCGGAACAGGAGCTAAGGCTTGGATTATAGAAATGGAAAAATACTTTGGGATCCATAACCTCTCTAAACTGACTAAGGCGGCATGGGCTACATATCAGCTCTCATCTGAAGAAGTGACTTGGTGGGATAATGAGAAGTTAGAATGAAACCTACAGCCTACTGAGATCACTTGGGAACTCTTCCTCCAAGCTTTTAGGAAGAGATGGTTACTGTAGCTTTTCTTTGACACAAAATTAATAGAATTTTAGAACTTAATCCAGGGAAATATGACTGCAATTCAATATTGGGAAAAGTTCACCAACCTGTTGAAGTATGTGCCCCAATGTCAGGGAGATGAAGGGCTATGTATTCAAAGGTTTATTTATTACCATCTTCACCCTTCTCCTGTGATTCACTTCCCCTCTTGAGATTATGGATCTGATGGCTCTTGTCTCCCTTTTGGAATTTCTTATTTCCATATCATGACTTAGAACTTGAATCGCTGCGAAGATTAGACAACTGTTGCAAATTATGTTCTTGTTTGGTGGTTTTTTGGAATATTTCATTCATGGTTTGAGGTTCATATATCCACCTCAGCTCCTATGTGAGGTCTGAGTCCCATGCCTACACACTTGCATCACTCAATTTACTTACAAAAAGTAGGTTTTATGCCAAACCAGGGATATGTCATACCATTGATCCCTTTTACTTGTCCATCAAAGAATCAAATCAAGACTCTACCACAACCAACTCTTCATATGAGAATCATCTCCTAGGTACACCCTCACACCATCATTTCTTCATATTTTGTAAACCAACCTCAATGTGAGGTCATGTGGAAAGAAGCACTAAACTCTATCTTGAGCACTCACCTTTCGATGCATGAGTAGCCAAGGCAATGAAAAAAGCATCACCTTCATCCTAGGTGGATCTCTCAGACTCAACAAAATCTAATTTCTTCTTTCATTTGTTTTCCTCCTTACAATATCTTTTTAAATGTCCAATTTTGTCGCAATCCCAATATTTCTCCTTGAACTTACCAAGAGATTTGGATCTAGACTTATCTTGCTAAATGTCCTTTTTTTTTTTTCTTTAAATCTTCCACAAACCACTAGGGCCTCCTTAGTCAACTCAGAACTCTTTTTCTCATTTATTTTGAAATAAAAATGTAACCACTTTGTCCATCTTGAACTTGGTGGTAGTGCACATAATGGCCATAACAAGGTGGTTCCATGAATTTGGAAAATAACCCAACAAATGATTACACCGATCCTCCATTTTCACTCCCATAAAGTGCAATTGGGTAACTACCATATTAAAGGCATTTAGATTTTCAACCATAGGCCCACCATCCTCCATCTTGAGGGTATATAACTTTTCTCAAGAAAATCTTATTTACTAGGGATTTAGCTTAATAAATTTCTCTAAGATTCTTCTAAATATTCGTTATGATCTAGTCTCTTCATGCACATTCAAAAACATTGAATCAACCAATTTGAATTTAATAATTCCCTTTTTTTTCTATCCATCACGTCTCAATCTTCTTGTGATGTAATTATAGGTTTAGAGCTAGATACTATAGACCATATACCTTGATCTACGAGCCCATCCTCCATCTTGAGATTCCACAACTCAAAGTTTGTACCTAAGAACTTCTCCATCTCTATTCTTGATGTGTTTTCCATATCTTGCAATAAGACCAAAACCCTCTATGTGTAAGCTCCCACTCAAATGAAGATTAGTACACCTAGAATTTGAGGTGATCATTCTCTGATACCAAATGAAAGGAAGCAAGGTGCACAAAAACATTTCACTAATATTTTAAGGAGAGTGTTGTGCAAATTTTAATATTTTAACAATTACAAAAATAAAAAAACACATTTAAACAAAAAAATAAACAATATATACCATAACATAGGTGTACATGGGGAAAACCCTTTTAGGAGAAAATCCCCACACTCCAAAGCAGCTCAATGTATTACTAGTAAACCATGATTGCAATACACTTGTAGAGAAAACCTTCACAAGAGTATCACCAACCAAAGATATAAAGGAATTCTTACAACTTAACAATATCTACAAAACTCTAAGCGCGACCTCCATCTCAAGCACCTAATATATAGGAGATACAAAACTCAAAACCACCAAATGGTGGTTAGAAATCCATGAGCTAAAACCACCCAAAAGTGGCACCCAAATTACACCCCAATCAGATATATCTTATGATATGTCATAATACGTGTATCATAAGTTGGTCAATAGGTGTAACTCCCCTTTACCACTCTTTTATGTATCCAACTTTTAGAGACCATAATTTTTGATTTGATAGGCCAATTGAGCCCCTTTTCTTTCAAATTGAAGTACTCAAAGAAATTGTAGCGCTCGGAAAATTAAGAGTATTTTCCAATTGTTCAATTCCGTTTCAAGGATTTCCAAGTGATTAACATCATTCATAAAACTTCTAAAATTGAGCTCAATAAAAACAAAGAATTAAATTGGCATTTTATGTATATAAATAGTAACATTGGAATTTATCAAGATTATTTGCAAAGCAAAAGTACATCAATGAATTTTCACATATACATATTCAACCATACTCGGAAGAATTCAACAATTCCATTAGAAACATCTTTTCTATGCTAAGTCATAAAACCTTAATTCTTCAAATCAATGTTACATTAGAATCTTTCAAGCCATACTTCTATTTCAAAGTTTCATTCAAAGAATGTCAAATACATATACATTTACAATGGGGCTTCACAGCCATTCCAGAATAATACACAAGTATATCAATAGCAAATAAAACTCGGAACCTCCAACCGCCGTGACACCATCGGTCTGCTTGTGAGCTGGGGCCAAGAGTGTGATTCAGGCGCCTCTTCCGCCCAACCACGAAGTACATGACTTCCTCGGGTTCCTTCCTAACTCGAAGAAATCCCCGGCCCTGCATAAAGGAGCCTAGCAACCCGACACAGTAAAACAGGAGGGAACTCTTGATGCATGCCTGGTGCCTATATGCATTTCTAACATGAGAAAAACACATTTCTTGCAACAGGAGGTGGCAGAGACTCAAATACATATATGTTTCTAGGCTTTTAAAACAAATCCATCTATTTCAATGGTACAAGTGCTTGGCCAAGCAAAAATAATACAAGCAAATGGTAGTTTAGAAAAGGTAATACTACCGTCTCTGTAGGTCCACCTTCGGCATCCTGTCCCGGAAGTTACCAAAAGTAAAGTATGAATAAATACAAACGCAGAAAGTTGTGCATTTTCTTACATGTTTCATGCATCCAATTGATTCTAAAAGAATTTCAAATGAGAATTTCATAACATCCGTTGAAAGAAAAATTGTAAGTTCAGTAGAAAGATTTCATTTACTCTTTTGTAAGTAATTCTTTTCTGATTTGGTAAAAGACTCTGTTTTTAAAGAACATGTATGTCATAATACTATCAGTGTACTATTAGAAAAATTTAATTAATTTGTTTGTATGAAACAGTGTTTTCTGATTTCAGTATGTACTTCTATTCTTTCCAAATTCAAGCTGACTGAAAGTGCAACTCTTAATTTTAATACAGGTTTCTGAATATTAGTAATATATAGAAACAGTGCAATTCTTTCGGAATAACAGAGGTTTGGAAGAAAAACTTGCATTTGAATTTTATATTGTATACCTTTACTCAGGAATGTACTTCTGTATGTAAGTATATGACAAAGAAATCAAGAAGATTTTCAGTTTACATGGTTTCTCAGAGATACTACTGTTCTTGTTCCAGGTTTAAATTTTCGGAGATATTAGTGTATTTTTGACAAAGATCATATCACTTTCTGGAAATGGTTTTCCTTTTCAAACTTGCATTTTGGTATATATATGTATGGATATATATATAGGTATATAAAAATTCATATACAGCTGAGTGTAAATTTTAAAGAAAGAAATACTGATTTTCTTTTAATAACTATTCATAAGTTCTCTGGCTGTGCACACAGAATATAAACATTTTACAGGGTTTCTTACTGGCGTTGAGCACATAAGGGCACAGGAAGCCCTTGCCCCTCCCATGGGGAGGGGGCGGGCTGTGAGGGGCTCGCACCCCCTCCACAGGCCGCGGCCTGTGGAGGGCGCGAGCCTCCCCACAGAACCGCGTCCTTCCCATGGGGAGGACAAGGGATTAAATCCCTTTCCTTATTCCTGTGTATAGCAATTTCATAACTCAAAAAAAAAAAAGATATTTAGAGACATTTTTCCCAATATTATACTGCATTCAAATTTATCTCAAAAGGCATTTCAAATTTATTTTAGATGATAGTGTTTTATGCAAAATTGTATGCATATATATATATGTATATATGCACGGGAATACAGATTCCTGTGCATATATATATATATGTATATATATATATATGTTTATGTAGGTTTCAAATATAATTGAGAGCAGTTTAATAATTTGCAGCTTTTGCAATTGAATGTAACCCTAATCTAGAAGAAAAGATCAGGTATTCTTTCTATAATGCAGCAATGAGAAGTAAACTATTAACCAGATTCAAAAATAAAATTGGAAAAGATTTCACAGTTATCTGTAATCATTTCAGAGATTGAAGCATTTCATTTCTTCAATTTTCTTGCTGTAATTTTAAACTGATTGAAAAACAAGTATGGAAAAGAACCTGGCAATTTTCTCCAGTGCAGATGCCCAGTATTACCTTCCTGTCGCCTTCTTCCAGAGCTCTCGGATATCCCTTAATGAATGTTCTCTTTTCTCTCTTAAAGCTTTATTCCTCTTTTCGAGGATCATGCAGAGTATTTCCAAATGACAGATGAATTTTTTCATGCAAATTCCAAAGATTGCCACATGCCAACATCATTGTTGGTTTTAAGGAAAAATTTCCAGAACCCAAAGTTCTCTCGGGGCTGTTCACTCCTTTCAATTTTGATAAAAATAAAAATAACCATATGCAAACAAAGATATCTCCACTTTATATTATGCAATTATTTCATTCATAATATTTTCACTTTATCTTTAATTTCCTATTTTTAAATCAGATTTTCCTTTTTATTGCATAAAAATAAATGGGATAAGTTAAATAAAATAAACCATGCTCTTTTCACAATTTTTATGGTTAAGTAAACTATATTTTAATTTAGCTATGCTATTGTTTTTATGTATATATATATATATATATATTTCTTTTGTTTAAATCAATCACTTATTCAAACCATGTAATCAATTTCAAACAAATCACATTGAAAACAGATATGGCCTAATGCAACTACATGATTTTTAAGTGGTGTGTGCGTGATCGAGAGCTTCTCCTCTTTTACCCTGTTCGGGAAGCTAACCTTCTTTTCCTCAATCACATTCTTGGCCTTCGATCACCTGCAACTCAAATGCACTCAGGCGTGCAAAAATGAAAGTGTATTAGTAACCAATATAGAAATATAAATTTAAGCAATAATTAAATCTGCACTCCTATTTTGTATCATTTTAAAATAAAATGCACTCATAATCCTGAAAGAAAACAATTATTTTCCTACATTCCATGCACCAAAGCATTGTATTATATTATATTGCTCTAACACGTATCATAATTCATATAATAAATCCCACAAAGTCATGGTCAAAACAGCATCAAAGTATGAGACGTGACATCCTTCCCCACTTGGGAAGAGACATCGTCTCGATGTCTAAAAGCAAATCCACACAATAGAGTTTGAAGTATCAGTGTATCATAGTCACAATATGCATAAAAAGAAAAGTAAGCTATAAACTCAAATGAGGAAAAGATCTGTTAATGTCATCTGTATTTTCCTAGGTGGTATTATCCATCGAATATTGGTCCCACTGGACCTTGCACTCCACAATATCATGGTTCCACAACTTAACGTTGCGCCTCCCAGAATCCTGGTGGGCTCCGCTAGCACCACCCCTGAATCCTGCTAAGTGTGCCAGTCATGCATACCACACATATGGTATTACTACCATTCAATTATATCCAAGTAACAAATAGCTCTTGCACCAGAGCTTACAAGAATAACATCACATCTTTCGAGCTTAAGAATTTATTCACTCTCATTAGTATAAGTATAGAGAACATTTCTCGTTCAAGCATAAGTATTAGTATAGTTAAGGAAACAATTTTCTATGCTATGAGTACAAACACCCATACAAAAGTGTCATTGCACAAAGCATGAGAAGTGCATTATTGCACAAGCACCATTCTCATATAATACACATGTAAGTACCTTTACTAAAAGAAAAAAAATCAGGCATACATGATCCACCCTATCAATCATTCATACCTTGTCTGCAAGACAAGTCGAGAAAACTTATCTAAACATCCTTACCATTGAAGGCCCCTTAAGGCATCTCAACTTTTTGTTCTTCAAAAATCTCGTGGATTCTACAAGACCCATATCCTCAATCATCAACTTTCCCAAAGTCTAGTACCATAATGAACATTCTTTCCTTTAAAACATCCCTTCTTAGGTTTCCTGCCTTCGAGAAGGCTCAACCAAGATTATCTATTATTATCCAATTTATTTACTTCACATATAAATTACAACTGCAAAGGTGCTCCAACGAGGTCCAATCCAACCATCATTCACACCGACTATTCTGAGACTAGGACATTTGCAATCCATTCCTTTGACAATTCTGATTTTTGAACTTTCTCTTCTTATATATTTAGTGCCCTTCATCTTACTTGAATTACACTTCATTGATTTCATCTTTTCCATCTCACTTATTAGGTATTCCTTAATCAATCCATATTTTACTTCCATTACTAGCTATTGGTTTATTTTAGTTTAGAACTTCTTTCAGTAACTTCCTCATCCATTTTTAGTTCTACAACACTTTTATTATCCCCCCCTTTTTTTTAACAATTCACTCTATATATCAAACATCAATCAACATTTCCAATCTTGCCTTTCTCTTCTCATCCCACACTATTTTTCTTGTCTCAAGGGTTTCTCCTCCCTTTCAACTTCCATTATTATTATATTGTCATTTTAGTCTTTCATTCTTCCATTCAAACTTTATGTTACCACAACATCTCACATTTTATTAATTAATACATAGCTATGAGGAATATCCATTCTTATGCCCTTATCCATCCTAAAATATCTTCTTCTGATCTAACAATACATGTTGCCAAAGTGTTTCTTTGCTCTACCCTTTCACCACCTACAACATCTCTCTATTTTCCATTTGTGTTCCATTGCATCCACCTTAACTGAAGTTCACTACACAACTACTTTGATTTCTCAACTAACATTCCTCCTACCACTACCCGTTATTTCAACATACAAAAACAAGTTTTTCTCCAAAACTCAAGGGATATACTTAGGAATCAAACCATAAATCATGTTCTCAAATTTCCCTTGTACTATCTAGACATGGTGTCCTCTCATATAGTAATACCAACAAAATATACAAAAATAATAGGCCCAAAGCAACACCAGTGTTCAAAACTTTCCTATCATTTCAAAATTAAATACTTGTATCAGACAGCGTATTAAGGAATTCACTCTATCATAATTCTATCAACATACATACCAGGAACTGAAGCACCCTCTGTATTCTACCCCCTCATACATTCTATCAGAGGTCCATCATGGACATGATAGAGCACATAACATGAAATTTGACCAACAATTTAAAACATTCAAGCATAGCCACCATTTAGAAAAACTAAATCAAATCCAAGGAAAAGAAAAGTCAATTTCAACAATAAGGCATAAATTGTGCACCATTTCAATAATAATTCACACATGACCATAATGGTCGCAAGATAAATAAGTATCAAAAATTCGATGGCTACACTTACTCATGCACATAAATAAAAATTCAACTTTGGCCTACACGCCATTTAATAAATTGAACAAAAACACTAAAATAAATAAGTAAATAAATAAATAAGATATCAATTTTTTCAAGTTACATAACATATGAACTATGTGACTAACTCTAGTCACCAGAGAGGGAGTACAATACCAAACCATACCTAGGTTTCAAAATCCAAGGTAAGTAAGAGAGCACATTCAATCATAGTGAACAATGAGTCATCTAAGACCCAGTCACACAAAACAAGAGATCCATTCTACTTCATCATCCAACATCGTTGAAGATGCCAAACAACAAAAATTGCATTCCTTTCAAGGGAATTTCAATCGCCACGTAATGACACACATGGTCAAACACTAGCGAACATCCACAACCCAAGGTATCCAAATGCTTCATTCTCATAATGAAAAGCAATTACCAATTCCCACTTAATAGATATACACCATTCATATGGATAACACATTATTACAACATTCGCACATTAATTACATGAAGTTCTCATTCACACAAATAAATATGCCAAAACACACATACACGGGATATGAAAACAAAAATTATTCAAGTGTGTCACTCACACAAGGTAAGTATACCATCTCTAACATAATATGAAGAACAAGCTTGAGCGCTTTACTCGCACTATCCATAGACAATCATAAGTGCATTACTTACACATTATACATGTATATATATGCAAAGTGCCTAACTCACACGATGCATTACTCACACCAAATATAAATCAAACAGGAGTGCATTACTCACACAATATATGCAAAGTGCATATTCATAAATATATCATTTATATAAATCCAGCATATAGGACTCATAAGGTCTCACAAGATCAAAACTCATGCCTTGTCAATAAGGCTGACAATGATAACTTATCTGAACAAAAAATTTCTCCTAGGACCATATCGAAGACTCCTAAGGAGGCTTAACTTGCATTTACTAAAGATCACAAGGATCATACACACATCCCGATTAGGAAAGAACAAACATCACCTAAAAATCAGCTTACTCATAATCAAATACCTTTACCATTGCAGACATCCTTCTTGGATTCTCTTCTTCTTTAAAGCAGCATCTAAGGTTTAAACCATTAATGGTCGTAGGTGATTGTTCTTTCTACTTGTCTTAATATATGCACATTTTATTTTTACCTTCTAGTAACCTTATAACTTGTCCTTTTAGATCATAGTCATTCGCCCTTTTATGTCCTCAAAGAGACCTCTTTTCTCAATATTTCTCTATTCTACATCATCACTTCATGGGTTGTCATCATGTCTTAGCCATCTTGGCTCAGGTATATACATCACAATATCTCAACCCTTTTTAAAAGTACAATCTCCAATCCTTGTTTTGATCATGACATTATTCTTACTGAGGATTCTTTTGAAAATGCCACTAAACTGATGAGTACTCTCAACTAATATAGTCATACCATGTCTAATCTTCTTGGTTCTCAACTTAACCATCCAAGACTCATTGAGGTTCCAACTCATCAAAGAAATCTTCGACCCAAGATAGGGTGCTAATTCACTCAATGCTCTTAGAAATTTAGGTTATCAATAGATTCTCATTGCAACCTATAGCATAGAAGCCTTGAGGTCCGAGTGTTGAACCTATGGCTCTGATACCAAGATGTAGCGCTTGGACAATTAAGAGTATTTTCCAATTGTTCAATTCCGTTTCAAGGATTTCCAAGTGATTAACATCATTCATAAAACTTCTAAAATTGAGCTCAATAAAAACAAAGAATTAAATTGGCATTTTATGTATATAAATAGTAACATTGGAATTTATCAATATTATTTGCAAAGCAAAAGTACATCAATGAATTTTCACATATACATATTCAACCATACTCGGAAGAATTCAACAATTCCATTAGAAACATCTTTTCTATGCTAAGTCATAAAAACTTAATTCTTCAAATCAATGTTACATTAGAATCTTTCAAGCCATACTTCTATTTCAAAGTTTCATTCAAAGAATGTCAAATACATATACATTTACAATGGGGCTTCACAGCCATTCCAGAATAATACACAAGTATATCAATAGCAAATAAAACTCGGAACCTCCAACCGTCGTGACACCATCGGTCTGCTTGCGAGCTGAGGCCAAGAGTGTGATTCAGGCACCTTTTCCGCCCAACCACGAAGTACATGACTTCCCTGGGTTCCTTCCTAACTCGAAGAAATCCCTGGCCCTACATAAAGGAGCCTAGCAACCCGACACAGTAAAATAGGAGGGAACTCTCGATGCATGCCTGGTGCCTATATGCATTTCTAACATGAGAAAAACACATTTCTTGCAACAGGAGGTGGCAGAGACTCAAATACATATATGTTTCTAGGATTTTAAAAAAAATCCATCTATTTCAATGGTACAAGTGCTTGGCCAAGCAAAAATAATACAAGCAAATGGTAGTTTAGAAAAGGTAATACTACCATCTCTGTAGGTCCACCTTCGGCATCCTGTCCCGGAAGTTACCAAAAGTAAAGTATAAATAAATACAAACACAGAAAGTTGTGCATTTTCTTACATGTTTCATGCATCCAATTGATTCTAAAAGAATTTCAAATGAGAATTTCATAACATCCGTTGAAAGAAAAATTGTAAGTTCAGTAGAAAGATTTCATTTACTCTTTTGTAAGTAATTCTTTTCTGATTTGGTAAAAGACTCTGTTTTTAAAGAAGAACATGTATGTCATAATACTATCAGTGTACTATTAGAAAAATTTAATTAATTTGTTTGTATGAAACAGTGTTTTCTGATTTCAGTATGTACTTCTATTCTTTCCAAATTCAAGCTGACTGAAAGTGCAACTCTTAATTTTAATACAGGTTTCTGAATATTAGTAATATACAGAAACAGTGCAATTCTTTCATAATAACAGAGGTTTGGAAGAAAAAATTGCATTTGAATTTTATATTGTATACCTTTACTCAGGAATGTACTTCTGTATGTAAGTATATGACAAAGAAATCAAGAAGATTTTCAGTTTACATGGTTTCTCAGAGATACTACTGTTCTTGTTCCAGGTTTAAATTTTCTGAGATATTAGTGTATTTTTGACAGAGATCATATCACTTTCTGGAAATGGTTTTCCTTTTCAAACTTGCATTTTGGTATATATATGTATGGATATATATATAGGTATATAAAAATTCATATACAGCTGAGTGTAAATTTTAAAGAAAGAAATACTGATTTTCTTTTAATAATTGTTCATAAGTTCTCTGGCTGTGCACACAAAATATAAACATTTTACAGGGTTTCTTACTGGCGTTGAGCACATAAGGGCACAGGAAGCCCTTGCCCCTCCCATGGGGAGGGGGCGGGCTGTGGGGCTCGCACCCCCTCCACAGCCGCGGCCTGTGGAGGTGCGAGCCTCCCATAGAACCGCGTCCTTCCCATGGGGAGGACAAGGATTAAATCCCTTTCCTTATTCCTGTGTATAGCAAATAACTCAAAAAAAAAAAGATATTTAGAGACATTTCCTTTTGCCCAGATATAATCAAGATTCAAATTTATCTCAAAAGCATTTCGAATTTATTTCAAATGACACGTTGTTTTTATGCAAAATTGCATGCTTATATATATATATATATATATATATATATATATATATATATATATATATATATATATATGTATATATGCACGGGAATACAGATTTTGCATATATATATATATGTATATATATATGTTTATGTAGGTTTCAAATATAATTGAGAGCAGTTTAATAATTTGCAGCTTTTTGCATCTGACTGTAACCCTAATCTGGAAGAAAAGATTGGGTATTCTTTCTATATTGCAGCAATGAGGAGTAAACTATTACCCAGAAAAAATAAAATTGGAAAATATTTGTAATCATTTCATAGATTGAAGCATTTCATTTCTTCAATTTTCTTGCTGTAATTTTAAACTGATTGAAAAACAAGTATGGAAAAGAACCTGGCAATTTTCTCCAGTGCAGATGCCCAGTATTACCTTCCTGTCGCCTTCTTCCAGAGCTCTCGGATATCCCTCAATGAATGTTCTCTTTTCTCTCTTAAAGCTCTATTCCTCTTTTCGAGGATCATGCAGAGTATTTCCAAATGACAGATGAATTTTTTCATGCAAATTCCAAAGATTGCCACATGCCAACATCATTGTTGGTTTTAAGGAAAAATTTCCAGAACCCAAAGTTCTCTCGGGGCTGTTCACTCCTTTCAATTTTGATAAAAATAAAAATAACCATATGCAAACAAAGATATCTCCACTTTATATTATGCAATTATTTCATTCATAATATTTTCACTTTATCTTTAATTTCCTATTTTTAAATCAGATTTTCCTTTTTATTGCATAAAAATAAATGGGATAAGTTAAATAAAATAAACCATGCTCTTTTCACAATTTTTATGGTTAAGTAAACTATATTTTAATTTTGCTATTCTATTGTTTTTATGTATATATATATATATTTTTCTTTTGTTTAAATCAATCACTTATTCAAACCATGTAATCAATTTCAAACAAACACATTGAAAACAGATATGGCCTAATGCAACTACATGATTTTTAAGTGGTGTGTCCGTGATCGAGAGCTTCTCCTCTTTTACCCTGTTCGGGAAGCTAACCTTCTTTTCCTCAATCACATTCTTGGCCTTCGATCACCTGCAACTCAAATGCACTCAGGCGTGCAAAAACGAAAGTGTATTAGTAACCAATATAGAAATATAAATTTAAGCAATAATTAAATCTACACTCCTATTTTGTATCATTTTAAAATAAAATGCACTCATAATCCTGAAAGAAAACAATTATTTTCCTACATTCCATGCACCAAAGCATTGTATTATATTATATTTCTCTAACACGTATCATAATTCATATAATAAATCCCACAAAGTCATGGTCAAAACAGCATCAAAGTATGAGACGTGACAGAAATATATGCAATATGTACCCCTATAGGTGGTGTCAAGCAATGAATTTTTTTATTTTGGCCAAAAACTAACCTTATAATGCAAAAATTGAGTTTTTCCATTTTATATCAAAAAATCACACCTTTTGTAATCTTAACATTAGGAGCGAGGTTGACACCCTTCTCAACTAGAACAAACCCTTCAAAACAATAGCAAGATAGGTGGCTACACATTCAAATTGAAGTTAGAATGTCTTAGGTTATGGCTCTAGTACGTGCTTCATTATGGAAAAATATGTGGAGAGATTGTGAGATGGGTTTAATTGTTGCACCTTATATTCTTTCATATTGTCATTGCATTAGGGAGATGGACACCACAATGAGATTAATAGAAAAAAAAAAGGAAAACTTATTTTTAGGGGAAATCTCAAACTTCATTTGAGAAAGGTTTTTAAGGTTAGTGCTCAAATCATGATACACACAATGTGGGTGGCATTGGATGATCTCTTCCTTACCACATTGCCTAGATATAGAGTTAACACAAAAATTTCTTCAATGTTCATAGTGATGTTGCTAGAAGCCTGGGAATTGAAAGAGGTAACCAAGGTTGTTGTTGCGTCTTTGATCAAATCCATATGATGTCAAGGCCTTAGGCCCATTTTAGATGATGTTATAAGTGTTGGGTTTCATCCAAGCGAAGGATATTGGTCGATTTTCAATCTTGTCTTGACAACTAATTGGATTCCCTTCATTATCATAATAATTGGGTCTAATGAAGAAATTTGCAAACATCAATAAAAATTGGAAATTGAATTTCTTATTTTTTTTGCTAGGGCCATACCTTTGTCAATTATTAACCGGACATTCGTTATTGATGATGATTCCACCAAAAGCAACAAAGAGAATACTACTCAATCAATTTAAAAAATAGTTTGCAATGCATATTATGATTAAATATTGTACATAGTTGTATAGATTATTTGTCTAATTATTACCAGTAGCATGTATATGGGGTAGTTTCATGCTTGATACTCAAAAGGAGTTTTTGCCTAATAGTACCTATTGGAAATTTTGTAAACTTTCCCTCAAGGGAGTAGCTAAAACCAATGTTTTTTCCCTAGTTCAACATATGGGTATGGCCACCTAGGCCAATTTCACCTAGCAAAAAAATTAATACTCCACATTATAAAAGAATGAGTGACTAACAAAAAGATTTAGATAGCTCCCAAATATTTGTTGAGACTTTATATCTAACTAAATTAGTTGAATTTGTTTATCAAAATAATTAGTTGAAATTCTATAAGATTTACTTGTCAGTGGATGGGTTAAAGGGGTTATATAATGAATGGTTTGTAAGGCACGATATTTTTTAAAGTAGGGTAGCAACCTAAGTGGTCTTGATCTTGAGAAAACATCATGGTTAAGTGCCCATAAGTCAAAACAATATCATGGTTAAGTGCACCTGAGCCAAAATTGTATCATGGTTAAGTGCACCTAAGTCAAAATAGTGGTATTAGGACATAATAACCCGGCCAAAATAACCTTGGAAAAAATAACCCGACCAAAATAACCCAAGGACAAAATAACCCAGGGTCATAATAACCCATGGACAAAATAACCCGTGGTCAAAATAACCCATGGACAGAATAACCCATGGTCATTTTAGATCAAGCTAGTAAACTAGAAATGACATAAAATAAATTATAAATATGATTGTGAGGCACCATAGAGGCTATTTAGGTCATTTTTAGACCATATATCCATTATATACCCCTAAAATAGCCTTAAACCACCTTTAATATGCTTAAATAACCTATAAAATGGTAAATAATTATAAAAATCAAGGCAATTTTGTGGGAATAAGTTGATTAAGAGTTATTATGAAAAGATATAAATGAAAAGGCATTAAGAAGATATATAAAATTGTAGAATTAAGAGAAGTAAAGAAAGGAAGAAGGGGAGAAGAAGAGTGTGTAGAGTGATAAGAAGAGGAGAAATCCAAATTCATAAAAGAAGATATTTTGTAATATATGTTTTTGAACATTATTTTAAATTTTCCTAGGGTTTTCTAAAAGAGTGTACAAAAAATCAATATACTTTTTAGGGAACCAATAATGTATTCTTCATAATTTTTAATATATACAATGCCTCTTCAGTTTTTAACAAGTCAAAAAAACAAGAATTTAATTATTGTAGATGGTTACACATTTGTGTTTCATCGACAAGGCATCAATAAAATGATCTGGCGTTGTGTGGAATATTTTACAAATAAATGTTTAAGTTGATGCTATACTATGGCGCAAACAAAATTTGGTGATGTGATCCAGGATTTAGTGAATTGCTTCAAGCATCGCACAGCTTAGTTTGGAAATTCATCAAAGCAATGAAAAAAGAATAGAGTCTCCAAGAGAATAGAATATAGAAATATATGGTTGGATACACTGGGCAACCAAGTAGGAAAAAATACCATGAACTCAAAGAAATACTAAAAAGATTGGTTGATGGTTATGACAACCATAACATTTTAGATTATATAAGAGACATCGCTCATAATTTGACACTTTAATTGAAAATTTGAATAATAAAGTTATTTTTAGCAACATACATGTAATTTATAAATTTTGTTTTCCTTTCTCTATATTCTTATGGGGATATTTTGTCCACGGGTTATTCTGACCACGGGTTATTTTGGCTTGGGTTATTATGACCCTGGGTTATTTTTCCCCTGGGTTATTATTGTTGGAAATATGTGCTCAATCTCACAGGCTGAAACCTCTAGAAGAGCAAAGTCGGTGTGACATTCCTTTTGTCTAGTCGACTGGCAGTTTAGTAACCTTGTGATTTGTATAGGTCGCCGAGACAATGCTTCTGTCTTGCCGATTGGAGCTATTGTTGTGACTCATTGCATTCAATGTAACCCTCTACCCAGTGGGTTGGTCTGGCCGACAGGCCATTCTTATCGGATATCAGGGAGACTCTGGGCGACAAGCGGTGTCGGGGAGAAACTTGGACATTCGGTATGTCTTATACCGACAAGAGAAGTCTCGCCGATAGTTATACACTTGTGGTCATCGGAGTAACTCATATGCTTCGGTATGAAGTCTTACCGATACGGAAAGTCTCACCGAAAGTTTTACATTCGAAGTCATCGGGGAGACCCTTGGCCGAAAGGCTTCCTTCGGTATGAAGTCTTAGCGATGGATGTTGTCTCAGCGATGGGGTAGTCTATTGTCGGTATGACTCATGTCGACTGTTTGGTGCTTGATATGACTTGTGGCTTTGGTAAGAACTCTCAGCGATAGTGGTAAGTCTTGCCGACAGTGTTCACATCGATATGACTTGGGAACTTCGGTATGATGTCTCATCGAATAATGATGGTCTTGCCGAATAGTGATACATGTGATGGATATCGATATGATGTCTTGGCGACAAGGGGAAGTCTGAGCGACAACTTGTGAACTCGGTATAGCATCTTACCGATAGTGAAGACTCTTGGCGATAATGATGATCAGGTCTTGTGGCATCAGGGAGACACAGTTAGTGTCTCATTGACATGTGACACAGGTTGAACGCCTTTGACTGAGTGATGACTATCCTACGTGGTGAGTCTATGACCAATCAGAGAAGCCGAATGGGAATGGCTAGTAGTTGGACTGTTGTGGCCGTTACTAAGAGGAAGATCAGACCATGGGCATCATGGATACACTCAGGAATTGTAGATGTTGTTCAGTAAGTTGGTTTGATGAATAGTTGGATGGTTGGTTGATGTATGATTAGTGTGAATTCAATTATGAGAGTATTGTAACTTGAATATTCTGTACAAGGTTGATCATTGTGAATGCTGCTGTAAATTGACATCAGAGAGAGTGAATCCCGTACTCTGTATGTAATTTCATTACTGTAATACAAAGGGGTTGTTCTTGGTGTGGTGGGTTTTTCTCCCGTAAGGGTTTTCCCACGTAAATCTGGTGTTCATCTGTGTATGATTATTTCTCTATTTTTGTTATTGTTTTCAAGTGTATCTTAATTGGACTGTAATTAAAAATTTAAAAGTATCTATGCATTCTTCCCTGAGGTTTTGACGTTAGGAGAGTTAGTTCCGCACCTGAGCTTTCCTTCAAAGTGTTATCAGAGCCTGGCCAGTTGTGTTATCCTTGTGGGTACATTGGGTTTTTTGTGTCAATTTATGTTCAGTGGGAGTCTTGTAGAAGTCTGGTAATTCGAATTACAGGTTAAGATGGCAAGCACGTTAGGAAAGATTGAAATTGAGAAATTCAATGGCAGTAATTTTGAGTTGTGGAAACTTAAAATGGAAGATTTGTTGGTTGATCGTGATCTTTGGATTGTTGTTTCTGGAACGAAGCCTACATGCATGAAGCAAGAGGATTGGGACCTTGCAGATAGAAAATCAAAGGGGTTGATAAGGCTCTGTTTAGTAGACTTCGTTCTTCTGAATGTTCATGAAGAAAAGACTGCATCTTCCTTGTGGAAAAGACTGGTAGCTATTTATCAGGGCAAGTCTTTGGTGAATAATTTTTTCTTGAGGAAGAAGCTATACTCTTTGAGAATGCAGGAAGGAGGATCTGTTGCTAGTCATTTGAACGCATTCAACATACTGATTGCATAGTTAACATTTGTGGGCGTGAAGATTGATGAAGAGGATTACTGTATGTTGTTATTATGTTCTTTGCCAGATTCTTGAGATCACTTGGTGATGGCTATTGGGAGTACGATATCCACTTTTAAGATGGAAGATGTTGCTTCTTTTGTTATCGAGATGAGAAGGAAATCTTTGAGATGGCGTAAGGAGGGCTTTGTTAGAGGAAGATCGAAAAGATAAAGGAGAAGAAGGACAAGAAGTCCAAATCAAAATCAGAGGGGAGATCAAAGTCTCCCCGGCAAGAAGTCCAAGGTGAAGTGCTAGAATTGTGGGCAACCTGGTCATGTCCGAAAGGATTGTAAAGAGGAGAAGAAGAAGAAGAAGTATTTTTTGACAATGATTCTTCTCGGAGTGATGCAGACGCTTTCATTGCAACCTTGGCACACAGGCATCGATGTTTGGTGATTGATTCTAGAGCATCTTTCCACATGACATCTCATAGAGATCGGTTCATGAAGTATGAAAAATACGATGGAAAGGTGTATTTGGCAAGTGATTCATCATTGGAAATAGTTGGCGTGGAAGAGTCAGAATTCAATTCCCTGATGGAAGAGTGAAGGGAATTAATGATGTAATGCATATACCAAGTCTGGCTCGAAACTTACTTTCTGTTAGTATGATGAATGATATTGGAGTGCAAGTCATGTTCTCTGGAAATGGCTGCAAGATGACTAGAGGCTCTATGGTGCTAGTAAGAGGTGCTCTTGTTGGTACCTTGTATAAGCTTGATGCACATGTTGTGCAAAGCAATAGTGTCTCTGCCAAGTCACATAAAGCTACTCATGGAGGAAAAGAGGAAGAAATTCCTGATAGTGTAAACTCTATGGAAGTTAAACTTCCAGTAGAAAAGACTATGCTCTGGCATCATAGGCTAGGCCACATTGGAGAGAAAGGTTTAAAAACCTTGAAGAATAAAAACCTGGTTGAGGAGCTTGAAGATTGTAACCTCAAATTTGAGTTTTGTGAACATTGTATATATGGTAAACAACACCGTGTTTCATTTTATTCCAGTCCTCACAAATCTGCTGGTTTGCTTGATTATATACATTATGATGTTTTTGGTCAGGTGAATGTTCCTTCTTTATCTAATTCAAGGTACTATATATCATTCATTGATGATTATTCAAGAAGAACATTTGTTTATTTTTTGAAAAGTAAATCAGAAGTGTTCAGTCAGTTTAAGGAATTTAAAAACCTTGTAGAAAATTAGACTGGAAGAAAAATAAAATGTTTAAGGGATGACAATGGCGGTGAATTTTGTTTTGACGATTTCGAGAGGTACTGTAAAGATCATGGGATTAAAAGACATAAAACTACACCTTATACTCCGCAACAAAATGGAGTTGCAGAAAGGTTCAACAGGACAGTGATGGAAAGAGCACGAAGTATGCTAAGTAGTGTTGGCTTGGAGGAGAAGTTATGGGCTGAGGCAGTTGCTACAACATGTTACTTGATAAACTGGTCTCTGAATTCCGCTCTTGTTGAGAAAAAACCTTTGGAAGCATGGTCTGGTAAGAAGCCCTCTCTAAGACACATTCAAGTTTTTGGCTGTGAGGCATATGCACATGTGTCGTATGAGAAAAGATCTAAATTGGAGAACAAGGCTGTCAAATGTATTTTTATTGGTTATAGTGCTGGCATAAAAGGATACAAGCTTTGGAATCCTAATACGGAGAAGGTTTTGTACAGCAGAAGTGTTATCTTTCGTGAGCTGAAGCCTTCTACCTTGGATCTGCAATCAGAGACAAAATCAAAAAACAAAAGGGATGTAGCTAAAATTCCTCTGACACCAGATAAAGAGGAATTGAGAATTCAAAATGTACCTGAAACTGATGAGAGCTCAAGTAGTTCTGAGAGTTCTGATGAAGGAGAACAACCTCAGCCTCAGCAAGTGAGGAGGTCAAATCATGAAAGAAAGCAACTTGATAGGTATGGGCTCTCTTTGATAGATTTTACTTGTGCCTATGCTTTAATTTCTAGCATTGATGAACCTAGGACTGTGAAAGAGGCATTTAGAATGTCTGATTCAAACTCTTGGTGGGAAGCCATGAATGAAGAAATGACATCATTAGAAAAGAATGATACTTGGAGTTTGGTGCCCTTGCCTAAAGGCAGAAGAGTTGTTGGCTGCAAATGGGTATTTAAAAAGAAAATAGGTCTGGATGGTAGTGTGGAAAAATACAAGGCAAGGTTGGTTGCGAAGGGTTATTCCCAGGTAGAGGGAATTGATTATGGAGAAATTTTTTCTCCTGTAGCTAAGCTGACATCTATCAGATTTCTTTTGTCACTTGCAGCAGCGTATGACTTAGAGGTCGAACAGATGGATGTGAAGACATCATTTCCTCATGGTGATCTTGAAGAAGAGATTTATATGTCCCAGCCTGAGCACTTTGTGGAAAAAGGTAAAGAAAGATTGGTTTGCAAGTTGAATAAATCTCTGTATGGATTAAAGCAATCTCCTAGAATGTGGTACCAGAAGTTTGACACTTTTGTTTTATCATTGGGATTTGTAAGATCAAAATTTGATCATTGTGCCTATTACAAAGCTGAAAGTGATCAAGTTCTTATTATTGATCTCTATGTTGATGATATGTTGTTCATAGGTAATAGTAAGTTAATGATTTCTGATCTTAAGTCTCAGTTGTCTGTAAATTTTGAAATGAAAAATCTTGGTGCAGCAAGGTATATTCTAAGAATGGAAATAACCAAGGACAGGAAGGATAGAAAACTTTGGCTCAGTCAGAGTAAGTATATTAAGACTGTTCTAGAGAGATTTTGTATGAATGACTGCAAGTAGCTAGTTGTTCCAGTTTTGCAGGGAACGAAGCTATCTATTGAAGACTGTCCAAAATCTCCTACTAAGATGGAGGACATGACCAGTGTAGCTTATGCTAGTGTGGTTGGCAGTCTAATGTATGCAATGGTTTGTACAATGCCAAACATTTCCCAAGTAGTGGGAGTACTTAGTCGGTTTATGGCTAATCTTGGAAGGACACATTGGGATGCTATGAAAAGAGTATTCAGATATTTGAAGGGCACTTCAGAATATGCATTGTGTTACCATGACAACTTGGTTGAATCATAGAGGACTCTCAGTATTCGAGGTTATGTGGATTCTAATTGGGTAGGGGACATTGACAGCAGAAGATCCACCAGTGGATATACTTTCATGTTGAATGGTGGTGCAGTGAGTTGGATGAGTAAGCGGTAGGCTGTAGTCGCTTTGTCCACTACATAGGCAGAATACATGGCAGCAACACACGCCTATAAAGAAGCAATCTAGTTAAGACATTTTTGTTCTAACATTGGTTTTGATGTAGGGAAAATAACAATTTATTATGACAGTCAGAGTGCTATTTGTTTGGAAAATAATCCTACTTTCCATGCCAGGACAAAACATATAGATGTACAGTATCATTTTGTATGGGATATGGTGGAGGATGGAAAAGTCTCATTAGAAAAAGTGGATACTCTGGAGAATGTTGCAGATGCATTGACGAAGCCAGTGAGCACACACAAGTTCAGGTGGTGTCCCAATTCGATGGGCCTCAGTGCCCATGAATTTCAATAGTTCTGTTTTGCTCTAGAGGTGCCTGTGTGATCTTCGTCAAGTGGGAGATTGTTGGAAATATGTGCCTCAATCTCACAGGTTGAAACCTCTGGAAGAGCAAAGTCAGTGTGACATTCCTTTTGTCTGGCCGACTGGTAGTTTAGTAACCTTGTGATTTGTATAGGTCACCGAGACAATGCTTCTGTCTTGCCGACTGGAGCTATCGCTGTGACTCGTTGTGTTCGATGTAACCCTCTGCCCAGTGGGTTGGTTTGGCCGATAGGCCATTCTTATCAGATATCGGGGAGACTCTGGGTGACAAGCGGTGTCTGAGAGAAACTTGGACATTCGGTATGTCTTATACCGACAAGAGAAGTCTCGCCGATAGTTATACACTTGTGGTCATCGGAGTAACTCATATGCTTCAGTATGAAGTCTTACCGATACGGAAAGTCTCACCGAAAGTTTTACATTCGAAGTCATCGGGGAGACCCTTGGCCAAAAGGCTTACTTTGGTATGAAGTCTTAGCAATGGATGTTGTCTCAGCGATGGGGTAGTCTGTTGTCGGTATGACTCTTGGCGACTGTTTGGTGCTCAGTATGACTTGTGGCTTCGGTAAGAACTCTTAGTGATAGCGGCAAGTCTTTCCGACAGTGTTCACATCGATATGACTTGGGAACTTTGGTATGATGTGTCATCGAATAACGGTGGTCTTGCCGAATAGCAATACATGTGATGGATATCGGTATGATGTCTTAGTGATAAGGGGAAGTCTAAGCGACAGCTTGTGAACTCAGTATAACGTCTTGTCGATAGTGAAGACTCTTGGCGATAATGACGATCAGGTCTTGTGGCATCGGGGAGACACGGTTAGTGTCTCACCGACATGCAACACAGGTTGAACGCCTTTGACCGAGTGATGACTATCCTATGTGGTGAGTCTACAACCAATCAAAGAAGTTGAATGGGAACCGCTAGCAGTTGGACTGTTGCGGTCGTTACTGAGAGGAAGATCAACAGAACATGGGCGTCATGGATACACTCAGGAATTGTAGATGTTGTTCAGTAAGTTGTTTTGATGAATAGTTGGACGATTGGTTGATGTATGATCAGTGTGAATTCAATTATGAGAGTATTTTAACTTGAATATTCTATACAAGGTTGATCATTGTGAATGTTGCTGTAAATTGACATTAGAGAGAGTGAAGCCCATACTCTGTATGTAATTTCATTACTGTAATACAAAGGGGTTGTTCTTGGTGTGGCGGGTTTTTCTCCCGTAAGTTTTCCCACGTAAATCTGGTGTTCATCTGTGTATGATTATTTCTCTATTTTTGTTATTGCTTTCAATTGTATCTTAATTGGACTGTAATTGAAAATTTAAAAGTATCTATGCATTCTTCCCTGAGGTTTTGACATTAGGAGAGTTAGTTCCGCACCTAAGCTTTCCTAACAATTATGACCGGGTTATTCTGTCTAGGGTTATTCTGGTCGGGTTATTATGTCCCGTAACCCAAAATAGTACTAGGATGGGTGTCCTAGGAAGTCATGATATTTCACCCTTGTGAGCATAACCTAGATGCAATGAGTACTAAGTGGGTCATGTTATCACTTGGATTTTTCACCCTGTTGAATGTAAAAGTCAACAATCCAGTGTAACATGCGAAGACCTCTAAAGCTGTAGGTTTGTTGTAAATAGAGGTCAACCTCCAGAGAAGGTTGGCTTCCTTTGAGATATCACATAACTACTAATCTTGTAAGGTAAAGGGAGAAGGTTACTAAAGAAAAATAGAAATGGTAGAGACTAATCCCTATGGTGATACATTGAATTGACATAAATCATGAAATAAAACAAGATAAACATACACTGGAAAACTAATGATAGTTATTTCATTTACTCAACGTAGACTTTGTGAATTTATGCATCATTCTTGAAAAGGCTTAATCTGCACATATATTTTAAAAAGGAAAGATGAATTTCACAACTTTAAATTTCAAATGCAGACTTAGAAAAGCACAGTTCAAAACTTGCATAATCTGAAAGACAAAAAATGAAAGCAGTATGAATACTAACACTGGTTTCCAAGGTGATCTTTATATTTCATATTCCAAAATCCAAATGAGTTACAAAGCATACATCAGCTGAGAAAGGATTTAAGAAAAATCACTAACTCTCCAGAATGCATAATCCGAACCCCCTTTCAAAGAGACAAAAAATCCATATATACAAAAGTCCCAGCCCCTAGGGCTTACAAAAATATCCGCCTCCAGAAAGATCTGCCCCTAGATCTTTTTAATGAAGTTAATGCTGCATTAAACGTGTATCTCTGCTGTCCATGTTGGTGAAGGGTCGCTCCAAGAATGGCCTCCTTGATCTTTTGCAACAATCGCATTAACTTCTGATCACCCATGTCCACCTTCAAACTTCCATAAGAGTCGCCTTGAATGTTTTTGAGTGCTATCATAAATGTCGCTCTACCTTTGCCAGTAGACATCCCAGTTGTCTTTAAGACTCATGACTTCTTCCTTGTTTCAGATCCTTCTTCAAGTTGACCCCCCCGCAAGAAAGATAGCATCAAATGTTCCCTGTTGTCAGACCTCCATAGAGACAATGCCACTACCTTCGAACCGACTCATCATCCTTGATCACAGAGCAGATCAATACTGCTCACATTCTACTGATCTTCCCCATAGGAATAGTCACAATAGTCAAACTTCCCATGGTCCACCTTTAGCTCCTTCTTATTGGTTGAACTCGTGCCACGTATATTTCCACACGGTCAAAGGTTGCTTCATCAAAATCGCATGTCGGTGAGACACTAGCCGTGTCTCCTTGATGCGATTATGCCCTTCAACATTTATTGACATAGCTCATAACCGTCGGCAAGAGTTCATAGCGAGCTACAAAAGTCATATCGATATCCCTAAAACCATCGGCAAGGCTATCGCCTTCAACTAGACATCATAGCGAGCCCTCAGGAGTCATACTGATATCGCCATTTCATTGCCCAGACATTCGCATTCGACAAGAGCTCTTGTCGAAGTCTGCAGTAGACCCATCGCTATCGATAAGACAAACTTCAGTCGGGAAGACTTCGTACCAAAGGCATAAACCTTCGGTGAGACCCTTTCAGTAGGCAAGACCTCCCATCAAGCTCATTCCACTTCGGCAAGACCACCTTCGGTCGGTGAGACATTACACTGAGACCTTGCACTGTCGGCAGGACCTCACCCTGTTGATGAAACATCACAACGAGGGCACCAACTTTCACCGAGACCTCTGTCCTTCGGCAGGACTTCTCCTCGACGCCGGTCGTTTCGGCGAGACCACCACGGGTCGGCAAGACCTCACAGTGAAGCCTTCATCCTTCGGCGAGCTTGGACCATTTTGTGGAGACCACCAGCGGTCAGCAGGACCTTTCCCCGAGCCCAAAACCTTTCGACGAGAGCTCGATTTATCGACCAGACCTCATGCTGAAGGCAATCTCCTTCGGTGAGACTACACGCAATCTGAGAGACATCATCCCAAAGCAAATCATTCCCCCTGACGCCACCCTAGTGAACAACTATCGGCGAGACATCCCAAGCGGAGAGAGATATAAAACTTTACAGCGACTGATATGTCTTGGCAACCTAAGGAAAAAGTTAATTCATTTGGCCCATATGAATTCTTGAAAAATAGACCCCTACCTGATTGAGCCCATAGGTGAAAATTGGGCAACATTTCTGGCAACCTTTGCTAGATGTTTTCCTGCTAAACCTAGAAACCAGTAGCCAAAACTTGTCCATTGGGCTCGGAGTCACTTAGTAAAACTTCAGAAACAAACCAAGAGTAGTTTGCACATGGTTGTAACTCACTTGAGACTCATGAAGTAGATAAGGACACTGGAAACCTATTGAAACTAGAGCAACTGAAGTGAAACTACCAAACTGTGTTGGAACAACACTTAGGAAATGCAACAACAACTAAACTAAAGTGCAGAAGCACTTATTGAAAGCATAAAACCTAACCTAATATGTACAATGATAAATCATACCTCAAAACAACGTTTGAGGTGAATCCCATTAACTGGGATTGGTAACTTTTCTCCATCCGTGTTTGATAACTGGAATGCATTATGCTCCTTGCATTCAGTAACAACAAAAGGACCTGCTTAGAAATGGTCAAATTTTTTATGTTTTCCTGGACCACTCTTTAGCACATCCCACTTGAGAACAATATCACCTTCTTTGAAAACTTTGGCCATAGCTTTCTTATCAAATGTTTTCTTCGTTTGGAGCTGATGATACTCTAAAGTTTTCATTGCTTTATCTCTTGATTCTTTGAGCTCCACAAGCTCTGCATATCTCATGGCCATTGGGTCCTGTTCTTCATACATCTCCAACTGGTGAACAATGTCTAGAGCTCGAAGCTCTACAGATAGAGGTAATCTAGCCTATTTACCATAGACGAGTACGTATGGAGAATTACCAACTGATCTCTTAGGGGTTATTCTATCTACCCAAAGTGCAGATTTCAATGTGGTATGCCAAATTCTTTGATTCTCTTCCATAGTCCTCTTAATGATTCTAATCAAGTTTTTATTTGTACTTTCAACTAATCCATTACCATGTGGGTAATAATTGGAGGAAGAATTCAAATGAATTCTGTGGCTAACAACCCAATCTGTGACTCTTAATCCAACAAATGCAAGAGCATTATCTGAAATGATGGAGTTAGGAACTCCAAATCTGGTGATTATATCTTCATAAAAACTCAAAACTGAAGATTCATTTGCTTCTTTCAAAGCTACTGCCTCTGTCCACCGTGTGAAATAGTCTGTAGTAGTAAGCACCCACTTGTGGCTAGCACTAGATGGTGGACTAATTGGTCCAATAAAGTCAATGGGTATGTGCAGGATCATGGTATGCCAAAAAGTGGCAATGAGGAAAAAAACACGTCTTTCATCGACCCAAAAACGCGAAAAATATCGTGTTGACTTTTTTTAGGCTCGGGTGTCAGTACACACCACCAAAGCAAACACCAATCCTAGTTTTCCATATCGGATATCCGATTGGATCAGATATCCAATTTGTAAAGAGAATATATATAAAAAATTTGTTGTTGTTTTAAAGTAATGGTCTACAAATCGGATATCCGATTTGTAGACTGTTACTCTAAAACAACGAAAATAGTTATATATATATGATTTTTTACAAATCGGATATCCGTTTCAAATCGGATATCTAATTTGTAAAAAGCATATATATACAAAATTTGTTGTTGTTTTAAAGTAATGGTCTAGAAATCGGATATCCGTTTCAAATCGGATATCCGATTTGAAACGGATATCCGATTTGTGTACACATAGACCTAAGGATTAATGGTATATGGTAGAAGGTTTAAGGGTTAAACTTTAAGGTTTAGGGTATATGGTAGAGGGTTTAAGGGTCAAGGGTTATAAGGGTATAGGGGAGAGAGATAGATGGATTTAGTGTGTGAGAGAGTGACCTGAGAGAGTGGGATAATGTCAGAGAGGGTGGGAGAGTGGGATAGAGTGGGAGAGAGGGAGGAAGAG
>VDFB02271358.1:884165208-884253564 GCA_007258455.2 Sequoia sempervirens
GCCTAAAAATTTCCGTCAACGAGCATTAGCCATTTCCAAAATAAGAGGTTACTATTTATAGTAAACCACCTTCAGAAACATGCTAAAAATAGCAGGGTGATTAAAAATGGCAGTGTCGACAGGATAACAGGGTTATGAGGATGCTATGTTTAAAGTTTCAGGCCATTCCGAGCTTCAGAGGAGCAAAATTGAGAAGACTTACTATAAATAGTAGGGCACGATACTGGCGAAAGATGATGAAAATTTGTCTAAGTCTGGAACTTTGTCTAGCAGGCCTAGCAAAATGCGCCCAGTTAATGAGGAGGCTCAGAAAAAATGCTAAGTATGAAGTTCATCCTGCTCAGGGGTCAAAATGCGCCCAAGGCAAGAAGTCAAAGAAAGTCAATGAAGTTCATCCTGCAGCAGGGGCAAAATGCGCCCAACTTGAAAGAAGAAAAGGTTAAAAAATTTCTAAGGCATGAAGGAAATCTGCCACCCCCATCCAAATGCGCCCATCCTGTAGCAGGGGTGAAATGCGCCCAAGGCAGGGAAGGTCAAAGTAGTCAAATAAACTCGTCCTCCTCCATAGGCAAAATGCGCCCAAAGTCATGCATGCCAGGACAAAAAATAGAAGGTGAAGAGTCACCCAAGGAAGTTGGAGAAAGTTTCATCCACTAGACACATGAAAATGCGCCAAAGTTAGAAGAGGGTCAACAAAGTCAACAAGCTCGTCCTCCTCACCCTCCTAAATGCGCCCAAATGAGCTCATATGAAGACAAAAAATGGAAGGCGAAGGGTCATCCTCTTGCCAGGCTGAAATGCGCCCAAGTTGAGGTTGTAAATGGTAAATAAAGGTGGTAAGTGAGGTGAAATATGATTGAAGCATGGTAAAAGGTGGTCAAAGGTGGGCGTTATTCCTTTCCTTGCCTCAAATGCGCTTAAGGGTGGTGAATGTTTGTTATGTTGCAAGGTGTTGCCTAGGCGTGATTTTAAAATTCCTCTTCAAATGCTATATGCGCCTAGGGAGATGGGAGTCATAAGGTGTTAAAAATATTTTCTAAGGCATGTTGAAGGCGTGATTTTCTTCAAGTATGATATACGCCTAAGGTGGTGAAGTGTTAGAAAAATTCCTAAGGCATATGTAGTGTGAAAATTTTCTAAGGCGTGGTGAAGAGATATGTGTGGGGTGGTGGAAATGAAATGGTAAGTGCTAGGCGCCTTGGGTGAAAATAAAATATTTTCTAAGTGTTGGAGAATTTGCCTAGGCGTTGGAATTTTTTTTCTAAGATGTGAAGTGTTTGCGAGTGGCAAGTGAAGATAAAATATGCAAGGCGCCTCTGTGAATAAAATTTTTCTAAGTGAAGATGATACTTCTCTCGCTGGCAGGCAAACGAAATATTTTCTAAGGCAAGTTCTCAAAATGCAAGATGATTTAAAAATATTTTCTAAGGCAAACTACTTTCCCCTTGGAAAATACGCCTAGAGCTCAGGGTGGCAAGTTTTTTTCAAATCACGAGCAAATTCTCTCAGTAATGAAGTCAGGAATGCAGGATGAATTCAAGTTTTCCGAATTGGAGCAACGTAGAGTAATCACAGGCGAAGAATGGATTTTAATTTGATAAAATAATATTTTTCTAAGGTTCAAAATTGAAAAATTAAAAGAACCCGTTCGTTGGGTACCCATGGATTCGAGGCATTCTGAAGAGAATTCTCTTCTGGGTACTGGACGCTCGCGATGATAGATAGATTTCCAGGTCTTCTGAACTTCGCCGACACTTTTTCAGTGAAGAATTTAATCAGTGCTCAAATTGTGAATTTTCCTAAGGGAAAATTTAAAATTTTCTAAGGCAGAGGGAATAAAATGTGTTTTCAAAATGAATTTTCTTCGAACGATGGACTTGAAGTCAGTTGCCTAGATAATTTTGATTAAATTCTTCGAGGATGAATTTTCCAGAGCAGAGAAGGAGTTGAATTCGAATTCAAGTGACAGAGCTCCGGCTGGTGAGTGAAAAAGATGAGTTTAATTAAATTTTCGAAAATAAATTCAAAGGACGCCAGTCAAAGTCAAGTTTCTAGAAGAATAAGATTCCCGACGACTGGAGACAAGTGTCAGAAGCACCAAAGAGGGAAAATTCGAATTCTTGAAGTGGAGTAGTGGAGTTTAATGGCACTGGCTAAAATTAACTTCTTCTAGAATTCGAATTTTAGCTATAAAATGAGCAAGTTTCTTACTTGTTTTCACAGCTGAGGAAGTCGAACTTGCTCTGAGAGTGAAGCATTGCAATGAGTTGCTGAAGCTTGAAGGAGTTCGAAATTTTGCTGAGGAGTAGAGGTTGCTGAGAGAGGTGCGCCTTGAGTTGCTGAGAAGTGCAATTGCTAAAGTCAAGAAGTGCGCACTTGCTGGTTGGAAAAGGTACGCCCTTGCTGGTTAAAGAAGTATTTGCTGAAGTATAGAGGTACGCCCTTGCTGGTTAGAAAGAAGCTGAGGATTATGCTGAGAGGACGCCTTGTAGTAAATTGAATTGTTGAGAACTTAAAAGGCACGAACTTGCTAGTTTGCTGATTGCTGATTTCTGATACAAAGTTATGAAGTTCAAATTGCTGATTGAGGATAGTGAAGTGAAGCCATCAAAGTCTACTTAGAAATCTGTTCTAAGTATTGAAATTCAAGAAAGAAGCTGAGGTTTGCAAACACGAGAGTTATTGCAGCTTCTAGAATTCGACTGCAGCCCCTATACAATGCCTTATTTTATTAAATTTAATTGCTGATGAATGTTTGTTATGTTGCAGATGGCTAAAGCGAGGACAACTGGAAAGGACAATGGTGCCTCAAGACAAGCTGTGATCAAGAAGCTCAGCAAAACATTCATGCCAGAGTCAAAGTTTATTTCAAAGTTGGGCAAGTTGACAGACACCAATTTGGGCTCCGTCAACCTCGAAACCTTCAAGAACAGGATGTTTGGAATTGGAAGTCATCGGGCTTCAGTCACTTCGCACAACATCGTCCGAAGTGGGCTATATGCAGCTGCTGGTTTCCCGCCAGCTATACAGTGTTCGGAGCTGATAATGGAGTGCGCCAATTGCTACGAGAAGGAACACCGGTCGATCATGTCACCTGATGGCCAAGTGCTTGCCAATCTTACTCCGGCAGCCATTGGTGAGGCTTTCGGGATCCCGGTGCACAGAAACATGATCTACAAGTCCAGGGAGTGAGCGGAGCGAATGTATGCTTCTGCTTTTGAACGATGCATGGAGACAATTAACACCCACTGGATGAGCACTCCCAAGCCTTCTCGAACGAAGTTGCCCAAACAGATCATAGCGGACGACTTGAAGCAAGAGTACTGTGATCTCATCATGATGCTGAGTAGGGTTGGAGGCTGTGCACAGTCCTTCATTTTTGAACCTTGGATGTTTTATTACATCAACTTGGTGCTAGAAGGCAAGGATTATGTCAATTGGGCAGAGATGATAAGCGATAACTTGCATGAGCAGCTCCTGAGCTTGAGGAGAACGAAGACCTTTTACATGAGTTCCTATCTCATTTATATGTTGGCACGGATGACGAAGTACAGGGGGATCTCTTACAAAGAACCTGTTGGATGCGGCTCTCATCAGTTCAAGATTTATGATGCGTGTCCACAGTTGCACCTGTCAAGCACAACCCATTACAAGCGTGTCAACGACTCATTCACCATGTACATCACGAGGTTGCTTCAGGAGCGGTTACACCACAGAATCTCTAGAGATGCTCAGGAGTTAATTGAGAGGTATGGGTGTTGGTTTATACAATTTCCGAGATTCTCTTACATTAGGCTGCAAGGATTTTCTTCATACCCATATAGGCTGCCTAAGTACCCGACAGATAGAATATTGATGCTAGAGATATCCAGACAGTTGCTAGCCTTTGACAAAATTCAAAAGAAGAAGAAGAAGGGAGGGATAGAGTTTCCAATTGTAATGGGCAACTCGGATGAGGTGTGTCCTTCGATACAGGCAGCTAGAGAAGCTGAAAGTGAGCTTCAATTTTACCACTTCTCATATCATACAAGCCGACAACACTACGACCCACATCATAACATCAATTGGGTTATGTCGGAGGAGTTCAAGCATAAGGCCACCATAGAGGATTATTGGGTTGACGCAGTTGATGAAATTGAAGTAAGGAAGAGAATGTTCTCTCGGTTGCCCATCACTCTGATCAGGGAGTGTGAGGTTGTGCCAGTTCCGGACCAGGTCAATGAGGATATGGATGTAGTCCATCCAGATTATGCAGCTGTTTGAGATACTCCGCTTCCACCTCCCGATTGGTCAGAGCCCGAGGTTGCAGATTTAGATACTCTTTCCATCCCAGTTATGACATTTACTAGAGCATGGGTTGATCGACGGGTAAACAGATTGAAGAGTAGGTCAATTGCCTTGACTTACAATATGATGGGAGATCACAGGACGCCCACCACAGGAAGAAAGAAACAGATCACAAGAGGTCCAGAGTCCAGGAAGAAGGAAATAGTTCAGCCAGAGCCTCCACGAGTCACAGTGGCAACACCCTTGGAGACACGTTCTCCAAGCATACAGGAGGTGTCTTTATTTGCTGATCAGAGGATTGTATTGAATCAGGTGCCAGTAGTACAGGATAATATTCAGCCTCCACGGACGGAGTCAATTGGCCAGAGTGCCAACGTACCTGTTAAGATTGATCAGCATGATGATGAGGGGACCATTACTGACCCTCAGTTTCAGCAAGAGTTAGAGGAGGCCATGAACGATGATGATGATATAGTGTCAGGCGATACTCAGCCACTTGAGGACGATGAGCCTCGCCAGAATGATGAAGAAGTTGAACAAGTTAGAGAAGTGGAGGCACAGGAGCAGCAGCCCTTCGATATACAGTATGAGGTGCCCGATTGGCTTAAAGACAGAATGAGGAGAAGCCCTAGTGAGGAAATTGATCCAGCAGTTGAGATGGAGGAGTTTTTAAACAGGATCAGTGCACCTCCACAGAAGAAGAAAGCAAGGAAATTCTCAAAGATCTCCACTGAGGAGGATGGCTCTCGTACTCTTCACGTTGCTGTTCCACGAGTTGAGTGTGACCGGAATGAAGCAGTTCCTGAGAATTATGTGGTCACGACTCTAGATTTGGGACGCCCCACTGGTGCTCAGATTGTTGAGGAGTGTGATAACTCCTTCCTCGCCCTCAAGGATAGGTTGTTCAAGAAAGAAGGGAAGTATAAGAGGCTGAAACGAGAACACAAGGCGTTAATTGGATATGTACAGCAGTTGTCTCGTTCTCGAGGGCAGGATGTTCCAGTGATAGAGCCTCCGGCGGAGTTACCTAGGGAGTCAATCAACGGCTTGGTAGAGTTGGGAAGGATGGCACAGGAGGCAGACAAATGGGTCACAGGAGTTCGTGCTGAGACAGAGAAATTTATGGAGGACCTTGTTTCTGCCTTTCAGCAGGCCTCTACTATTTTGACACGGATGGATGCGGTGGATCATGCTTGGGGCGATGCCTCTATCTATCATAGTAAGGTGATCCAGCGTCTTGAGGTATTGAGGCATGCGCCATTGCAGTTGCTGATTGATGGAGGTGTCATTCAGGAGAATGACCGATATGATTTCTCTCGGTGGTATTCTTCGGCTATCACAGGGTGTGGCTTCTTCGATGCGGCACAGGCAGATTCAGCCAGAGTACAGGGCTATGGCCAATATTATAGATGGAGTTCAGAATACCTTTGAGGCCATATTTGCTAGGCGGCTGAATCCAAAAGAAGTTAATGTTGATAATTTGAGGGGTTTGTTGGTGCCTTTCTTTGCGAGATGTTAAGACCTTTGTACAGGATGACTTTGAGAACACTGCACTTTCTCTCCACTTGATCCGAACACACAGGACTCCTTGACTGCTTGGAGAAAATCTTGTACAAGGCATGAACATTCAGTCACAGTATTGGAGTTTCAGCTGGACTGCATTCCACCTATTTCAGTTCATGAGGTTGAGGCTGTACTTGGCAGATTTGTTGAGTTTTCAGTCAGAGAGAAGGCCAATGGGAATGCGCTGCTGGACGAGGATCTTCTAGAAGACTGAATAGGGGCATTTATTGCATTTACTATTCTGGGAGTGAGTGGGAATCTTTGATTCATTTAATGTACCACTCCCTATTCTGGCAGTTTTTAGGGTTAGGGCTGAGGTGGCACGATTCCGGCCACTCTATTGATTGTAACCCTAGCCGTCTTTTGGGACTTGGCTAGCTATAAAAGGGGGTCCCCCTCATTTGTAAGGCAATTAGAGATCAGATTAGACAGTAGTATTGGAGAGATTGCATAGTAGAGCATAGTAGATCATCTTGTTAGTGTGGAAGAGAAAGAAAGTTTTCCCTTTGAAAACTTTTGAGGAGATTGTTGTGTAACACTTTTTATGATAATTGATCTTTTCATTGATGGTGAAATTCGTCTTGTCATAAATAGCTAGCGAGGTCTCTTCTTCCTTTCGAATCCAAGTAGCTTAATTTGATGCAAGTAGTTTACTTTGATGTGTGGTATTTTTGTTGAGGTAGCTTCTTTATTCCATACCACTAGCAACTTGTTGATGATAAGTTTGCCTTGCGTGGTCAACTGGAGATTATCTTGAATCTAACTTCGGTTGTGATTTGTATGCTTATATGCGTCGTTGTGATGGTGTATGTATGCTAAATCATAATTTGAAAACCTTTCGCTATCCCCTTGAAGATTGCACCGATTTTACTGAGGCTGTCCGACGTGAGGCTAGGTGAAATTTGGTTGAAGTCTGCCGAAACGGAGTCCCACATATCTTGCATTTAGAGTAGCATATAAATTTCTTAGGCCTTATACCTTTTTACTTTCCGCATATTTCTGATTAGTCTTAGGAAAAGAACCACATTGCCAAATTATACATGAGAATTCCCTTTCAAAATCATACATTAGCTGCTAACTGCAAGAAATCTGAACAATTGTGTAAGTCCCCTCGTAAGAACACAGCAAAACACATCAACCAAACTGGGTCTATTCGCACTTAAGGAACCTTGGAGTTGAACGTGCGAAATTTCTCGCAATCTTAGCGCACGGAATACTTTGATCAAGAGAGGACGGAGTAGCCCAAACTATTTTGTTCTTCGGCTGTTTGGTGCGGTCACGAAAAACACATCAACAGGATTGCCACCTTGCCCGTATATTCTTCTCTTGAAGGCTTCGAGGTTGAAAGAACCGAGGTTGGTGTCAGTCAAATTTCCCAGCTTCGATACAAATTTGGACTCCGGAATAAAAGACTTCTTCAATTGCTTGATAATAGCCTGTCTGGAAGCATTCTCTTTGCTAGCTTCAACATTTCCAGCTTTGGCTCCAGCCTTGCTCGTTCCAGCAACATCTCCTCTTCTACTTTTAGCCATCTACAAAACAAAAAAGTAAGCATTATAATTCTTACTTTTAAAAAAAAAAAAAATCGTGAAATGGCCGGCAAACGGAGTTGGCTGCAAAAAGAAAATAAAACAAATAACTTCGGCAGTAAAACTCTAACTCCAAACCTCGAGAAATACAACTCTAGAATTTAAAACTTCGAGCTCTTGGATTAACTTGCAGCCATGATAATTTCAGCTCTTCGAAAAGGAAATCAAACTCAGCACTCTCAACTTTCAGCAACTTTAACAATTCTTAATCTCAGCAACTTCAGCAATTTCAACTTTCAACTCCTCGAAAAATCAATCTCAGCACTTCGAAAAATCAAATTTCACTTATCCTCAGCATTCACTTTCAGCAACTTTAGCAGTTTCAACTTCCAGCATTCAAAGAAATAATCCAACTTTAGAAATTTCAAGCTTCAGAAACTCCAGCAATTATTCAAACTCAACAATCACTTTCAGCCTCAGCATAGATTTTAGCTTCGCAATTTTGTGAAGAAGAAATGAAAAACTTTGAAGTTTTTATAATTGAAAGTTGGTGCCCGTTTTAGCAAATGCAATTAATTCACTTCATCATGACTTAGAAATCTTCTAATTTTAGGAGAGAATATTCCCAGCCATCATTCAGTCGTCATAGAAATTTGCTAATCCGGGAGATTCTTTCCTTGTTTCGAATTTAAAATTTCCCTCCCGACTGCCAGTTGACTGAAGTAATTTCGAGAAACTTATTAAAATTTACTGCAGTATTAAAATCTCATCCTTTTTAAAATGGCGTATTTAGAATTTTAAATTTAATTTTGACACCATTTAATTTCACTTAAGAAATTTTATTCGTCATGTTAGCGTCTTAGAAAAATCATCGTGAGCTCTGGCGTTTTAAAACGGCTAGGCAAAAATTATTTTCCGTCCAAAAAAATAAATTTTCCCCGTGATTAAAATCTCTCGACTTTAAAATTTTATGTGTCCAAACGAAGGGGGATTTTAATTTTTAACTTTGGAAAATAATTATTTTAAATTTTAATTGCCTTTATAAATTTCTCCAGCATGGGCAAATTTAAAATTAATATTTGCCTTGAGCAAATTTTATTTACTTCCAAATGCCTTAGGAAAAATTTAAGTGCCTTAGATCTCGCAAAAAATCTCCATTTGATTTTTCTTAAATCAAGCCAGGCGCAATTAAAAAAGGGGGGGGGGAACTTTATTTTCCAACACTTAATATTTCTCCATCCCCTTCTAATCAAGGCGTATATTGAAGTTCATGCTTTTATTTTCAACGCCTTAAAATCTTTCTTGAAGTCCTCTCCAAACTTCCTGGGTGCATTCAACATCTTGGACTTTCATTCTAAAGAAAATATTCATTCTCCTTATTCTTCTTGAAGGCGCATCTGAAGGGGGGGTGGGCACTTAGAATTTTTTTTTTTTAACATTCTTGTCTTCAAGGCTGGGCGCATGTGAGTCTTGGAACATCAAGTTTCAGTAGCTTAGAAAAAAGTTGAGGCCCTCCTAAGGTTGGGCGCATATGAGGGTCTATACTTCTAGTCTAAACGCCTTAGAAAGTCCTTTGATTACTTCATCTTGGCTGGGCGCAAACCTACCCTTGTACATTTATTTTAAATGACTTAGAAGAATTTTCACAGTCTCCTAGGCTTGGGCGGATATGGAGGGCCCTACTTCCAATTGTGGCCGCATTCTACAGGTGGTACTTCCACTTTGAACACTTAGACGCCTTTTTCAATCCAACTCTAGCTTGGGCGCATTTCACCATTGAAGCTTTTAATTTCGTTGCCATAGGAAAATTTCGCAGCCTCTATTCCTTTTTGGGCGCATATCAAAGGGGCTACTTCAAATTTTGAACACTTAGAATACTTTTCAATTCTTCCTACCAGTCAAGGGTGCATTTGGGGAGTCCAACTTCAAATTTAAATGCCCTAGAAAATTTGTAATCACCCTCTCTTCAAGGCAAGGCACATATCATACCATGAACTTCCAATTTTGAATACTTAAACAATTTTCTAACCTCTTCTTATGACCTTGGGCGCATATGGGAGTGCTGGACTTCAAATTTCCGCATACTTAGAAAAATCTTTATTCACTCTTCTCCTCAAGGCGCAAACTCATGGGCAAGCTTTCATTTGGGGGCGTATTTCAAAGGTGGAGCTTTCACTTTACTAACACTTAGAAAATTTCGAGGCCCCTCTTTGATTTTGGGCGCATTTACCATGGGGAGCTTCAAGTTTTAGGCGCTTAGAAAAATTTTAAGCTCCTTCATCTTTCAAGGCGCATATGAGAGGTTCCCCTTCCAATTTGGGTGCCATAGGAAAACTTTGATGTCTTTGTGGATGTTAGGCGCATTTGGCATGGTCTACTTCCATTTTCCCCGTACTTAGAATTTTCATGATCCTCCTCCAAGTCAAGGCGCATATGGAGGGTGGAACTTTCACTTTCTAACACTTTAATTTTAGAGGCCCCTCTTTACCCTAGGCGCACACATTTAGCTTTTTATGCCTTAGTCAAAATTTCACACTCCTCCCATGACCTTGGGCGCATTTAGCATGCTGAGCTTCCAATTTTGAATACTTAGAAAATTACTGGGAGCCTCTCATGAGTCAAGGCGCATCTGGGGTGGGCAACTTCTAGTTTTCAATACTTAGAGAATTTCAAGCCCCCCCCATGCAAGGCAAGGCGCGTCTAGCCCTTGGAGCATCAAATTTAAAATACTTAGAAATTTTCCAGCTCACCCCCTTCTCCCTAAGGCGCATTTGGGCTTGTGAGCTTCAAATTTCATTGCCTTAGAAAATTTCAAGGCCCCAATCTTCCTCTTAAGGCGCATTAGAAGTATCAAGCTTCAAATTTGAAGTGCTTAGAGAATTTTCATCAACCTTCAGCTTTAATGGCGTTTTTCACTGTCTGGACTTGAAAATTTATCAATTTTAGTGAATTTCATGCCTTTTGCCAGATTTGGGGTGATTCGGTCATGCTAACCCTAGCTTGCCCTAATTTTCTATTTTTAGAAAGTCCTTCAAATTTTGCATTTTAAGTTGATTTTTAGCTCCAGAAAGCTTGATTTTGCTTTGTTTTGAACCTCGGGATGTGGTTAGGCTGCGAGTGCCTGATGCTTGTCTACGCCTGCTATTTTTAGCAGCTTACTAAAAATAGCAATTGCTCAGAATGTCTTCAAATTTCACGTGCTAAATGCCTGAAGTGTGGTGGTCGTGGCTAGATGCTGCCTTTGCATGATTGTCGTGTTTCTCCCTTGAATTTAGGAAACCCTAATTCCTTTGTACCAACCTGCTAAAAATAGTAAGTGCTTGATTTTCCATCTTCTGCAACTCTGTTTGTCTTCAAAATTCGCGCCATGGGGTCCTCATCACTTGCTTGACTCGTTCATATTGACGCCTTGCGCTAACCTGCTATTTCTTGCATTTTTTTGAAGGTGGTTTACTATAAATAGCAGCTGCTTGATTTTGAGACTTCCACGGCTCCGATTGACTTGAAATTTGAATGCTGTGATCCTCGTTGGTAAACTTGCCTGTCCATACTGGTGCCTAATGTTGACTTTCTATTTATAGCCTGTTTCCGAAGTGGCTTACTATAAATAGTAAGTGCCCCGTTTAACTACAAATTTTACCAGCGGACTGCTTGAAAGATGTTGATTATGATGGGATACTTCAGTTTTCAGAAATTTTAACGTCTGACTCCTTATTTTGAGTCTCGAAGCTCGAAACCCTAATTTTCCTTGCATATGCCTTGAATGACCTTATTTTAACTCCGTTTCTGTTGCATGTCACTGTATTCGTGATTCTGAAGCGTCGGGCAGCTACCGGAGTGTACCTGCTAAAAATAGCAAATGGCTGAAAAGGTGATCAATTAGCTGCCGAATGATTTTGCATGTCACATTGCCCGAGAGATCTTGAAAAACCCAGAAAAACCCAGAAAAATCACCAACATGCAAGTACTGGCTAAAAATAGCAAGTTTCTGAAAAGTGACTAGTTTTGTTTGCATGGTACACCGTTGCGAAGCTCTTGGAAAACCCAGAAAGATTATGCCAACATGCGCTGCGAAAACCTGCATGCAAACCCTGATGTCTGCCTCCGAAGGCTAGAAACTGAAAGTTGTCGTCTCCTTTTGCATGTCATATCACTGCGAAGGTCTTGAAAAACCCACAAAGAATCCCCAGACATGCATCTGAAAATTTAACATGCAAACCCTGAAATTTGCCTCCGAATGCAGGACTGCTAAAAATAGCAAGTTGTCTGTTTCTGCTCAAATTTGGCCAGTGATGAGTTCAAAGTGCTCGGAATGTAGTGCAGTTGTCAGAACGTGAAAATCTCGAGAAAACAAACCCTAAATTGACACTTACTAAAAATAGAAAATTGGCAGAATTCAGTGAAAATTAAGAGGGAGCCTGCTGGAAGTATCCTAATAACAGTGCTGAGCTCAGAAATTGATTAGCCAACTCAATTTGACCTTAAAGTTATCTGGAGAATATAAACCCTAAATTGATTAAAAAGCCCTTCAGACTTAGCCAAAATTCAAACCCAGGTCAAATGGTAAGTACATCAGATAGAAAGGACCGACAGAGAGAGACAAACCAAAAGACCCAAGCCAAAAGACCCGAATGAAGCAAAAATTAGGGGGTCCCCATTTTGAATGGGGCGATGTGTGAAAAAGGTCACAACAAGAACAAGGTTAGCTTAATCACTTGGTTGCATACGACAAGTGTTTGGAGGAATGGGAGGAGGAGTTCGTTGCTAGAGGTTGTTCTATGCTTACAGAGCTATATTAGTTACGGTACAATGCACGAGAGCTCCGTCTATGTCTCCAAGATGAGGAGTGAGACATGGCAATTAACAGACCCCGGGACGAGACTATGATTGCTCACCTGAGTGTGGCATATGAATCAGTCACAGATGCAGAGGATAAAGAGGCTATCTACTCTTGGAAAACACAGTTGGTTTTCAAGGCAAAGATAGAGGAAACTATGGCGTCAGAGTTGGCTGAGAGTAGAGAACACGTTACTAGTGCACTCCGGTTTGTGAGAACCTTAGTATCTCGCTTACTGTGTCGGTATTAGATTGAGGGTAGTGCATATGTTGAGCTTACCGAGGTACAATCAGAGCTCCAAGCACTCATTCATGCTATTTTCAGTGGGGAGACTTTGGCTGTAAGATTAATCAGCTTACAGTCATGTCGGCATTGTTCGATGAAGCAACTAGGAGCAGAGGTGAACTTCAGTCCCAGATCACAGCTGGTGAGGACATGCTATGCAGACATAGTATACTTTGGCAGAGTATCAGGGCTCTAGACAGTGATGCAGTTAACAATCTCATTGAGGGATTGGTTGCTCGAGATCATGATCAGTAGACTTCAGTTCTCACCTCTCAGGATAGACATTACACACATGAGTTAAACTTGGTGTTATCTTTTCAAGTTAACTCGTTGTCTCATCTCATGCATATCTATTCTGGGATTAGCTTTATTCACTTGAAGTTGTATTTAGGGTTTACGTTAACTGATGGTAGTGTTCCAGTTAACTTGCTTTCAATAAGGACATGCATGCTTGCACATTGTCCATTTAGATTAGTTTGTATCGGTTAACTGATGGTAGCTTTCCAGTTAACTGTATAGTTTGCTTTATTAGGGTTTAGCAATAAATCTTGCATGCATTGCGAGACTGCAGTTGACTCAAGGTGATTTTAGGGTTCCCTACACCTTTTGATGTCTATAAATAAGAGCTTTTGCTCATTTGTACATAACTTTTGCACGAGAGAGAAATATATGTTGTGCCTACCTTGCCTGTAATATTGCTCGTCAGATCTGCTCATGAGTATTTACTATTATGATGAATTGTTATGCCACTTGGGTTTCATGCAATTATGATGGTGAATTCTTGCTTTAGTTAGATATAGTGGCTAGTTTGATCGTAGATTGTATGCGTTCTTGCCTATGCAATTTATTGTCCTAGTTGGCTATCCTTCATGTTTTGTGTTCAATAAACTCGCTCTGATTGAGTGATAGATGTGCCACCTTGCCTTCAAGTTGAGAATCTGTACTTGGTTATCGTGTGATGTGTGTGAATAATAAACTTATTCAGATTGAGCTGATAGTTGTGCCACCTTGCCTTCAAGTTGAGAATCTGTACTTAGTTTATCGTGTGTTGTTGTTTCCAATAAGCCTATTCAAACAAGCAGATAGTTGTGCCACCTTGCCTTCAAGTTGAGAATCTGTACTAAGTTTATCGTGTGTTGTTTCCAATAAGCCTATTCAGACAAGCAGATAGTTGTGCCACCTTGCCTTCACGTTGTGAGACCATACCCGGCTTATCGTTAGATAATCATTCCCGCTCTGTTTCCTCATGCTCTGAATTCTTGAGGGGATTGGATAGTTTAAGTTACTTTAAGTTTTGTGTGTTGTAGTTAAGTCTTGCGAAACCAGAAAATACTTAGCTGCAACGTATAGAGTTTTCATGAAAGCCTTGTACCTCTTACAGCTGAGACAAAAAGATAGGATATAGTTAGTTTATTTCCCTTTTCAAGCACTTTTGTCAAGCACAACGAGGGAGCTTCCCCTCCTAATTTGAAGAGCACTCATTGTGTAGTGTGCATAGCTGTTCATACCAACTTGCACTCCAGAGGTGTTAGTTGTTATGCCAACAAGTTGAACCTATGTGTACTTCCATCGTGCACTTTGGTTCATGAGACTTTTGTTGAGCTTCCTCTTCCTACACTTGAGGATATCCAATTCCTCTTTGATGATAGATATGGCCCACCAGTTATCCCATCAACATTGCCTTTGGAGGTTGTTCTACAGGCATCTTCACAGTTGTTTGGATTAGCTTCATTCGATTTAGACATGTGCACCCTTGATCATTCTTCCATGGCATCCATCATGAGACTGTTTCTCTTGAGAGTGTTTATTCTTCGCACACCATTGGATTTGTTTCTTCATAAGGGGAGGAACAATGTTTGTCGTTTTTGGACCATCTTCAAAATCCTTCTTTGAGTATTCACTTTTGGCAAAGGAGCTTCTTCATTTTGGGGCGAATTCATTGTCTCATCCTTTCTCTCCTATAGGGGGGATCTTGATTGTACTTATGTGATTGAAGCAACACTTGGGGGGACATTTTGGGTCCTACTTTTCTTTGTCACATGTATGATTTCATTTCTTTTATCTCTTTTGGAGAGGAGTTTTTCCTATGAGGTTTTCTCCTTTTCTCCAGTTATGAGAGATTTTAGTTGCTTGTTCATGGGTACCTCATTAGGCCTTGTAGCCGTGACCCATTTTGCATTCTTCTTAGCTTCCTTTATCAGTTGTTTAGTTCTCCCTAAGTTGATCTTAAGGGGGCGTGTTGGAGTAAATAAGTAATTATTTGATAATTAATTAATCATTAATTAATTATTAGATTTTTTTTACTTTAATTACTTAAGCTAAACTTATGAGTTGCTTTTTTATTATTGGATTGAACTAAATATAGGACAAGTTGTCTCATTGCATGAGATTAACACACTTGTCACAATCTAATCAAATCATCATCTAGGGTTTTCTTTTTTATGGTTTTATAAGCATGCATCTTCATTGTAATTTTCATTCAGGTTATTTGCATCAATACAATTCTCAGGTTATTGAGCACAATCTTGCTTTTGATCTTCTTTATTATGATAGGTAATTGCTTGCAAGTGATTTCTGGGTACTATGGGTTGAACTAAAAACTTCTACAGTTTTTATTTCCCACTAGGTTTTTCTCCTTTACTCCACTTTATGAGATATTTGCACGAGTACCTAACATGGCCTCATAGCCAAGACTCATCATTTTGCATAAATTACTCCCTAAGTTGCCCTTAGGGGGGGTTTTAGTGTAAATAGTGTCATTATCTATCTAGTAGCTAATCACCCTTCTAGGATTGACCTATTCACACCTAGCTTAAGTTTACTTAGGCTTCTTTTTCTTTTTATCTCACTTCATAGCATTGAGACATGTGTCCTCATGACTTGAGAGTTGAGACACCTATTGACACTTGCTCACCCATTTGTTAGGTGAGCTCACAGTGTCCCCCTTATGGAGGGGTAGTCAATAGTTCAGTTCTACCTTCCTAGCTCCTCATCCTTGCCTATATATGCAAGGCTTGATCATTGTATTATACACTCTTCATTTCATATTTGATAGACATACTATTGTGCATATTTTATTCACTTGTGGAAGTTGTCTCATGATCTCTTTGATCTTGGCATTCTCCAACAATTTGAAAGTGGTCACTACCAATATCAAGTATGGGGCTCCCACTTGTTGTAGCCTTTGCTTGCATTTGGTTTAAGCAAAAGCGATTAATTGAAGGTTAAAAAATCACTACGAATGCTTTTTTTAACCTATCAATGCATTATTAGTTGAAAATGACACCTAGTTTTTCATTTTTGAATATGGTAACAAATAGTGCTTGTATTCTTTGAGTTTGGACCATCCATGCTGAACCTAACAAAAGTTTGGAGAAACTCAAGCTACATTCGAAAAATATAGCATAAATATGAAAAAGAGGAGGTTGGAGGACATAGAAGGTTAGAGGAATCTTACCCATCTTGAGCTAGCTTCTTGCTTGGAGTTGGTACATTGCATGAGAGACTAGTTCTTAATTTGTGCCCCTTCTTGGAGCAAGGGGGGCTTGACAATGTTTTGTTTTATGTATAGTTGAGTATGTCTTGATCCATAGGCTTGGAGATGTGTAACCATGGATGCTTGAGTATGTCTTGATCTACAGATTTGAGATTTCTAATTGTGGATAGTTGATTATGTCTCAATCAATAGAAAGATTGGTGTTGTTGCTATAGATAGTTGAGTGTGTCTTGATTGTCCCTCGGAGTATTGTATTGTGGATAGTTGAGTATGTCTTGATTCACATATAGAGTGGTGTTTTTGTGGATAGTTGAGTATGTTTCAATTCACAAGAGGAGTGATTTACTTGTGAATAGTTGAGTATGTCTCAATTCACAAGTATTGTTGGGTGATTAGGACATCCACTAATATGTTCGGTTTGATGTGTCTTGGGCGAGTGAAAAGTTTTGGTGGAGCCGCTTCATTAGATTTCTAGATGGGCTATTGTGTTTAGTCCATGTTGTGTTCTATCCCTTGTTTGGATTGATGTAATAAGAGGGGGGGCGGTTGGGGAGGGGGGGCGAAGAATGTTGGAGTTTCAATATTACATCTATTCTATAGTTTAGGTTAGAGCATAATGAATAAACATTAGAGCATTAGATTTTGTTAGTATTGAATAATGTTAGTAGTTATTTGGTAGTTACTTTTTAGCAAGATAGTTTGGTAGTTTTGTGTGGGATTAAATGGCTTCACAAGCATGTAAAATCTATCTTGATTGAATCAATGAAATCTATTTCTACATATTCAAAGTTATATCTCTATGTATTCATGGCTTAATAATCTTAGTTTTATGCTCATGATTTCAATTTTACCAATGCATCTCAATATGGCTTGCTTGCTACATTAGATGGTATATTATTGTGGTACCGAAAATTGTAGCTGCCATCCTTGCCTCATGGTGCTTATCTTGGTTCCAAGCAATACCTTCAAGCAAAGGTTATGCACTCGAAACATATTGAATAATGAAGAAGCTAAGAGGGAAGTTCATACAACTTGAGTTGTATTCAATGTGAGTGGAGGACCTGTTGATGTGATTTTTGTGACTGCACCAATCAACAGAACAAAGTATCTAAAGGCTACTCCATTCTCTCTTGATCAAAGTATTCCGTATGCTAAGATTGCGAGAGAGATCATACATTCAACTCCAAGGTTCCTACAATGCAATGGAATACCCTCAGTTGGTTCATTGTGATTTGCTGTTTTCACGAGGGGACTTACACAATTGTTCACGAGTACTTGGCAGCTGACAGCAGATTAATGATGAAAGGGGATTTTCGTGCAATGTGAGTGATTTGGCACTGAGGTACATGTTTCCTATACTAACCAGAAATGTGCGGAATTTAAATGAGTGCAGGGTTTAGAAGATCTAAGTTCTATCTAAGAGCGGAACGTGGGATCAACTTCAACAGGCTTCAACCAGACCTTGCTTCGCCTCACGTTGGACAGCCTCTACAAAGTTGGCGCAATCTTCAAAAGGGTAGCAACGAGTGTTCAAATTACAATTCAGCATAAAGACACCATCACAACGATGCATGCCAAGATGTGAATTATAATCGAAGTTAAGCTTATAAAGTGTTCCAGTTGACCACACAAGGAAAACTTGTCGTCAGCAAGCTGCTAGTGGTATGGATTAAACAAAACTGCCTTGATCAAACACCACAATCCGCAACTAACATCTACTTGCATCAGATGAAATTTATTCTACTTTACGCTACTTGAAAATGTTAAGTGATTTGGAAGGACGAAAAAGCCTTGCTAGCTACTCACAACAAAAGATGCAGTCATCATCAATGAAAACTCTTTTTATTGAGAGTGTTCACAACAACCTTTTACAAAGCATACAATGAGAAAGCTTTCCTTCCTCTTCAAGCTATGCTAACAAACTAATGCTAAGCTATCACAACTATACTATCAGCCTCTCTGCTCTATTCTCTGATCTAATGATCAGGTACAAATGAGGGGGGATGCCCCTTTTATAGTTGGCCAAATCCAATCGATGACTCAGATTCAATTACAATGAAGGGCTCAGATTGAGCCACATAAACCCTAACCCTAAAAACCGCCACCAAGAAGAGGGGGGTAATAAATGAGCCATTAGTGTCCACCATCCTCTAGAACATTCCTGTCTGGAAACGCATTCGCATTGTTCTTGTTCTTCCTCTTGACTGCAAACTGGATGGGTCTGATCATCATGGCTTCAACTTCTTGAAAGGGTATGCCAGGTACATTCTCGGTCTGACTCCAAGACTGCAACTTCCTTTCTGTTGTCATTGTTGGAGAACATTCTTTGGGTCATCGAAGGACTTTACACTTAAGGAGAATGATGTCAGTCTCCAACGCCTGGGCCTTCATCTTTTCCTCCATCTTGAACTTGAAAGATTTTCTTGTCTTGGATTCAATCATTCCTCTTTGCCCCTCGCCTAATTGCATTGGGTGCAACACTTAGCCATTTTTGATAACATCTCCCTTCATGGTTTGGGCGCAAATGAGACATCATGGAGGAGCTTGAAACACGTAACTTCATCTCTTCCAAGGTTGCAATGTTGTTTTGGGGTGTTTGCTCCATCACCTCAAGTCCTCATGCCTTGATCCCGACATTCCTCCTGCAAAACAAATAGAGAGAAGAGCATTAAAACACCTATAATATAAATCCACTTCACTTACCTGATCTCCATGTTCTGATCTCCAAGGTCTGAGTGATCTAGTTCATCCTTTTCCTCTAGCAAACTTCATCTTCAAATTCCTCATGCCTTAGCCAAATTTCCAACCCATCTGCCTTAGAAATAATCAACCAGGCGCCCGAGTAAAATCTTCACTTTAAAATCTTTGGGGAGGCATGGAAAATTTTAAAATCAATTCCTTGTTGAAGATATCCAGTACCCAGAAGAGAATTCCCCTCAGAAAACACCAAATTCATGTGTCTATAGACGAAGGGGTACTTTTAATTTTTTACAATTTATACATTAGAAAAATATTTTGCCATCAAATTTCATCTTCATTCTTCATCTCTGGGCGTATTTTTCTTGCTTTGCCTTGGACAATTTTCTTCAACTTCATGAAGCTGACACATTCTGACTCCTTGCCAATTTTATCCTTGCGTATTTCTCTAGGGGAGGAGAAATTTAAATACTTAGAAAAATTTCATCATCTCCATGAGCATGGGCGCATATGAGAGGTCGAGGAATCTCCAACGCCTAAAACATGTCTTAGCTCCACCTCTAATATGGGCGCATTCAAGGGGTCAAGGAGGAATTTATAACACTTAGCAACTTTTTTTTTCTAGCCACCAGTCAACTTGGGCACATTTGGGACCCTCTGCAGGAATTCAACACTTAGAAACTTTTTCATGTCCTCCATAGTCTAGCAAGTTGGGCGCATTTGAGGTACCAAGGAGGAATTTCCAACGCCTTTGGAAGATTCACAACATGCTTTCCTAGCTTGGGCGCATTTCAAGAGTCAAGGAGGAATTTACACTTTGCCTTAGCCATTTTCTCACCCTATCCCTCTCCTCGGGCGCATTTGAGGTGTGGAGGTGGAATTTTAACAACACTTAGAAACTTTCTTCACCTTGACTTGATGAGGGCGCATTTAGGGGGTCTATAGGAACTTTCTAACACTTAACAACTTTTCCTTGTCTCCTCCTGAGCTAGGGCGCATTTAGCTAGGTGGGGAGGAATTCATGCCACTTAGCAATTTTTTTCTCCAAGCCAGCTTCTTTTTGAGGGCGAATTTGGAGGGCTGAGCAAGAACTGGCAATGCCTTAGAAAATTTTCAAGCACCTTTCCTTGAGATGAGGGCACATTTCACTGGTCCTACAGGAATTTTCATGCTTAGCATATTTCTCCATCCATGAGCCATCTTCATCTTGGGCGCATTTCACAGGGGGTGAAGGAATTTTCTCAGACTTAAGACATTTTTTTTAGCTTGCTCGCCCTTGTTTACTATATTTAGTAAGTACCCTAGTTTTCACTCTTCTAAAGCTTGGATTGATTTGGAATTCGCGCCACAGGATCCTCATGACCTAGTTGATCTATTCACATTGTCATCTTGTGTCGACCTGCTATTTATAGCATGTTTCTGGAGGTGATTTACTATTTATAGTAACTGCTTGATTTCAGGACTTCTGCAACTCCATTTAACTTGAAATCTGATTGACGTTATCCTCATGGGTTGACCTGCCTGTTCACACTGGCGCCTTGCGTTGACTTGCTATTTATAGCCCATTTCTAGAGTGCCTTACTATAAATAGTAAGTGCTCAAATTTCCTTCAAATTTCACCAGTGGAATCCTTGAAAGATACTAATCGTAGTGGGATACATCGGTTTTCGGAGATTCTGGCATTTGACCCCTCATTTTCGGTCCCGAAGCTAGAAACCCTAATCTAACTTGCATGTCAATCAAATGATCTCTGTTTGACCCCATTTCTGTTGCATGTCACCCTGTTCGTGACAATGAAGTGCTGGGCAACTGCCAGAGTGGTCCTGCTAAAAATAGTAAGTGTCTGAAAAAGTGACCAACTCTGCTTGCATGTCACCTTGTTGCGTAGCTCTTGAAAAACCCATAAAGAATAACCTGACATGCACTGAAAGGTCCTGCATGCAAACCCTAAAAATAGCCTCTGAAGACAGCTCTTGAAAAGGTCCTGATCCTGGTTTGCATGTTACATCACTATGAAGCTTTCGAAAAACCCACAAAAGAATATCCAGACATGCGTCAAAGATTCCAACATGCAAACCCTAAAAATAGCCTCCAAAGTGAAGACTATTGAAAGTTATCATCTCATCTTGCATGTTATACTATTGCATAGGTCTCGAAAAACCCAGAAATATTCTCTAGACATGCACTGAAAATCTTCGCATGCAAACCCTAAAATCTGCTCCTGAAGGTGACGCTTGCTAAAAATAGAAAGTTGTTAGATCTGGCTCAAATTTTGCAGACAAGCAGTTTGACGTGTCCTGGATGCAGTGTAACGGTTAGAACTTCAAAAGTGCTGAGAAAATGCCCCAAATCAGGTACTTACTAAAAATAGTAAGTTGTCAGAATTCAATGAAATTTTATTGGGACCCTACTGGAAGCTCACTGAATGCAGCGTTAAGATCAAATTTCAATTCGCTCACTCCATTTGACTTCAAACTGGTCGGAAGATTCAAAACCCTAATTCTCAGACTTAGCCAAAATTTCAAGTTTAAGCTCACAGACAGGCACATCCCCGGAAAGGCAGACAGCAAAAAGAGACAGAGAGAGAGAGAGAGAGAAAACCAAAGCCAAAAGACCAAGAACGGAGCAAAAATTAGGGGGTCCCCATTTTGAATGGGGTGATGTGTGAAAAGGTCACAACAGGACCATTGAACTCATGGGCCAATAAAATATTTTATTGATGAATGAGGGGTGGCCATGGAATTCATCATTGGTGCAATTGCTTTGCTTACCCTCTTTGTTTTAGTTTTCTTCTCATAGCAAGGAAGTAGGGAAATAATTTCTTGTTTCACTTATCCTCTCACATGGCAACACAACTTGATATCTTGGCCAACAATTTAAGCAAGGTGGTATTTTAGGTGATTGATACTTACTCATATAAAACACAATAATTGTACGTCATTGCTCCCTAATTGCACTTTTACAATGCTTGCATGCAGGGTCCTTTTGGCCTTTGCATTACAATTGTAGAGAATTTAGATTCTATAAATTGAAAAGAAAGTAAAGTAAGGAAAATCTTTCTAATCACTCGAAAATCAATTCACATCGCTAAGATCCAAGTTCTTGAAGACAAAAATGGCAAAAAATATGGGTCTTATATAGGGTTTTCAACCTTTTATGCAGCAATTGAGTTCTCCTATTGGACTTGTCGAGTAACTCATGAAATACTTGTGTGTTTCTATTGCAGACCCATCTTGTGAGTTGTGGGTGAATTACTCTCCATGCCGTAGAGCTCATGAATTCAACGAGTACTCATCAAGTTTTAAAACATATGGTCAATCAATCAAATATGGTTTTTAACTTTTAAGGCTTATCTAACCCAAACTAATCAAAGCCTAAAATGACTTGTGCAAGTAGTTTATCTAACACTATTATAATCTATTAAAAATGGCATGATTACAAAAATGGCCAACCATTGAAGCTTAAACCCATGTTTGGAAATAAGGTGTTGTATGTATAAAAATTATTTGGAAGCACAATCTATATCATAGATGAATTTTTTTGTGATTTTCTTGCTAACTCATGAGTAGAAACTCTTTTATAAGTGACTTGTTGAAAACTTGTTGGCAAGTTGTAGTTGAGTTTCTAGAAAATTTTCCTCTCTTGGCGAGTCCAACACGAAAACCTTGCCATCATGAGTTTATGACACATCTAGAAAACCCCCAAAAATGTCTCATCTTTTGCATTTTCTCCTTTGTGCTTTTGACTTATTGACACTTTGACTAGATGGCATTCGTTCTTAGGGATTGAGCATTCCAAGTGATTGTGGACTAATTTGGCAAATTGATTGACGGTTACCACATTTTAAATGTATGTAATAGTGTAACTTCTTTTATTTTTTATTTTTTGTTTTTCTTTTCATTCTAGGCTGTCATATTGTCTTTTTGTTATTTCCTTCTTTCTAAGCTAGTTGTTACAGTTTACATGTAGAATGTTTAATTTTTTTTTCTTTTTTTCTTTTTTTCTAGGGTTTCATTTCAATTGTTTGATAGAGAAATGATATCATCATGCAACAAAAGTGATGGTAATGCTAGAGACCGCACTTGGAATTATTGCACACCAGATACAAAGATAGGAATGACAATGTGCAATTATTGTGGATTGCATATGAGAAGAGGTATCGATCGCCTCAAATTTCACCTTGCATGGATTGTTGGTTGAGATGTGTAGCTATATAATGTAATGGAGCTTGAGGTTATACGAAAAGTTAATGCTCCCCTTGCTTCATATGAGGAGAAGAAAAATTGAAAGAAGAGAACAATTTAGGCAATTGTAGTTGTTATGAATTCTCTAGGATTAGAGGTTGATTTAGTAGGCTCTTGCATTGGCCCAAGGATATTGTGCTCTTTCACTGCAAATAGTTTTAGTTGGTGGTTATGATTGCATGCACATGGTTTCTTTATTTTTTGTAACACTCCTAGTTTAGAACCTTCATTGGAAGGTATTGATGTAATCAAGAGAAGCATAATGAGACGTAGTTGGCATGTGCTAATTTTTGGTATTACAACAATGTATCATTCAATGTTGTGAGGGGACCCTATTTAGAGTCATTGGCCAAAATATTGACTATAGTAGGAAAAGGTTTCAAGGCACCAATCCCTTATGATTTGAGTGGGCCCTTGTTGGAGGATGTTGTGAGACACACATAATAATTAGTTGAAGAACAAAAGTGGGTTTGGCAAAATAAGGGCTATAATATTCAGTTGACAGGTGGAAAATTGTAGGAACCACACACAAATGAACTTCCTCATGGCTTTAGGTGGATAGATGGTGTTTCTGAAATCAATTGATGCTTACTAAATTAAAAAATGCCAAGATACTATGCAACATGTTGGATGAGGTGTTAATGGAGGTAGGCATGGAGAATGTTGTCCATATTGTGATAGACAATACAAAAACATATTTTGCAATTAGGAGACTACTTTAGGCAAGGCACCCTACAATTGTTTTGATCCCTTGTGTTGCCCACTACATTGATCTTCTCCTTGTTGGCAAACTTGGATGGGTCAAAACCATGGTGGACCTAAGAAACATTATAAAATACATCTACAACCACCTTTGGATGCTTAACTCAATGAGTACACCAAGGGTAACGAGTTTATGCAATTGAAAGCCACACAATTTGGCACAAATTTCATCACATTGTAGAGTATTGAAGTGTCACTAACATCTCTTAAGTAGGTGTTTGTGAGCTCTAGGTGGATGGAGTTTCTTCACTTGAGGAAGGAAATAGTGGAGAGGGACCCAAAGACTATTTTTTGATGATTTGTTTGCCTATGCCATGCCCCCGCCAAAAACATGCAGCGATGACCTTAATAAAAGAAAGGGGCAATGAGTAGGAAGCAATCATTATTAAAGGGAGTGCTCATTACTTAAGTCAGAGATTAAGGAATTAAAAAACAAAGGCAGCGCTTGGGAATAAAACAAAACAACATTAAGTTTTAAACAAAAAGTCTTGACCTTTAGAAAGGAGATCTCCATTCCAAGGGGTGCATCATTTCATTTAGATACGAAGATATAAAAGGGAGTTCATTTTCTTGGGAGAGATCATGAAGTGGATGAGATTGGAAATTGGAAAATAAAAAAGGAAATTGAGCCATAAAGGCAAAAATAAATATTGTCTTCAGCACTAATAGTATTGTGAGATAAGTTTAAGAATAATATTAGATTACAAATAAATAGATGTGTAGATATACCTTGTAGAAATTAAGTGATTGCTAATTGTAAGTAATTAAATTGTATTTACCTTTAAGAGTATTTAATAGAAAATTCATATAGCTAATTTCTATAAGTAATCAGTTTTGCATTTATTAGAAATGGCTTGCAAATAGGAAGGACAGCCAGCCTTTTGAGTTCATGAGAGGTGAAGTACCAACCTTTCCTTCATCAAGCACGCCACCCCGAGATGAAGGCTCGTGGGCCGGGAGGCGTATGAGTGCTCTTGGGCTTGTTGAGGAAGGCAGTCTTCATGCATCTTATCAAGCGCGTCACCCTGAGATGGATGGATTGGAGATCCTGCTATGCTCTTGGGCTGGGAGGAGAATGAGTGCTCTTGGGCTTGATCAAGGAGGATGTTGTGCCTCCAAGGTGGATTGAGGGATGAAGTGGACCTGAGATCCTACCATGTTCGTGGGCCAAGAGGCAAATGAGTGCTCTTGGGCTTGATCAAGGAGGATGGTGTGCCTCCAAGGTGGATTGAGGGATGAAGTGGACTTGAGATCCTACCATGTTCATGGGCCAGGAGGCGGATGAGTGCTTCTGGGCTTGAAGGTCTTCTCAAGTATGCCACCCCGAGATGGATGGACGGGGATCCACCCATGCTCTCGCAAGACAAGGACAACCATCCTTGAGATTGCGGTTTGCAAACATTTCCAACAAATTCCTAATATGGTTATGATAGGAATATGCCTTGGAATAATTATTAATGCTATTGGTGTATTTTGGTTTAAATTTTAATGGTGTTTATGTGGATTTATATGTTATCACAAAATCTTGATATTTAATGTTAGTGCTTGTAAATTTATATGTTATCATATAATTTTTTTTTTTATTCATAAGGAGTTGTTTGTATTGATAAATATCAAAAAGATTTTACAAAATGTGGTTGCTTCTGCAACCCAGATTCATATGCCCACCCAGATCAACTTGCAGTTATCCCTGTTGTTCACCATTTATTGTTTTAGGTGTTAGAATCTTTGGTTAGTGTTCTTTAGTTGGTGGATAGGGAGAGAAAACCTATGGGTTATCTATGCATGGCCATTGACAAAGCCAAGGAGGCCATCCAACATTTGTATGCATCAAAGAGAAAAAATATGAACCCATTTGGCACATTATTAATTGGAGATGGAACAAACAACTCCATGAACACATTCATGCTTATGCTTACTGCTTAAATCCAAAGTTTTTCTTCTCTAGTTTATTTAGGGCAGATGAGGAGGTTATGGATGGTCTCAACACATGCATAGAGAGGATGGTCCCTAATGAAGGCCTTAGAGACATCAGTTTGAATAAGACAAAAAATTATAAGGCCTTGGAGGGGAGGTTGTTTTGATCGCATCTATGCATTTGAAGGAGAATGACTTTGCAATCAAGTAAAAAAAAAAAAAATGTTAACCAAGATTTAAGTTTACGAAGTTTAAATTTTAAATTTTAGTTTATCTTAACTTTACTAAGTTATTTACAAAGTTATAATTTATAAATGTTGTCCTTTCCAATTTGCGGTGGGAAGATTATGGTGCAAAAATGTTTAATCTTGAAACTCTCACCATCAGCATTTTTTCTTAGCCCTATAGCGCTTTTGGGTGTGAGCACAATTGGAGCACACCATTCACATGAAGAAGGGAAAATGGTTGACCCAAAGCGCCTAATTGACCTTGTCTTTGTGTAGTACAACATTTGTTTGCACATGAAGTAATTGACTTAGATTACAATATCTATAAATCCATGATGTAAAATTGTTTGGCTTTCATGAGAGTCGTGTACTTAGGTTACTGTATAGCTCAAGGAAGCATGTTCCACTTGTAGCAGTACAACTTGTGTTTGATGATTGCCAAATTGGACATATACCTTCATGTTAGGTTTAATGACATTATAACTCAAGAAGCTATCTCAGTTTAAGGTAGCAATAGCAACCTCATCATAGGCATTTTTTGGAAGAATTGGGTAGACTTCTACTTGTTTTTTGTTTGGGGAACAATTATTTCATGAAACCTCTTGGACTGCTTTTAGATTGCAAGTTGAAAATTTTAGGCTCAAGATCTATTTAATGTTTTACCTAAGGATCATAAACTAGCCGAACAGTCTTCCAGAGTTTTGCTTGGACAACCTTGGCTAAAGGAGATGGGAGTCTCTATAGCTTCAAAAAGATGCATCTTAAAACCTCAAGGTCAACCAAAGTGACCACAAAAATCTCTACATCAAAAGAGAATGCACCATAATTGATTTGCTGGATCCATTCAAATCCCACTTGCAAATTAATGATTTTGAGTTCAGTTCCAAGTCAACATGGATTTACTGTATGTTTCAAGTTCCAAATTTAAAAGGCATACTCATCCTAAAATGCATGGGGGAACTTAAAGATTCAAATTCATACTAGTGCTAATGGAGGCATCCCCTCTGTTGGCTTGAAACCTAGGTGCCATCATTTCATAAACAATTGTGTATTTCTGTAATACCAGGGGCCTGCTTGGAAGATCTGATCATTTTCAGCTTCATTACAAAGGCTGCAGTAAAATAATCTCTTGGGCATAAAAGAATGTAATAATCACACTGCATCTTTTAAAATTGAAAGTTGCAAGTCCAGAAACCTGCAAATCAATCCTGTTGTAGCCAATTTTGAAATGTATAATTGAATCTGATATGATCCAATTTTATTCATCACTTCCAGCGATCCCTTGTTCAGCCTCTGATATTTATCCTTCCTTCTGCTTGCGATATTCTTTGATTTTCACTTCTACCAGCCTTCAGGAGATAAAGGGCATTGATCTTGTGACAATATGTCTAAAAAATTGGCCTAGAGTGCCTGCATATCCCCTTCCTAAGAACATGCCAAATCTGTATCATATCCATCATGATGATCTCAAAATTTTTTAAAGTGATTTTCAAGGCATAAAAAAAGCACTTGGGAGGATATCCTATCAGAGCTTCTGTTTTCTTTACTCTGTTTCTTTTAGTGGGCATTCATATTGTTCATTTCCATTTTTCTTCACGTCTGTCTCTTCCATTTCTAGTCTTGGATGAACCATATTTGCTATAGTTATTCAAATATAATTAGGTGAAGCCACCATATTTAGCTGGTAACAGTTCTACAAAGTTATGATGGTTTCTAGTTGTCACAATTTCTGTAGCTATATTTATCAGTTTTTAAAATGAATCAAGCATGAAAATCAATGCTGAAATTTTATTAAGTAGTTGAATTTTCATTATTTAATGTTTGTTTCGATTTGCTTATTGGTTGAAGGGCTTGTTGCAGATAGGTTGCACTGTAATATTGAATCAATCTAGTTTATATGCCTTTAATATGCACTAAATGACAACTTTATAATTTATTTAGGGTGTAAGATTTGCATGTGTGCAGTTTTTATTATGGCTGGTCTGCTACATTGGGTCGAGCAAAAGGCCACCCCACTTAATATCAAGAGAGAGAACAAGTGTGGCCCTCACGGATGTTTAACATTTTATCATGCCTTCTACTTCATTATTGTAACAGTATGGCCTACATCCTCTAATTTTTCATTAACATCATACGTGGCCTTCAATATAGAACCCTGATGATTGATACATAATAAAACTGATACTATTTTCTCTTTCTGAGACAGATTTCAACTGTGGGATTTGGTGATATTACAATGAATTCAGATTGGGGCCGTGCTGTTACATTACTTACCATATTGATAGCCTTATTCATTTTACCTGTACAGATTAATAAAATCATGGAGCTTGCATCACGAAGGTGCAGCACTTTAATAACCCATACATTTTTTTAATAACTATTATTGTTTACTCAGATGCTCACAGGGAATGATTTAATGCAGACATATTTATCCAGTTTATGAACAAATAATTACACCTTTTCAGGCCATATGGGGGAAAATTTGTTGTGCAAAAGGTCGTTGGTTCAAGATTTGTTATAATCAGTGGAAATTTATCATATCGAACTGTACAGGATTTTCTTTCAGAGTTCTATCATCCTTCTCATGATAAAGGTTGGGAAATTTAAGTGACTATTTTGATTAAAATTCTGAATGTATTGTTTTGAACTAAGCGAGAATACAGCCAGGAATTTTTACATGTCTTGTAAATGCATCTTCTTGGACATTCAGAGATATGGTATGCTCCAAATTAAAGGTATTGGTTAATTCTTTGTATTATTAATTTTTCCTTGCAGATATGCAAGCATTTCCTCTTAGAGTTGTGATTATGGCTCCATATAAACCCTCGTAAGGTTCTAACTTTGGGTAAAGTGTTCCAGATTGCTTTGAATGATTCTGTAATCTTTGCATTTGTCTATTCCAAATGTTCTATATTTGGATTTGTTACGGTACAAATCTACATATTATTGTATCCTCCTTTTCTTTTTGGTGTTTCTGGAAAATTAGTTTGTTCACTTTATGTAATGGTGCTTCTTATGTGAAGATTCGAGATGAAGACCCTCCTAGCACATTATAAAGGTCATGTAGAGTTTATTGAGGGCTCACCTTTGAATGAATTCGACCTTGATCGTGTTAGTGCTAAGATGGCTTCAGCTGTATTCTTAATGGCAGATCAACAGGCTGTGGTGAGATTCTGGATTTTCTATCTATCCAGTTAATATGGTTTTTCTTTCTTCTGTGAGCACTGTTCACAAGTGTATATTGAAAGGTCATACTGTCACTGAGAGTCTTAAATCTGATTTGTGGTAATACTAACTCTTTTTGAACCATGGATTCCAAGTGGATAGTCTTGTCTTAAGTTGATGTCTCCACCACTTAGCTCTGTTTCTATATTTATAAATATAGATGAAGTAATTACTCAACCTGTATAAGGTGATTTAAAACCTGATAAGCATGGACTTGAAGAATGCTGATGCAGAGGATGCAGCACAGTTTGTTCGTACATTGAGTGTACATCGACACTGTGGCACAGGGGTTCGAGTTATTGTAGAGATGTTCAAACCTGGGAATCAGAACAGTGCCATTTTAGATGATGTAGGAGATGAAATTGAGATTGTGTGTCCAGAAGCCATTCGTTTTCAGCTGCTTGCTCAAAGGTTTTTAATTTGTTTAATTTCTGTGGTGAATTGGTTTGCCAAACTACACTTTTGTGCTTCTAAATTTTACATATCTCCATTTCAGCTGCCATATCAAAGGGCTGCCAACCTTTTTGACAAATCTGTTCAAGTCTGGCTTGGGTGTCTCTACTATTGTATCTGAACACTGGGTGCAGCAATATTCAGATGGTCTTAAGCAGGAAGTGTTTCCAGTGATATTGCCTCCTTGCTTTCATGCAGAAGGCTTTCTTTTTGAAGAGGTCAGTCATTGCTTCAAAGTTTCAATTTGATTGCTCTAGCTAGACAATGTGAAGAAGCTAGATGCACGTTACTTATTCTAGCTTTAGTCTGTGCAATACTAAGGTGGCAAACATATTGTTCTGCCTTTAGCCTACCCCTGCTTTAAATATATCTTTTCTGGAAAATTAATAAAATTCGTTATTTGATATCATCAAAAGTGGGATAACAAAGAGGAAAACAATATAGCTGGACTGAATTGTTAATGCCAATCATTGACAGATGGGCATTTCCATCTTTGATTCAACTGTATTGCACAACTCTTTTCCTATTCTTTGAATCATTGAGGGTTTGATATGTGTAATTTTTCAAGTACTGGGGATTAGATTTCTAAGTGTAGTACAATCAACGACAATCCTTTAATATGTATTTTTTATTTCTTTCCTCGTTTGAGCAGGCTGCAGAGGTGGTTTACAGGAAGCTTCATGTTATCCTGTTTGGTCTTGACATTCTGATGGATGATACAAGGGAAGTAGTTCTGTACCCAAAAGGGCACCAGATTTCGTCTTCTGATATTGGCTTAGTTATTGCTGAAGACCTTAGGGCTGCAGAGGAAGTTTCTAAATTTGGACACCAAGTTACTTTGTTTTGCTGGAAGCAGATACCCAAGTATTTATATTGCATAGGTTCCAACAAAAAAGACTCCATACAAGACACCAAGCTCTTAGAAGAGATTAAGAAGCAAAGATCTCTTAAAATAATGAGACCTGTGGATCCTGCAACATCTGATTTTTCAATCAGTTATGACGATGGAAGTGGGAAATTGAGTTCTGGAGGTTCTGGATCGCTCATGAGGTCAAGATGCAGAAGTGAACATCAGAGCGAGATACAAAAGATTATTTCTGCCAGCCATGAGGATAATCAATCACTGAGTGACTCCCCTTTTCACAAAAATATTTCTAATACAGGGCTACAGCTTGCATTTTCATTGGAGGAAGCAATAGACATTGCAACAAGTTGGCCACCACAACAGAAGTGGGAGAAACCTGATCCATCAGTCCTGGAACGAAGAGTGAGTGCCATAATGGAAAACCTGTGTTCCAGAACCATGTCAGTAATCGATCTGAATGTGCCACATATTTTGTTGTGTATTCTGGAAAAATGGCCTATTAACATTTTCTATTTCATTAGCCATCTTAGAATGTCAGATCTACCAAATCCACCATTGGTTATTTTACATCCCATAGAACCAGTTGCTTCTGAATGGGGTTGTGTTGGAATGTTCCAAGACGTCTATTTTGTAAAAGGGTCACCATTGTATGAGCTAGATCTGCTTCGGGCAGGAGTCATGCAAGCAGGCACGTATCTTTTCCTTATTGAAATGACCTCGCTTCAATTTTGCCAACTTATTTTCCAGTGTTTTTTATATATATGTAACTTCTTGAGGATTTAGACGGGCCCTCAATAAATGTCAAAATTATGGCAGAATATTTTTCTTTAAAACTGTTTCAAATTTGTGTCCAGTGTTCTTTTTTCTTTGAGCAATACTACATTTACTTGAGGGATTAACTTCTTGTCCGATTTTTATATCCATAATTGTTGGTTGTAAGTTTAACAGTTTTCATTGGTTTTGTCTTGCTTCTACAGAAAGAATAATTATATTGTCAAAACGCAGCTATGAGGAGGAAATTAAAGATGAAAGCAATCAGTCCTCTATAACAGAAGCTTTTTTTGAAATAAATAACATTTTGATAGCTGCAACCATTGAACGCCTTCTTCGACCAACAAGGGACCGCATTATTGTTGAACTACAGCAGGAAGCTGCAATTCATTACTTGAGGCCTAAGCTTCATATAAATAACAAAATGTTTGAAAGTGGCATTTATGCTAGGAACCGGGCTTCAGACTACATGTTTTCACCCTCATATATTGAGGGAAAGGGTTTCAGTCCTGCTGCACTCAATTTTTTGATGTAATTTTCTTTGCCCTATTGCTCTATTTAATTCAAATGTTTCGGTAACATTCTAAAGTTGTACTCTGTTCTTTTGCTTCTTGCTAGTTCGATTATCTATCAAATAAATTATCCTGGAGCAAACTCGATGAGTTTGATTATACAAAGACAGAAAAGTGTTTTTCTTTTTGGGTAACACCTAAGGAAGCTTGTTCGCTTCCTACCAAATAAATAATTGGGCAGGTCATGTTTAGTTTTACATGGTTTTTGTACATTCTTGAATAATCTATGTACCTTGTCAGAAAAATTTCATACAGATATGGACTTGCGAATTTTATCTCTAAGTTTTAAGGTGAGAATAACAAAAAATATATCGTCTTTTTGCAGGTATGCTACATTTTTTAATCGTAATGCAGTTAACATAGTAGAGAAGTTCTTATCAGTCGGAGCAAACGTAGCAGGTAATCAAGCATTTGTTAGAAAACTTGACCAGCTTCCGATCCCAAAAGGCTATGTAGGGAGAACATTTATGGAACTCTTCCTAGAGATTTTGCAAGAAGACAGTCTTGTACTGGGCCTTCACAGGCCAACAGGGACATACAACTCAATTGTTTCATACGTCTATACCAATCCACGACCTGCGGAGATACTGGTAGCGGGAGATCTAATGTTTGTGATAAAGCCATAGAAGGCAACGTATTGCCCTCCTGCCATATACAATGGAATAAATATATTATATATTATATATTATTTAGCGATTCTCAAGCAGGTTGGGCAATACAGGAAACTAATAATTTGATTTATTTTAGGTCATTTGTATTGGATATAAGGATTAGTGGTAGCAACATTTATGGTTCTTTTGTTAGGGATTTTATGATAATGTTTTGGACAGATTTTTAAAAGTTATTTTAAGATCATTTTCACTAGAGAAGTTGTGATGAGTTGTATGTCAATGTGACAAGTTGCAAGCTGATATGATGAGTTCTATTATGAGTCACACTTCCAAATCTTAATTGTAGATATATGTTAGGGATTCTATAGTAAGGTTCTAGTCAAATCTTTAGAAGTCACTTTAAGGACAGTTATCGCTAGACCTACCTATGTGACAAGTTACATGCCGATGTGATGAATTGTATGATAAGTCACACCTCCAAACTATAGTTGTAGATAGATAAGTGTTTGTATCACATTTCTTAAAAAAAGTTCTATGGAATTTCATGTAATCACTACATGATCGTAAAATTAACTTATACATGTTAGCTCCCCTAATTGTAAGTTAAAATATTTTGTTATATATCACTCTGATGTTATGAGAAAGTATACATTTAATTTAGAATTTGATTTTGAGTTAAATATTTATGAATATGGAGATTCTTAATACTTGGAATAGACAAGTTAAATTTTTACAATAAGAATATTTCAAGAAATATGTTTCCAATAGATATGACTTCTAATTTTTTAAAGGAGGATTTTATATCATCTACAAAGAACTTTTAGTGATCCAATATAAGAGCACAAATCCTTAGGTCGAAACTTCTTCGACTAAAAGCCAAGAATTGAAGGGTATCTATCATGTCAAATTCGTCTTAAGAACGATCTTGACCTCATCCCTTATGATGCCTAAACCTTACACTCAACAAAACTTGATTAAACACGACAAATTTTATTAAACACGACAGATTTTATTGAACACGAATGATTAAATCCAAAAATTAAACATCTATGTCCATGATTAAGCTGATTAAACTCATACCTACCAATTAAGATGTCGATAAAGCTGAGATGTTTACAAAGAGTACAATAATATTCCAATTGACCTAAAGACCTGAAGACTACCCAAGAAGATTTACGTGCACTTGACTCATTTACAGTCGGGAAAGAGCAGTAGGGTGGGTTTTCTTGGCCATTTCTCTAAGGACAAACTTTTGGATTTTGCTAGTAAAAGTCTTTGGGAGCTCGGGCAAGAAGACCACGGACTTGGGTGCCATAAAGTGCGCCATACGCTCTCTGCAGAGGGAAATTATTTCTAATGCAGATAAATCGGGCTTCTGACCCTGCCCATCATTATGATCACTCCTGACACTTACAAAGGCGCAGGGCGTTTCTCCCCAGAAGGGATGAGGGATCCCCACCACAGCTGCCTCGGCATGAGAGGATGAGAATACAAAACAGATTCCACTTCAATGCTGCTGATGTTTTCCTCACCTGAAATAATGACGTCCTTAGATCGGTCTTTGATCTCAATGTACCCATCCGGGTGAACGACTGCGACGTCCCCTGTGTGGAACCACCCGCCGGCCAAGGCCCGGGTCGTGAGGTTCTCGTTCTTGAGATAGCCCTTCGTTATGCTGGCTGCCCTTATCATGATTTCACCCATCTGTACTCCGTTTTGGGCCCGGTCGTTCCCCTAAAGGTCGTTCCACTTGGGCTTCTAGGCGCACATAATCACTGTACTCGAGGTCTCCGTGAGACCGTACCCGTGCATGGCCGAGAAGCCGAGCTCTTCCATTTTGAATGTTTAAACGAGAAACCAGAGAAGACTCCCCGGCGGTCGTGAAGTTTCCCCGGCGGCGATAACTGGGGGAGATCCCACCGTGTAAATAGCCTATCGTCTAATTATCCTTAGCTATCTATCATTTTGCTTGAGGGCTTAAAACACAGAAATGAACAAAAATATCACATAGATGAAAATAGTTTGAAAATTGCAAAGCTTAATTGTTTGAAAAGTTAAATCCATTTCCAATATAATGGCAAACTCTTTTGGACCTATTTAAATCCATTGCCAATGTAATGGCATATTCTTTTGGACCTATTTTCCATGTAATGGTTGGACTTATTTATTTGTGGGCTTAGCCATAGTTTGAATATTGCAAAGCTTAAATGTTTGAAAAGTTAAATCCATTTCCTATGTAATGGCATGCTCTTTTGCATCTATTTTCAATATAATGGTTGGATTTATTTATTTGTGGGTTCAAACATGTCTTTATTTTAAGCTTTTTTATGTTATGTTGAATCTAGGGATTTAGTTTTGACTAGGTTAAAACACAATATGTGCATTAAAGTTTTAGAGTTTAGGTTATGAACTTAAAATGAATGTAATGTATTCTTAATTTATCTATTTTTGAGAGGAAGTTAAACATCATTAGTAGAGAGATTGGGTTGCTGATTTATAAATTAAATTTGCAATAACTTTTCTTTTTTCATTTTCATCCTTTTTCACAACATATCTTTTTTGTAAAGGTAATTTCAACATTCACAATGAATTGTTACAAAATAACATAAGATAATTAAGTTAGTGTAAATGAATTGATTAATAATTAGGAGCTATTCTTTGTAGCATGTCAAATTATGATGTTATATTAGGATTCAATTACATAGTTTTCAAGTCAAATTCATTGACCCATATTTCATGAGTAGTGGTTTACACAAACCCATCTCTCATGGGCATGAATGACTTGTTGCCCGATTTTCACCTACAGGCTCAATCAGGAAGGGGTCTATTTTTCAAGAATTCATAAGGGCCAAATGGATTAACTTTTTCCTCAGGTCGCCAAGACATCTCGGTCGCTGTAAAGTTTTATATCTCTCTCTGCTTGGGATGTCTCGCCGACAGTTGTTCACCAAGGTGGTGTCGGGGGGAATGATTTGCTTCGGGATGATGTCTCTCCGACTACGTGTAGTCTCGCCGAAGGAGATCGCCTTCAACATGAGGTCTGACCGATAAATGGAGCTCTCGCCGAAAGGTTTTGGGCTTAGGGAAAGGTCTTGCCGACCGCTGGTGGTCTCCCCGAAATGGTCTGAGCTCGTCGAAGGATGAAGGCTTCGGTGTGAGGTCTTGCCGACCCGTGGTGGTCTCGCCGAAACGGCCAGCATCGTGGAGAAGTCATGCCGAAGGACGGAGGTCTCGGCGAAAGTTGGTGCCCTCGCTGTGATGTCTCACCGACGGGGTGAGGTCCTGCTGACAGTGCAAGGTCTCAGTGTAATGTTTGGCGCTTGGTGTGAGGTCTTGCCGACTCGAAAGGGTCTCGCTGAATGGATATTTGGAATCAGTAAGACTCTTGGCCGATAGGGCGAGGTCTCGCCAAAAGAAGTTGCATTTGCTGACAAAAGGCTCGGTCGGTGTAATGTCTCACCGACCGAAGGTGGTCTTGCCGAAGCGGAATGAGCTCAATGGGAGGTCTTGCCCACTGAAAGGGTCTCGCCGAAGGTTTATGCCTTCAGTATGAAGTCTTCCCGACTAAAGTTTGTCTTGCTGATAGCGATGGGTCTGTTGCAGACTTCGGCGAGAGCTCTTGCCAAATGCGGATGTCTGGGCGATGAAATGGCAATATCGGTATGACTCCTGAGGGCTCGCTATGATGTTTGGTCGAAGGTGATAGTCTTGCCGATGGTTTTAGGGATATCGATATGACTTTTGTAGCTCTCTATGAACTCTTGCCGACGGTTGTGAGCTATGTCGATAACTGCTGAAGGGCATAATTGCATCGGGGAGATACGGCTAGTGTCTCACCGACATGCGATTCTGATGAAGCAACCTTTGACCGTGTGGAAATCTACGTGGCATGAGTTCAACCAATCAGAAGGAGCTAAAGGCGGACCATGGGCAGTTTGACTATTGTGACTATTCTTGTGGGGAAGATCAGTGGAATGTGAGCAGTATTGATTTGCTCTGTGATTAAGGATGATGAGTCGGAACGAAGGTCGTGGCGTTGTCTCTATGGAGGTCTGACAACAGGGAACATTTGATGTTGTCCTTCTTGCGGGGGGGTCAACTTGAAGAAGGATTTGAAACAAGGAAGAAGTCATGAGTCTTAAAGACAGCTGGGATGTCTACTGGCAAAGGTAGAGCGACATTTATGATAGCACTCAGAAACATTCAAGGCGGCTCTGATGGAAGTTTGAAGGTGGACACGGGGGGCCAGAAGTTAATGCGATTGTTGCAAAAGATCAAGGAGGCCATTCCTGGAGTGACCCTTCACCGACATGGACAACAGGGATACACGTTTAATGCAACATTAACTTCATTAAAAAGATCTAGGGGCAGATCTTTTTGGAGGCGGATATTTTTGTAAGCCCTAGGGGCTGGGACTTTTGTATATATGGCTTTTTTGCCTCTTTGAAAGGGGGTTCGGATTATGCATTCTGGAGAGTTAGTGATTTTTCTTAAATCCTTTCTCAGCTGATGTATGCTTTGTAACTCATTTGGATTTTGGAATATGAAATATAGAGATTACCTTGGAAACCAGTGTTAGTATTCATACTGCTTTATATTTTTGTCTTTCAGATTATGCAAGTTTTGAACTGTGCTTTTCTAAGTTTGCATTTGAACTTTAAAGTTGTGAAATTCATCTTTCCTTTTTAAAATATATGTGCAGATTAAGCCTTTTCAAGAATGATGCATAAATTCACAAAGTCTACGTTGAGTAAATGAAATAACTATCATTAGTTTTCCAGTGTATGTTTATATTGTTTTATTTCATGATTTCTGTCAATTCAGTGTATCACCATAGGGATTAGTCTCTACCATTTCTGTTTTGCTTTAGTAACCTTCTCCCTTTACCTTACAAGATCAGTAGTTAGGTGATAACTCAAAGGAAGCCGGCCTTCTCCAGAGGTTGACCTCTGTTTACAAGAAACCTATAGCTTTAGAGGTCTTCCCATGTTACACTGGATTGTTGAATTTTACATCCAATAGGGTGCAAAATCCAAGTGATAACAATTCTGGCACGCCCGGTGGGACCAGTTCCACCATATATTGTTGATTTGGTATGCAACCAACAAGTTTCAGACTTTGCAGAAGTCATTTTTGCATACTTGGCGACTCCATAAAGAGAAAGAACTTCAGAATCAGTGCTTTTATAGTTTATGAGAAAAGTTCAAACAAGGAGCAGCTTAGTACCTTTTGAATATTTGCAGCTGTCACCACCCAGAAGACAAGGCAGAGCAGCAAAAAGAGCACCTCCTTCTAAGAGAGTACAGTCTACACCTGGTGTTAGACTAGAAATTGTACTTTTCCCACCAACCAGAAAAAGCAGGGCAACAGAAAGGCCAGGGACAACATTTGTTTATTCTAGAAGAACCAAATCTACTCCATCTGTGAGATTTCATATTGTTTTCCCGTCGTTTGTTTCACCAAGAGTGCAGGTAAATCCACCTCTAATGGCTGCTCCCAGAAATCATCCTTTTGTGCCATTTAATGGAGGTAGTCCATTAAATTTGACACAGCACAATGATATTCCAATGGCAGCTCTGAAAAGCTTGCCAATTTTCACTGGGGAAGATCAGACTACCCTGATTGAACATATATGAGATGTTGCTTCCTTATGTGGTGTGCACCATATCATACAAGAAGATGTAGTTGTAAGACTACTTGCAGCATCATTCAAAGGAAGAGCATTACAGTGGTTCAGGAGTATTGGAGTAGGTTCAGTTGCCACCTGGGATGAGTTGGGTGACAAATTACACAGGCAATTTCAGGACAGGTCTGATAATTTATCTTTGTTGGAGCAATTAACCATGATTAAGAGAGCTCCTCAAGAGCAAATGAATGATTTCAATTTCAGATTTCAAAGAACCTAGGATAGAATTCCTGCAACAGTGAGACCACCTCCATAATATGCATTTTTTTACTTTTTGAAGGCTCTTAACAGCGATATAGCCGTTATGATATAATCAATGGGGGTGTTTCTCTACCAGATGCATTTGAAATAGCAATTAGAGCTGAAAACAACCTAATACAAGCTAGTAAACTTGCTCATAGGCCACCAATGCCTATATTTCTAGATATTCATTTGAATATCCCTTTGCAAATACCACCTTTTGCACCTTTGCCACCTGTTCTAGCAGCATCAGTCGCTGTTTTAGCTGCTGTAACACAAGAAACTATTGTTTCGAGATCTTCAAGTGAATTACAAGAGATCAAAAGTTTATTACAGACTTTTGGTAATAAGCTTGTGAGCTTGGAAAAGCAGCAATCATATAACAGGCCTTATCAAGAGCAGAATTCAGGTCAGCAACAACAATATCAAGGTAATAGACAGGCTTATCAAGGCAACTACCAGGGCCCAAGACAAAGTGTAAACACAAGACCTTTTCAGGCTTATGCTCCAACACCTGTTAGTGCAATTAAGGATCTTGTCCCTATTCAAAACAACCTAGCAGCAGATTATAAGTGGTGATACCCTTGTAACCAACCTCACAATCAAGTCACTTGCTCAAATGGACTCATTAATTAGGCACTTATGGTGTAGAATGTCTCGAGTTCACAACAAAATGAATTCAATGATGCATCTCCACCACACTAAGACCAGCTTACCAATGATACTACCCTACTTAACTAGCAAGGTGAGGAATTATGTGGACTTAATATAGATAATTCTTTAGTTGCAGCTAACATAAGGGCGAAGAAAAGAGCTTTTGAGTTGGATCAAGCAGCTGATAAAGGAAAAGCAGCAGCTGCAGAACCATCTACATCTCAAGTGACTCATGGTTTGCAAAGAAATCAGCAACTCCCAGTTAAGGAGCAGCCACACTTGCAAGCTGATCATGCTGGCATAAAGGTACATCACAAAGTGAACCCAACTGTACCCTATAATATTCTTGATAGTATGAAAAATATGAATGTAACGATATTTATGTGGGATTCATTAGCTATCCCAGGTCAAAAAGATATGTTACACTCAGCTTTGTCAAATTTTAAAGTGTCTGATGAATCTGAGTCTTCAATAGGTCAAGTTAGAACTGTGTTGACAAATAATCCTCAAGAAAATGATAAACAACCCAACAAAGAGACATGAAAAGAAGTTAAACCACCTCCATTTTACATGTCTGTAATCATAGGTGATAAGTTAGTTCATAACTGTATGGTAGACAATGGAGCTAGTAGCTTAGTAATGCCAAAGCAAATTGCTGACAAGCTTGGACTAAAATATCAGCTTTTAGAGAAAGGAGTGATTCAATTGGATGGTACTCTATTAATACATTGGGTGCTATTAAAGATTTGAGTCTTACCCTTCATGCTTGTCCGAATTTTTCAGTTCCTTAGGACATATGTGTCATAGATCTCCCACCTTTTTTTTCTTTGTGCCTCTCAAGAGACTTTACAGCTAGGACAGGTGGTTATGTGTTAGCTGATTGGTCACATATGTTGTTTAGAACAAGATATGGAACTAAGGTTACCATTAAATCTGAAAAGTTGGCTAAAGATCATATTGAGCTGTATAACCCAAGTCCTATCAATGTTGTTCCTACTGCTGTAGACACAAAGTGTGTTGCTTTTACTAACAGTGAACTGGCTGTCGCTCAAGAACTTCAAACAAAAGTTGTTCCTGATGTGCTGTTACACGAATGGGCAGCTGAAAATGTGTTGGACAGTCCTGAAGACCTTATTCAAGATGTCGGTATGGGTAATTATGTGATGCTTGAACCTGATGCAGAGGTTCCAAACCTTGAAAAGGGTACAGATCAGTTGTTGCAACAATGAAGTGAACTCTGGGAAATGTTTTTTGATGGTTCCAGAAGCAAGAATGGAGTAGGTGGAGGTGCAATGTTGGTTTCTCCACAGGGTGATAAGTATTTTTCAGCCTTTCGTTTTGTTTTTGCATGTTCTAACAACAATGCTGAGTATGAAGGACTCATTCAAGGCCTTGAGTGGGAAAGGAAAAGAGGAATCGGCTGTTTGAAAGTCTATGGAGATAGTGAATTGATAGTTAATCATGTTAGAGGGCTGAATGTTGCCAAGAATGATGCTTTGAAGTCGTATAGAAATAGAGTATGGAACATAATTGAGGAATTTAAAGCCTTCAATCTGATTTCTATTCCACGAAATCAGAATAAGCATGCTGATAGACTTGCAGCAATTGGGGCACAGTTTGATATCCCAGGCGATATCAAAAAAGATAAAATACAACAGTATGTCAAGGTGGTTATCAGGCCATCAATTCCTGATAACAACATTAACTAGCGGGTATTTGAAAATGATGAGAAGATCTTAACCTTTCTGCTCCAAGAAGATCAATTTTCTGTAGTGAACCAGGAAAAGATTAAACAACAGTATGATGATCAAGTGATACAGCTGAAGACAAATAAACTTCCCAAAGGGTTGGTTACCTTGGAATCCATATTCAACTCTGATGATCAGCTTAAGAAGAGCAAAGTTGGCATTCAAGTCAAAGAAGATCATTATGAGGAAGTTGAAATCTTTAAAGGTAAGCTTCTCAAATTAGGCAAAATATGTTCAGTTGAAGATAAGAGAGCTTTCATTGTTTTATGCCAAGAGTATCATGATGTTTTTGCTTAACAATATTTTGATTTAAGAGGGTTTGATCCTCATATTGCACAACATACAATTGAGTTAGAACCTAGTGCCAAGCCTGTTAGACAAAAACAAAGACCACTGAGCCCCAAGCTTGAACCTTTGATAATCAAAGAGCTGACCAAGTTAGTTGAAGGGGGTATTGTGTTTCCAATTAAACACACATCTTGGGTTTCTAACCTTGTTCCGGTTAGAAAAAAGAACGGTGAGGTAAGATTATGTGTAGATTTTAGAGACCTTAACAAAGCGTCTATGAAAGATCATTATCCCTTACCGTCTATGGAACAAATTCTCCAAGCTGTCGCTGGTTCAGAAAGATTTTCTCTCCTGGATGGATATTTTGGTTACAACTAGATTCTTGTCAAGGAGGAGGATCAGTATAAAACAACATTTACAACAAAATGGGGCACTATGGCCTATAAGAGAATGCCTTTTGGTTTATCTAATGCTGGTGCCACCTTTCAACGTGCCATGGATATGGCGTTTCAAAGTTTAATTCAGAATTTTTTGCTGGTTTACTTAGATGACATAACTGTATATTCAAAAAATGCAAATGAGCACTTGTCACATCTCAAGCAAGTTTTTGAAAATTGTAGAGAATATGGAATATCTCTCAATCCAACAAAGAGTATTTTTGCAGTTCATGACGGCAAAATGTTAGGCCACATAGTATCAAAGGACGGAGTTACCATTGATCCTGAAAGAGTTAAAGCTATACTTGAACTGCCATTACCCAATCACAAGAAAGGATTGCAGAGCTTTCTAGGGAGAATTAACTTTATAAGAAGATTCATTTGTGATGTGGAAAATTTATTACAGCCTTTGACTGCCATGCTTAAAAAGAATGTAGTTTTCATTTGGACTAAAGAAGCAAAATGTAGTTTTGAAGAAATCAAGGAAGCATTAGCATCAGCTCCAACACTGGTAAATCCAGATTTCTCTAAAGACATCTTTTTGTATGCTTTTGGCAGCATTAGTTCAATTTCTACTATGCTAAAGCTTTCTTTAGTCAAGTACTTGCTGATTATGAAGAGAAATATACATTTGTTGAGAAACATGTTCTCGCTGTGATCAGAAGCCTAAAGAAGTTTAAGCCTCTAGTTTCAAACAATAAAATTCATATTTTGGTTGCACACTCAAGTGTGACAGAGTTTTTGTTGAACAAAGATCTGAGTGAGAAAAGAGCAGGGTGGATCACAAAAGTAATGGAATTTGATGTCAACATCAATGTCACAAAACTTGTCAGAGGTAGAGGACTTTGTGAGCAACTTGCCTCCACTTCTGAAGATGCACATAAATTAGAAGCTGGTGTTGTTTTAGCTAATGTTGATCAACCTCAAAATGTTCAAGCTGCTATACCCGCATCAGTTGTAGATTGGGTTCAAGAAATGACCCACTTTCTCCGTACTGGTGAATGTCCACCAGGTCTGGACAGAGCAAAACGAAGATACTTTAGATTGCAGTCAATTCCTTATGTCCTCATTGATAATATCCTTTTCAAGAAAGATCTAAATGGTGTCTTGTTAAGATGTATTGATACTGATCAAACAAAAAAGGTACTGCATGAATTTCATGATGGAGTTTTAGAAGGGCACTTTGCTCCAAGGACAACCGCTTGGAAAATTATGAGAGTTGGTTACTACTGGCCCAAATTGTTTAAAGATGCATATGCATGGTCAAGGAAGTGTATGAAGTGTGCTTTGTTTGCAGGAAAGGAAAAGTTGTCTGCTATGCCTTTACATCCAATTTAGGTAGCCCATCCCTTCATGAGATGAGGCATTGACTTTATTGGACCAATTAGTCCACCATCTAGTGCTAGCCACAAGTGGGTGCTTACTGCTACAGACTATTTCACACGGTGGACAGAGGCAGTAGCTTTGAAATAAGCAAATGAATCTTCAATTTTGAGTTTTTATGAAGATATAATCACCAGATTTGGAGTTCCTAACTCCATCATTTTAGATAATGCTCTTGCATTTGTTAGATTAAGAGTCACAAATTGGGTTGTTAACCACAAAATTCATTTGAATTCTTCCTCCAATTATTACCCACAGGGTAATGGATTAGTTGAAAGTACAAATAAAAACTTGATCAGAATCATTAAGAGGACTATGGAAGAGAATCAAAGAATTTGGCATACCACATTGAAATCTGCACTTTGGGCAGATAGAATAACCCCTAAGAGATCAGTTGGTAATTCTCCATACGTACTCGTTTATGGTAAAGAGGCTAGATTACCTCTATCTGTAGAGCTTCGAGCTCTAGACATTGTTCACCAGTTAGAGATGTATGAAGAACAGGACCCAATGGCCATGAGATATGCAGAGCTCGTGGAGCTCAAATAATCAAGAGATAAAGCAATGAAAACTTTAGAGTATCATCAGCTCCAAACGAAGAAAACATTTGATAAGAAAGCTATGGTCAAAGTTTTCAAAGAAGGTGATATTGTTCTCAAGTGGGATGTGCTAAAGAGTGGTCCAGGCAAACATACAAAATTTGACCATTTATGAGCAGGTCCTTTTGTTGTTACTGAATGCAAGGAGCATAATGCATTCCAGTTATCAAACACAGATGGAGAAAAGTTACCAATCCCAGTTAATGGGATTCACCTCAAACATTGTTTTGAGGTATGATTTATCATTGTACATATTAGGTTAGGTTTTATGCTTTCAATAAGTGCTTCTGCACTTTAGTTTAGTTGTTGTTGCATTTTCTAAGTGTTGTTCCAGCACAGTTTGGTAGTTTCACTTCAATTGCTCTAGTTTCAATAGGTTTCTAGTGTCCTTATCTACTTCATGAGTCTCAAGTGAGTTGCAGCCATGTACGAACTGCTCTTGGTTTGTTTCTGAAGTTTTACTAAGTGACTCCGAGCCCAATGGACAAGTTTTGGCTACTGGTTTCTAGGTTTAGCAGGCAAACATCCAGCAAAGGTTGTGAGAAATGTTGCCCGATTTTCACCTACGGGCTCAATCAGGCACGGGTCTATTTTTCAAGAATTCATATGGGCCAAATGAATTAACTTTTTCCTCAGGTCGCCAAGACATCTCAGTTGCTGTAAAGTTTTATATCTCTCTCCGCTTGGGATGTCTCGCCGATAGTTGTTCACCAGGGTGGCGTTAGGGGGAATGATTTTCTTTGGGATAATGTCTCTCCGACTGCGTGTAGTCTCACCGAAGGAGATTGCCTTCAGCATGAGGTCTGGCCAATAAATCGAGCTCTTGCCCAAAGGTTTTGGGCTCAGGGAAAGGTCCTGCTGACCACTGGTGGTCTCCACGAAATGGTCTGAGCTCGCCGAAGGATGAAGGCTTCACTATGAGGTCTTGTTGACCCGTGGTGGTCTCGCCGAAATGACCGGCGTCGGGGAGAAGTCCTGTCGAAGGACAGAGGTCTCGGTGAAAGTTGGTGCCCTTGTTGTGATGTCTCACTGACGGGGTGAGGTCCTGCCGACAGTGCAAGGTCTCAGTGTAATGTCTCACCGACTGAAGGTGGTCTTGCCGAAGCGGAATGAGCTTGATGGGAGGTCTTGCTTACTAAAAGGGTCTCATCGAAGGTTTATGCCTTTGGTATGAAGTCTTCCCGACTGAAGTTTGTCTTGTCGATAGTGATGGGTCTGCTGCAGACTTCGACAAGAGCTCTTGCCGAATGCGGATGTTTGGGCAATGAAATGGCGATATCAGTATGACTCCTAAGGGCTCGCTATGATGTCTGGCTAAAGGTGATAGTCTTGCCAATGGTTTTAGGGATATCGATATGACTTTTGTAGCTCGCTATGAACTCTTGCCGACGGTTGTGAGCTATGTCGATAAATGTTGAAGGGCATAATCGCATTGGGGAGACACGGCTAGTGTCTCATTGACATGCGATTCTAATGAAGCAACCTTTGATCGTGTGGAAATCTACGTGGCACGAGTTCAACCAATCAGAAGGAGCTAAAGGCGGACCATGGGAAGTTTGACTATTGTGACTATTCCTATGGGGAAGATCAACAGAATGTGAGCAGTATTGATCTGCTCTGTGATCAAGGATGATGAGTTGGTTTGAAGGTAGTGGCGTTGTCTCTATGGAGGTCTAACAACAGGGAACATTTGATGCTATCCTTCTTGTGGGGGGGTCAACTTGAAGAAGGATCTGAAACAAGGAAGAAGTCGTGAGTCTTAAAGACAACTGGGATGTCTACTGGCAAAGGTAGAGCGACATTTATGATAGCACTCAGAAACATTCAAGGCGGCTCTGATGGAAGTTTGAAGGTGGACATGGGTGATCAGAAGTTAATGCAATTGTTGCAAAATATCAAGGAGGCCATTCTTGGAGCGACCCTTCACCGACATGGACAGCAGGGATGCATGTTTAATGCAACATTAACTTCATTAAAAAGATATAGGGGTAGATCTTTCTGGAGGTGGATATTTTTGTAAGCCCTAGGGGCTGGGACTTTTGTATATATGGCTTTTTTGCCTCTTTGAAAGGGGGTTCAGATTATGCATTTTGGAGAGTTAGTGATTTTTCTTAAATCCTTTCTCAACTGATGTATGCTTTGTAACTCATTTGGATTTTGGAATATGAAATATAAAGATTACCTTGGAAACCAGTGTTAGTATTCATACTGCTTTCATTTTTTGTCTTTTAGATTATGCAAGTTTTGATGTGTTCTTTTCTAAGTCTGCATTTGAAATTTAAAGTTGTGAAATTCATCTTTCCTTCTTAAAATATATGTGCAGATTAAGCCTTTTCAAGAATGATGCATAAATTCACAAAGTCTACGTTGAGTAAATGAAATAACTATCATTAGTTTTCCAGTGTATGTTTATATTGTTTTATTTCATGATTTATGTCAATTTGGTGTATCACCATAGGGATTAGTCTCTACCATTTCTATTTTTCTTTAGTAACCTTCTCCCTTTACCTTACAAGATCAGTAGTTATGTGATAACTCAAAGGAAGCTGGCCTTCTCTGGAGGTTGGCCTCTATTTACAACAAACCTATAGCTTTAGAGGTCTTCCCATGTTACACTGGATTGTTGACTTTTACATTCAACAGGGTACAAAATCCAAGTGATAACATGACCCACTTAGTACTCATTGCATCTAGGTTATGCTCACAGGGGTGAAATATCATGACTTGCTAGGACACCCATCCTAGTACTATTTTGGGTTACGGGACATAATAACCCGGCTAGAATAACCCTGGATAGAATAACCTGGTCATAATTGTTAGGAAAGCTCAGGTGCGGAACTAACTCTCCTAACGTCAAAACCTCAGGGAAGAATGCATAGATACTTTTAAATTTTCAATTACAGTCCAATTAAGATACAATTGAAAGCAATCACAAAAATAGAGAAATAATCATACATAGATGAACACCAGATTTACGTGGGAAAACCCTTACAGGAGAAAAACCCGCCACACCAAGAACAACCCCTTTGTATTACAGTAATGAAATTACATACAGAGTACGGGCTTCACTCTCTCTAATGTCAATTTACAACAATATTCACAATGATCAACCTTGTATAGAATATTCAAGTTACAATACTCTCATAATTGAATTCACACTGATCATACATCAACCAACCGTCCAACTATTCATCAAAACAACTTACTGAACAACATCTACAATTCCTAAGTGTATCCATGATTCCCATGGTCTATTGATCTTCCTCTCAGTAACGACCGCAACAGTCCAACTGCTAGCGGTTCCCATTCGACTTCTCTGATTGGTCGTAGACTCACCACATAGGATAGTCATCACTCGGTCAAAGGCGTTCAACCTATGTCGCATGTCAGTGAGACACTAACCATGTCTCCCTGATGCCACAAGACCTAATCATCATTATCGCCAAGAGTATTCACTATCGACAAGATGTTATACTAAGTTCACAAGCTGTCGCTCAGACTTCCCCTTATCGCTAAGACATCATACTGATATCCATCACATGTATTTCTATTCGGAAAGACCATCGTTATTCGATGAGACATCATACCGAAGTTCCCAAGTCATATCAATGTGAACACTGTCGGCAAGACTTACTGCTATCACTAAGAGTTCTTACCGAAGCCACAAGTCATACCGAGCACCAAACAGTCGCCAGGAGTCATACCGACAACAGACTACCCCATCGTTGAGACAACATCCATTGCTAAGACTTCATACCAAAGTAAGCCTTTCGGCCAAGGGTCTCCTCGATGACTTCGAATGTAAAACTTTTGGTGAGACTTTCCGTATCGGTAAGACTTCATACCAAAGCATATGAGTTACTCCGATGACCACAAGTGTATAACTATCGGTGAGACTTCTCTTGTCGGTATAAGACATACTGAATGTCCAAGTTTCTCCCCGACACCGCTTGTCGCCCAGAGTCTCCCCGATATCTGATAAGAATGGCCTATCGGCCAGACCAACCCACTGGGCAGAGGTTACATCGAACACAACGAGTCACAGTGATAGCTCCAATCGGCAAGATAGAAGCATTGTCTCGACGACCTATACAAATCACAAGGCTACTAAACTGTCAGTCAGCCAGACAAAAGGAATGTCACACCGACTTTGCTCTTCCAGAGGTTTCAGCCTATGAGATTGAGGCACATATTTCCAAAAATCTCCCACTTGACGAAGATCACACAGGCACCTCTAGAGAAAAAAAAAACTACTGAAATTCATGGGCACTGAGGCCCATCGAATTGGGACACCACCTGAACTTGTGTGTGCTCATTGGCTTTGTCAATGCATCTGCAACATTCTCCAGAGTATCCACTTTTTCTAATGAAACTTTTCCATCCTCCACCATATCCCATACAAAATGATATTGTACATCTATATGTTTTGTCCTGGCATGGAAAGTAGGATTATTTTCCAAAAAAATAGCACTCTGACTGTCACAATAAATTGTTATTTGCCCTACATCAAAACCAATGTTAGAACAAAAACGTCTTAACCAGATTGCTTCTTTATAGGTGTGTGTTGCTGCCATGTATTATGCCTCTGTAGTGGACAAAGCGACTATAGCCTACCGCTTACTCATCCAACTCACTACACCACCATTCAACATGAAAGTATATCCAGTGGTGGATCTTCTGATGTCAATGTCCCCTGCCCAATCAGAATCCACATAGCCTCGAATGCTGAGATTCCTTTGTGATTCAACCAAGTTGTCATGGTAACACAATGCATATTCTGAAGTGCCCTTCAAATATCTGAATACTCTTTTCATAGCATCCTAATGTGTCCTTCTAAGATTAGCCATAAACTGACTAAGTACTCCCACTGCTTGGGCAATGTTTGGCCTTGTACAAAGCATTGCATACATTAGACTGCCAACCACACTAGCATAAGCTACACTGGTCATGTCCTCCATCTCAGTAGGAGATTTTGGACAGTCTTCAACAGATAGCTTCGTTCCCTGCAAAACTGGAACAACTAGCTGCTTGCAGTCATTCATACAAAATCTCTCTAGAACAGTCTTAATATACTTACTCTGATTAAGCCAAAGTTTTCTATCCTTCCTGTCCTTGGTTATTTCCATTCCCAGAATATACCTTGCTGCACCAAGATTTTTCATTTCAAAATTTGCAGACAACTAAGACTTAAGATCATAAATCATTAACTTACTATTGCCTATGAACAACATATCATCAACATAGAGAGCAATAATAAAAACTTGATCACTTTCAGCTTTGTAATAGGCACAATGATCATATTTTGATCTTACAAATCCCAATGATAAAACAAAAGTGTCAAACTTCTGGTACCACATTCTAGGAGATTGCTTTAATCCATATAGAGATTTATTCAACTTGCAAACTAATCTTTCTTTACCTTTTTCCACAAAGTGCTCAGGCTGGGACATATAAATCTCTTCTTCAAGATCACCATAAGGAAATGATGTCTTCACATCCATCTGTTCGACCTCTAAGTCATACGCTGCTACAAGTGACAAAAGAAATCTGATAGATGTCAGCTTAGCTACAGGAGAAAAAATTTCTCCATAGTCAATTCCCTCTACCTAGGAATAACCCTTCGCAACCAACCTTGCCTTGTATTTTTCCACATTGCCATCTAGACCTATTTTCTTTTTAAATACCCATTTGCAGCCAACAACTTTTCTGCCTTTAGGCAAGGGCACCAAACTCCAAGTATCATCCTTTTCTAATGATGTCATTTCTTCATTCATGGCTTCCAACCAAGAGTTTGAATCAGACATTCTAAATGCCTCTTTCACAATCCTAGGTTCATCAATACTAGAAATTAAAGCATAGGCACAAGTAAAATCTATCAAAGAGAACCCATACCTATCAGGTTGCTTTCTTTCATGAGTTGACCTCCTCACTTGCTGAGGCTGAGGTTGTTCTCCTTCATCAGAACTCTCAGAACTACTTGAGCTCTCCTCAGTTTCAGGTACATTTGAATTCTCAATTCCTCTTTATTTGGTGTCGGAAGAATTTTAGCTACATCCCTTTTGTTTTTTGATTTTGTCTCTGATTGCAGATCCAAGGTAGAAGGCTTCAGCTCACGAAAGATAACACCTCTGCTGTACAAAACCTTCTTTGTATTAGGATTCCAAAGCTTGTATCCTTTTATGCCAGCACTATAACCAATAAAAATACATTTGACAGCCTTGTTCTCCAATTTAGATCTTTTCTCATACGACACATGTGCATATGCTTCACAGCCAAAAAATTGAATGTGTCTTAGAGAGGGCTTCTTACCAGACCATGCTTCCAAAGGTGTTTTCTCAACAAGAGCGAAATTCAAAGACCGGTTTATCAAGTAACATGTTGTAGCAACTGCCTCAGCCCAAAACTTCTCCTCCAAGCCAACACTACTTAGCATACTTCGTGCTCTTTCCATCACTATCCTGTTGAACCTTTCCGCAACTCCATTTTGTTGTGGAGCATAAGGTGTAGTTTAATGTCTTTTAATCCCATGATCTTTACAGTACCTCTCGAAATCGTCAAAACAAAATTCACCGCCATTGTTAGCCCTTAAACATTTTATTTTTCTTTCAGTTTGATTTTCTACAAGGTTTTTAAATTCCTTAAACTGACTAAACACTTCTGATTTATTTTTCAAAAAATAAACAAATGTTCTTCTTGAATAATCATCAATGAATGATATATAGTACCTTGAATTAGATAAAGAAGGAACATTCACTGGACCAAAAACATCAGAATGTATATAATCAAGCAAACCAGCAGATTTGTGAGGACTGGAATAAAATGAAACACGGTGTTGTTTACCATATATACAATGTTCACAAAACTCAAATTCGAGGTTACAATCTTCAAGCCCCTCAACCAGGTTTTTATTCTTCAAGGTTTTTAAACCTTTCTCTCCAATGTGGCCTAGCCTATGATGCCAGAGCATAGTCTTTTCTGCTGGAAGTTTAACTTCCATAGAGTTTACACTATTAGGAATTTCTTCCTCTTTTCCTCCATGAGTAGCTTTATGTGACTTGGCAGAGACACTATTGCTTTGCACAACATGTGCATCAAGCTTATACAAGGTACCAACAAGAGCACCTCTTACTAGCACCATAGAGCCTCTAGTCATCTTGCAGCCATTTCCAGAGAACATGACTTGCACTCCAATATCATTCATCATACTAACAGAAAGTAAGTTTCGAGCCAAACTTGGTATATGCATTACATCATTAATTCCCTTCACTCTTCCATCAGGGAATTGAATTCTGACTCTTCCACGGCCAACTATTTCCAATGATGAATCACTTGCCAAATACACCTTTCCACCATCGTATTTTTCATACTTCATGAACCAGTCTCTATGAGATGTCATGTGGAAAGATGCTCCAAAATCAATCAGCCAGACATCATTTGATGCCCGCGTAGCCAAGGCTGCAATGAAAGCGTCTGCATCACTCTGAGAAGAATCATTGTCGGAAGAATACTTCTTCTTCTTATTCTTCTCCTCTTTACAATCCTTTCAGACATGACCAGGTTGCCCACAATTCCAGCACTTCACCTTGGACTTCTTGCCAGGAGACTTTGATCTTCCCTCTAATTTTGATTTGGACTTCTTGTCCTTCTTCTTGCCTTTATCTTTCGATCTGCCTCTAACAACAAGAGCCTCCTTCGCCATCTCAAAAGATTTCCTTCTCATCTCTTCTGATAACAAAGAAGCAATAACATCTTCCATCTTAAAAATGGATGTCGTACTCCCAATAGCCATCACCAAGTGATCTCAAGAATCTGGCAAAGAACATAATAACAACATACAATAATCCTCTTCATCAATCTTCACGCCCACAAATGTTAACTATGCAATCAGCATGTTGAATGCGTTAAAATGATTAGCAACATATCCTCCTTCCTGCATTCTCAAAGAGTATAGCTTCTTCCTCAAGAAAAATTTATTCACCAAAGACTTGCCCTGATAAATAGCTGCCAGTCTTTTCCACAAGGAAGATGCAGTCTTTTCTTCATGAACATTCAGAAGAACGAAGTCTACTAAACAGAGCCTTATCAACCCCTTTGATTTTCTATCTGCAAGGTCCCAATCCTCTTGCTTCATGCACGTAGGCTTCGTTCCAGACACAACAATCCAAAGATCACGATCAACCAACAAATCTTCCATTTTAAGTTTCCACAACTCAAAATTACTGCCATTGAATTTCTCAATTTCAATCTTTCCTGACGTTCTTGCCATCTTAACCTATAATTCGAATTACCAGACTTCTACAAGACTCCCACTGAACAGAAATTGACACAAAAAACCCAATGTACCCACAAGGATAACACAATTGGCCAGGCTCTGATACCACTTTTAAGGAAAGCTCAGGTGCAGAACTAACTCTCCTAACGTCAAAACCTCAAGGAAGAATGCATAGATACTTTTAAATTTTTAATTACAGTCCAATTAAGATACACTTGAAAGCAATAACAAAAATAGAGAAATAATCATACACAGATGAACACCATATTTATGTGGGAAAACCCTTACGGGAGAAAAACCCACCACACCAAGAACAACCCCTTTGTATTACAGTAATGAAATTACATACAGAGTACAGGATTCACTCTCTCTGATGTCAATTTACAGCAGCATTCACAATGATCAACCTTGTACATAATATTCAAGTTACAATACTCTCAGAATTGAATTCACACTAAACATACATCAACCAACTGTCCAACTATTCATCAAACCAACTTACTGAACAACATCTACAATTCCTGAGTGTATCCATGATGCCCATGGTCTGTCGATCTTCCTCTCAGTAACGGCCGCAACAGTCCAACTGCTAGCCGTTCCCATTTGGCTTCTCTGATTGGTCGTAGACTCACCACGTAGGATAGTCATCACTTGGTCAAAGGCGTTCAACCTGTGTCACATGTCGATGAGACACTAACCGTGTCTCCTCGATGCCACAAGACCTGATCATCATTATCGCCAAGAGTCTTCACTATCGGTAAGACGCTATACCAAGTTCACAAGTTGTCGCTCAGACTTCCCCTTGTCGCCAAGACATCATACCGATATCCATCACATGTATCACTATTCGGCAAGACCATCGTTATTCGATGAGACATCATACCGAAGTTCCCAAGTCATATCGATGTGAACACTGTCGGAAAGACTTACCGCTATCGCTGAGAGTTCTTACCGAAGCCACAAGTCATATCAAGCACCAAACAGTCGCCAGGAGTCATACCGACAATAGACTACCCCATCGCTGAGACAACATCCATCGCTAAGACTTCATACTGAAGCAAGCCTTTCGGCCAAGGGTCTCCCCGATGACTTCGAATGTAAAAATTTCGATGAGACTTTCCGTATCGGTAAGACTTCATACCGAAGCATATGAGTTACTCCGATGACCACAAGTGTATAACTATCGGCGAGACTTCTCTTGTCAGTATAAGACATACCGAATGTCCAAGTTTCTCCCCGACACTACTTGTCGCCCAGAGTCTCCCTGATATTCGATAAGAATGGCCTGTCAGCAAGACCAACCCATTGGGAAAAGGGTTACATTGAATGCAACGAGTCACAACAATAGCTCCAGTCGGCAAGACAGAAGCATTGTCTCGACGACCTATACAAATCAAAAGGTTACTAAACTGCCAGTCGGCTAGACAAAAGGAATGTCACACCGACTTTGCTCTTCTAGAGGTTTCAGCCTGTGAGATTGAGGCACATATTTCCAACAATAATAACCCAGGGACAAAATAACCTAGGGTCATAATAACCTAAGCCAAAATAACCCAGGGTCATAATAACCCGTGGACAAAATATCCCCATAAGAATATAGAGAAAGGAAAACAAAATTTATAAATTACATGTATGTTGCTAAAAAAAACTTTATTATTCAAATTTTCAATTAAAGTGTCAAATTATGAGCGATGTCTCTTATATAATCTAAAATTTTATGGTTGTCATAACCATCAACCAATCTTTTTAGTATTTCTTTGAGTTCATGGTATTTTTTCCTACTTGGTTGCCCAGTGTATCCAACCATATATTTCTATATTCTATTCTCTTGGAGACTCTATTCTTTTTTCACTGCTTTGATGAATTTCCAGACTAAGCTGTGTGATGCTTGAAGCAATTCACTAAATCCTGGATCACATCACCAAATTTTGTTTGTGCCACAGTATAGCATCAACTTAAACATTTACTTGTAAAATATTCCACACAACGCCAGATCATTTTATTGATGCCTTGTCGATGAAACACAAATGTGTAACCATTTACAATAATTAAATTCTTGTTTTTTGACTTGTTAAAAAATGAAGAGGCATTGTATATATTAAAAATTATGAAGAATGTGTTGGTTCCCTAAAAAGTATATTGATTTTTTGTACACTCTTTTAGAAAACCCTAGGAAAATTTAAAATAATGTTCAAAAAAATATATTACAAAATATCTTCTTTTATGAATTTGGATTTCTCCTCTTCTTATCACTCTACACACTCTTCTTCTCCCCTTCTTCCTTTCTTTACTTCTCTTAATTCTACAATTTTATATATCTTCTTAATGCCTTTTCATTTATATCTTTCATAATAACTCTTAATCAACTTATTCCCACAAAATTGCCTTTATTTTTATAATTATTTACCATTTTATAAGTTATTTAAGCATATTAAAGGTGGTTTAAGGCTATTTTAGGGGTATATAATGGATATATGGTCTAAAAATGACCTAAATAGCCTCTGTGGTGCCTCACAATCATATTTATAATTTATTTTATGTCATTTCTAGTTTACTAGCTTGATCTAAAATGACCATGGGTTATTTTGGCCACGGGTTATTTTGTCCATGGGTTATTATGACCCTGGGTTATTTTGTCCTTGGGTTATTTTGGTCGGATTATTTTTTCCAGGGTTATTTTGGTCGGGTTATTATGTCCTAATACCACTATTTTGACTTAAGTGCACTTAACCATGATACAATTTTGGCTCAGGTGCACTTAACCATGATATTGTTTTGACTTATGGGCACTTAACCATGATGTTTTCTCAAGATCAAGACCACTTAGGTTGCTACCCCACTTTAACAAATATCGTGCCTTACAAACCATTCATTATATAACCCCTTTAACCCATCCACTGACAAGTAAATCTTATAGAATTTCAACTAATTATTTTGATAAACAAATTCAACTAATTTAGTTAGATATAAAGTCTCAACAAATATTTGGGAGCTATCTAAATCTTTTTGTTAGTCACTCATTCTTTTATAATGTGGAGTATTAATTTTTTTGCTAGGTGAAATTGGCCTAGGTGGCCATACCCATATGTTGAACTAGGGAAAAAACATTGGTTTTAGCTACTCCCTTGAGGGAAAGTTTACAAAATTTCCAATAGGTACTATTAGGCAAAAACTCCTTTTAAGTATCAAGCATGAAACTACCCCATATACATGCTACTGGTAATAATTAGACAAATAATCCATACAACTATGTACAATATTTAATCATAATATGCATTGCAAACTATTTTTTAAATTGATTGAGTAGTATTCTCTTTGTTTCTTTTGGTGGAATCATCATCAATAACGAATGTCCGGTTAATAATTGACAAAGGTATGGCCCTAGCAAAAAAAAAAAGAAATTCAATTTCCAATTTTTGTTGATGTTTGCAAATTTCTTCATTAGACCCAATTATTATGATAATGAAGGGAATCCAATTAGTTGTCAAGACAAGATTGAAAATCGACCAATATCCTTCGCTTGGATGAAACCCAACACTTATAACATCATCTAAAATGGGCCTAAGGCCTTGACATCATATGGATTTGATCAAAGACGCAACAACAACCTTGGTTACCTCTTTCAATTCCCAGGCTTCCAGCAACATCACTATGAACATTGAAGAAATTTTTGTGTTAACTCTATATCTAGGCAATGTGGTAAGGAAGAGATCATCCAATGCCACCCACATTGTGTGTATCATGATTTGAGCACTAACCTTAAAAACCTTTCTCAAATGAAGTTTGAGATTTCCCCTAAAAATAAGTTTTCCTTTTTTTTTCTATTAATCTCATTGTGGTGTCCATCGCCCTAATGCAACGACAATATGAAAGAATATAAGGTGCAACAATTAAACCCATCTCACAATCTCTCCACATATTTTTCCATAATGAAGCACGTACTAGAGCCATAACCTAAGACATTCTAACTTCAATTTGCATGTGTAGCCACCTATCTTGCTATTGTTTTGAAGGGTTTGTTCTAGTTGAGAAGGGTGTCAACCTCGCTCCTAATGTTAAGATTACAAAAGGTGTGATTTTTTGATATAAAATGGAAAAACTCAATTTTTGCATTATAAGGTTAGTTTTTGGCCAAAATAAAAAATTTGATTGCTCGACACCACCTATAGGGGTACATATTGCATATATTTCTTTGAGTACTTCAATTTGAAAGAAAAGGGGCTCAATTGGCCTATCAAATCAAAAATTATGGTCTCTAAAAGTTGGATACATAAAAGAGTGGTAAAGGGGAGTTACACCTATTGACCAACTTATGATACATGTATTATGACATATCATAAGACATATCTGATTGGGGTGTAATTTGGGTGCCACTTTTGGGTGGTTTTAGCTCATGGATTTCTAACCACCATTTGGTGGTTTTGAGTTTTGTATCTCCTATATATTAGGTGCTTGAGATGGAGGTTGCGCTTAGAGTTTTGTAGATATTGTTAAGCTGTAAGAATTCCTTTAGATCTTTGGTTGGTGATACTCTTGTGAAGGTTTTCTCTACAAGTGTATTGCAATCATGGTTTACTAGTAATACATTGAGCTGCTTTGGAGTGTGGGTATTTTCTCCTAAAAGGGTTTTCCCCATGTACACCTATGTTATGGTATATATTGTTTATTTTTTTGTTTAAATGTGTTTTTTTCTTTTTGTAATTGTTAAAATATTAAAATTTGCACAACTCTCCTTAAAATATTAGTGAAATGTTTTTGTGCACCTTGCTTCCTTTCATTTGGTATCAAAGAATGATCACCTCAAATTCTAGGTGTACTAATCTTCATTTGAGTGGGAGCTTACACATAGAGGGTTTTGGTCTTATTGCAAGATATGGAAAACACATCAAGAATAGAGATGGAGAAGTTCTTAGGTACAAAATTTGAGTTGTGGAATCTCAAGATGGAGGACGGGCTCGTAGATCAAGGTATATGGTCTATAGTATCTGGCTCTAAACCTATAATTACATCACAAGAAGATTGAGACGTGATGGATAGAAAAAAAGGGAATTATTAAATTCAAATTGGTTGATTCAATGTTTTTGAATGTGCATGAAGAGACTAGATCATAACGAATCTTTAGAAGAATCTTAGAGAAATTTATTAAGCTAAATCCCTAGTAAATAAGATTTTCTTGAGAAAAGTTATATACCCTCAAGATGGAGGATGGTGGGCCTATGGTTGAAAATCTAAATGCCTTTAATATGGTAGTTACCCAATTGCACTTTATGGGAGTGAAAATGGAGGAGGATCGGTGTAATCATTTGTTGGGTTATTTTCCAAATTCATGGAACCACCTTGTTATGGCCATTATGTGCACTACCACCAAGTTCAAGATGGACAAAGTGGTTACATTTTTCTTTCAAAATAAATGAGAAAACGAGTTTTGAGTTGACTAAGGAGGCCCTAGTGGTTTGTGGAAGATTTAAAGAAAAAAACAAAAAGGACATTTAGCAAGATAAGTCTAGATCCAAATCTCTTGGTAAGTTCAAGGAGAAACATTAGGATTGCAACAAAATTGGACATTTAAAAAGATATTGTAAGGAGGAAAACAAATGAAAGAAGAAATTAGATTTTGTTGAGTCCGAGAGATCCACCTAGGATGAAGGTGATGCTTTTGTCGTTGCCTTGGCTACTCATGCATCGAAAGGTGAGTGTTGAAGATAGAGTTTAGTGCCTCTTTCCACATGACCTCACATTGAGGTTGGTTTACAAAATATGAAGAAATGATGGTGTCAGGGTGTACCTAGGAGATGATTCTCATATGAAGAGTTGGTTGTGGTAGAGTCTTGATTTGATTCTTTGATGGACAAGTAAAAGGGATCAATGGAATGACATATCCCTGGTTTGGCATAAAACCTACTTTTTGTAAGTAAATTGAGTGATGCAAGTGTGTAGGCATGGGACTCAAACCTCACATAGGAGCCGAGGTGGATATGCATGAACCTCAAACCATGAATGAAATATTCCAAAAATCCACCAAACAAGAACATAAGTTGCAACAGTTGTCTAATCTTCGCAGCGATTCAAGTTCTAAGTCATGATATGGAAATAAGAAATTCCAAAATGGAGACAAGAGCCATCAGATCCATAATCTCAAGAGGGGAAGTGAATCACAGGAGAAGGGTGAAGATGGTAATAAATAAACCTTTGAATACATAACCATTCATCTCCCTGACATTGGGGCACATACTTCAACAGGTTGGCAAACTTTTCCCAATATTGAATCGCAGTCATATTTCCCTGGGTTAAGTTTTGAAATTCTATTACTTTTGTGTCAAAGAAAAGCTACGGTAACCATCTCTTCCTGAAAGCTTGGAGGAAGAGTTCCCAAGTGATCTCAGTAGGTTGTAGGTTTCATTCTAACTTCTCATTATCCCACCAAGTCACTTCTTCAGCTGAGAGCTGATATGTAGCCCATGCCGCCTTAGTCAGTTTAGAGAGGTTATGGATCCCAAAGTATTTTTCCATTTCTATAATCCAAGCCTTAGCTCCTGTTCCGATAGCCTTTCCATCAAACTTGGGAAGTGCTACTCTTTTGAGGTCTTTCCCAAGCTCTTCCTCAATTCACCCCTATTGACCTGCCCCTAGACCATCGTCTCCTTAATTTCCTTTTGCATTCTTGCGGTCATGATCCTCGCGTGCGACTTGAACTTCTTGCTCTATATGATCCATGCGAGACTCTTGCCAATTCAAAAGCTTTAGAATTTTCTCCAGCCTCTTGTTAGGTATGTTATTGGAACCACTACCACCCTTGTCTTGCCTGGTGGTCACCATGATGTCTCACACTTATCCTGCAACATAGTCATGTTTATTGCATCTCAACACAAGGTTCTATGAATAAATGTTCTCATGCTACATCACATAATTTTCTTATGCATACATCCATCAATATAGAAGAAATACACATTCATGCATGACAAACACATTTTAGAGTCTCTAACACACCAAAAAAAATATCATTTATTTATATTTATATTTAAGGTGAGTCAATATACCCTTATTTATAATAGGCTTCAAGTTACATCATTTCGATTTCTCGGCATCAGATAGAGGACATTCCTCTGGATCATCACCTGAGTTTACTTCAAACTTTGCAGATGTGGATGGTTGAGCGCGTAGGCTCTCCTTTTCCTATTTAGTCAACAAGGGTGCATTGGGTCTACACCCTAGAGGCCAATCCTAGATTGCAGAAGGCTTTTTGATCTTAGGTGTTTGCCTCTCCTCAATCTTCAAGCCTCTCTCTAGCTTGAGTCATGCAAGAGCTTGAGCTAGAGTTTCCTCATCAGGAATTTCTGATGGAACCTTCGTCTTGGCGTTTCCTCCCTTTACATCATTCTTTAACGTGAGGTTCTAACAATTTTCCCTTTCCTTTGTCTTGCCTTTGACCTTCCCATTCCTGCATTCAATTTAGGTTCGGTCAATTCTCAGGACATCCAAATTTTAGGTCAAGGGTCAACTACCCCTAGTCAACTATGGTAGACTAAAAAGGCCTAGAGTTGAACCCTAATCTCTAATACCAAATGTAATAACCCATTCAAAATTATTACTTATTTAATATTATTGTAAATGACACATGAATATGCTCCAAATTAAAAAGACATAACTAGTGGCTAAAGTCAATCATAGCTACACATGTCCATTTAAAATGAGTCAAAGATTCTTATATTCATTTCAAAATTCAAATTACAATATCAGGATTGACTTGGCTCCTAAGGCCACAAAGTCATTACATTGTACACATTACATCAAGTACAAGAATTAATTACATCAAGTTACATCTTAGACTATAATAGTCTTGTGAACAACTAAGGTTCTTCTTGGACGCTCGCCTCCACTGGTGGACAAGAACATGGTTGAAGTGCTTTACCGCCCAACCACGAAGCTTACACTTCCCCGGTATTCTTCCGACTTAAAGAATGCTTGACCTTGCATGGAATTTTTTCAAGAGAACAATCTATAAGGTGGAATCTGGTGTGTGCCCAAACATCAACATGCAATTTCTATCTATATGTTAGAAAAGAAAGTGCAAGATCTATGCTACAAGTGGCAAAGAGTGAGATCACAAAGTTCATTCATGAATAATGAACTATATTGCTTGGCCAAGCATAATAAGTGTGTTGCAACAACAACAAATAATAGGTTTTGGTAAAGAAAACCTATACTCTCTAAACTCCATTTTGGCACTTGTCCTGGAAGGTAACTTTCTACTATATAATAGCTATCTACCCTCTAAAGGAAAATACCCATAAATGCTCTAGTCAACTAAGGTATCACTGTTCTATTCGTGTGTTTAAAATATTCTTTCACAAATATCTTCAAAAGAAGAAACAAAATACAAATTTATACTCTTAAACAAAAATCAGATTTATGATTCACAGAGTAATTCAACAATCAGTCATATCATTCTTATGACTATTTATTACTTATCATCTTAAGTATTTTCCTTTAAAATGTACTAAAAACAAAAGAAGGTATGTCACAAGTATGTGTATGAACATAGATGAAGTCTATGTGCATACACATATATGTGCCTACTAATGTTAAAGTTTGTACATACATTTTGAAATAATCATTAATTCAAATTGCAATCTTAAAATAGTATTCCAATTGATGTTTCTTTGTCAAAATAAAGAAAACAGAACAAGTTTATGCTAATAGTTTCACACATACTGTTATTGCATTCTCACTACTGTATTTCTCTAACATTGTTGTTTAAATAAGAACATTCATTGTTTGAACAAAATAAATACTGTTTCCTACTAAACAGTTATAAAACAAGTTGTTCACATATGAACATTCACTATTTAAGCAAAACAAGTATTGTTTCCTACTAAACAATTGTAAATCTAGTTGTTTACATATGTGCATTCATTGTGTAAGCAAAACAAGTGTTGTTTCCTATTGAACAGTTATAAAGCAAGTTGTTTACATATGAACATTAATTGTTTAAACAAAACAGTTTCCTACTAAACAGTTATAAAGTAAGTTGCTTACATATGAACATTCATTGTTTGAACAAAATAAATACTATTTCCTACTAAGTTATAAAGTATGTTGTTTACAACTATAAAGGTAGCTTTTAAACAAAAAATAGTTGTTTGCAAAAGAATATTCACTGTTTACATCAACACATTACCATTTCAAACTAAGTAGTTACATTTAAAGTCACATATTGTCGTTTACTCTGTTTGCAAATCTCAAGCTATTTACATGCAAAATTATCACTTTACAAGTATTTGTTCAATGTTTAAAATACAATGGGTTCTTCCATAATGTATTGAAAATAATCAAATCAATTTTCCTTGTTTTGTACATAAGGGCAAAATGTCTATTGTTCAAACGATACTCAAGCCTTTTAGGATGCAACAATAGACTACGGTTGCTCTGGGTCAACCAATCCCAACGATTAGGTTTCTCCTTTATAAACATCGATGATATATTTGAAAATTTCCCATGCGGGCTTACTGTTTTATACCACGCATGCAAAAATATGCAGACTTTGTTTGCATCCCAAACATGGATTTCATGCCATCACTCTTATCGAATGAGGTTGGTTTCTCACCAAATGAAAACCTACATACATTTGCATGGCTTAAGAAACATTTGAAAAATCCCCCTGTCTGTTATTGTTCCATTCGGTAACAAGTTTTAGATAAAATACAAGAAAATACAATATACAGAGGGGTCTCTTACCCTCCCCAGATCATAGTCGATCCTACATAAAGAATAATGTCAACAAACTCACTGTCATCGGAATGAATTTCGATAGACATCATAGGCTGAACATTTAAATGCAAAAGGAGATATTCACTGAGCCTTTGAAGTTCTTCGAGCCTTGGTTAGCCGATAAGGTGGAAACAAAACCTTTCTAAAAATAAAAACATGGGGTTGAAAACCCTCTTTCAAGGAATCATTGTTCGATCCACAAAAATGTTTGTTCATCATAATCTACAGTGAAACGAAATAGAGATTATGATTTTCCATCAAATGGCTTGCATGAGAGTGCGACCTCAAGAACAACCTTAACTTAATACTTTAAGTCTCATCTTAGATCAGAGAGCTAGCTGCAAGGCTTCTACAAAATAACTCATGCAATACAATCGTAGGTCAAGTGACCCAATAGTGGTCGATGCCATGCCATTCGGCCCAAGGCCATGGCATTTATAAAAAATGCAACCTACTATTTTAAATGATGAAATCGACATATAAAATGGAAGAATACCATTCAACAATGATGAAGAAAAGATAGTATAAAATCGAGTTTTCTCTCTTAAGTGATCAAATTACCTCAGATATCAAGTTCAGAAGAGTTTATTGCTTGATTTTTTCCACAAGCTCTCTCTACTTTTTCCTTCCCAACAATCAACTTCCTCTTGTGCTTTTTCGCCCACTGCCTGTGTGTTTCAAATGGAAACAACATCTTGCCGTTTGCATGCCTCTAGTGGAGGCATTATTGCCTTATCGCCGAGCACTACACATTCAAATATTTCCATTATTATCATGGCATGCCACGTCCTACATAATCTTCTTTGATTTCTCAGCAGTTCGATATTAGAACATTATCAATTATTGAATTGAATTCAATAGTAAATTTGAACATGCTTTCATATATATGTATATGTGTATATATATATATGTGTGTGTGAGATGAGGAAATGTCGAGGTGGGTCGATTATGCTTAATCCATGATGAATTGAAGCACAATTTAGCCACTGAACCTCAATCTACCAAACAAGATCATTCAAATTGAAATTAAACTAAGCATTTATGCAAACTAAAAGTTACAAACTATGGAAACAGTTAAATTCCTACTCTAACCCATTTGAAACTTATCCTGTTTTGGAATTAGTGTCATGTTGATGTGGAACAACGACCCTTTCCCAATCCTATGATCAGTTATCTTGTTTCAATCGATTCTATGGAAGAGAATCGATGAGACCATTGTCATAAATGGATGAAAACCTAGTTTATGCTAATTTAAACATGATGCAAGCTAAATTAATATGATTTTATGCTAAAACAAAATTGGTTATGCAATTGCTAAGCTAATCTAAGCTAATTCTAAGCTAAAAGATGGAAACCCTAATTCATATACAAACTAAGATGGATGCATGGAAGCCATTAATGGATGTTTTAAGCTATTATGCAACTAAAATAAACTAAAACAAGCTAAAAGTGAGTAAAGTATGAGTGTGGATGCAAGTGAGTTCAACAACATAAGTTTGCAATTGAAAGATGGATCCATTTACCTCCAAATAGTGACCTATTTATAGGAGAGAAAATGAGAAATGGAGGGTTGAGATCGAAAACATTAATCAATGGTCAAAGATGAAAGGAAGAAGAGGCATGGATCATGGATTCTCATGATGGGATTTAATCAAGGGCTCACATTTACTTCAAACAAACACATTTTTGACCTGCTCACACAGGTCAAAGGTGACTTGTTCAAAAGGTTAAAGGTTAAAAATTGCATTAGAAGCGAAGTGAAAATTCCCTTTTTCAAATGATGGAGGAATAAGAATATTCTTTGGAATATTCATTTGGGTGAGGATAAAAGGAATTTTGCAAATTAAAAGAAATTCTTAATTGTGCAAAAATGGGATAAGGAATATTCCTTGGGAATATTTCCCTTATAGAGGAAAATTAGTTTAATTGCTAATTAAACAAGGTTTAATCATACAATTAGGGGATTTAGAGGAATTAAAGGTGATTGAATTAAATAATTTAATAAATCAAGAGAGATGAAATGATATTTAATTAAATAATTTAGAGTTATTTAATTAAATAAGATGACTTAGAGAATTAAATTAAATACTTTGATGTATTTAATTTAATGAGATGAAATGGTAGCATGAAGGGGGATGAATTAACCTGATTAAATTAATTAGGCTAATAGATGAAAATGATGCAATTAATTAAATTAGCTAGGTTAATTTAATTAATGAAGTGAAAAGAGGATGGGTTAAAGAAGAAATGATGTTAGTAAATCTGTTTCGAGTGTATGATATTGTTTAGGACATTTTTCAGTGTTTACATTTTTCCCCTCTTTGAAGCAAGGTACCTGTTGCTTCGGTTCAAAGAATCAATGCTTTTTGGATCAAAATTAACGCCTTAAATCAAAAAATAAAAATTTTCTAATTTTTTTAGATGCCCTAGCGGAAGGATAAAGTTGATTCTCTACACCCTCGAGAAATCAGGTGGAAAATTTGAATTTTGGGTTGATTTCTTGATAAAGGTTAGAAGTTGCCCCAAGGGTCTAGAAAGGCTATGGGGTGCAATAATTATGCCAAAAATGCAAAAAAAATGCATAATAAGGTCCGGTTTGGCAAAATTGGTGAAAATGATGATAAACCCTAGCTTGAAGGTGAAATTAGGGGAAAAAACCCTAATTTTCTAGCTTAAGTAAGCCAAGAAGGGTCACTTTCAATTCATTTGTGTATTCACACTTGGGAGGTTCTTCCTATTTTGAGCTTTGACCCTTTGACTAAATGGCACGACAAGAGCTTCCTAGGCACATCTCCAACTGAGTTCGAGAGAATCAAGGACTTCCAGGCGTAGGACCACTGGTATGTAACTCCAAACTTGATTTGAAATTTGATTAAATTGGATGCATTTATTGTGCTTTGAAATTTAAACTTTGGGGACGTCGCTATATAGTGATGCCCAAAATGCAATCAACGACACTCAAATGAATTACAGTGACACATATTTATATGTCAACACTAGTCACGATTTAAAAGTAGGGTTTCTAGTTTTAAATTATGACGCATGCTTATATAGCGACGCTCTTGCCGATTTAGAAATTAGGATTAGGGTTTCCAAAGTTTAGATAGCGACGCCCGTGTGTTTGGTGATGCATGTTGCATTTTTTAATTTGAATGATTTCGAGCATCGCAATTTGAAATTTGAATATAACAATGCTATTGTGATTTTTGAGCTGTAAATTCCAAATTGAGTCAAATTTCCTTGATTTCTTGACGTCGTGCGCTTCATGGATGCAGGAGGTCATTCCACTGCTGATGTCGCGCTAACATAGACCCATCGTGTTGGAGAGATTGAGCGATCTGTCAAAGTTATGCCAAGAGCACCTGGGAGAGATCAGCCTCTGGTATGTTGCATATGCATTTGTCATCCAAACAAATCTAGCGATGATGACTGCTTTGTGCGAGAGATGGTACAGTGAGACCTCATCGTTCCACCTTCTGACAAGTAAGGCGACAGTGACTTTGGAGGATGTATGGCATATTATGCATTTGTTAATACATGGTGATCACGTGATCTATGATGTGGATGCCGAACTTGATGCTTGTCATGAGGTGATGGAGATGGAGGATATTGTTTTAGTTACATCATAGATCGACGTCGAGTCGTATAGAGGTCATGTGCCTACCTCTAGGTTGATCATTGCAACCATTATTTTGGGTTTGATCACTCTGAACAAACGTAGCAGAGGATTCAACCTAGGACGGGGCTTGGTGTGGCATCGCATGCTTCACAAGAGGACACTTTTTGCATGGGGGCCCATGATGTTGGCCTCTCTGTATCATAATATGCATAATTTTGTTTACTATGATGGGAGAGCCATTGGTGCAAGGGTGACCATGCTTCATATTTGGGCATGGGAGTATATCACCATGCTCTGACCTATTGTTCAGATGGAAAATGTGGAGCCAGATGATCTTGTGATCTAGCGGTACAAAGGTGCTATTACACTAAGGCACACCAGACAGATTAGGCTCCCATATTGGCGACGGGTCGTTGATATGATAGTTTTCCGATGGCACCCGTGGTTATAGATGTCACCTTCATATGATGATCTCCAATAGCTATACTTCACTAGGTAGACCTGATATATGTAGGGTCACGAGCACACTATTATTGAGTGGTATTTACCAGATAGGGTAGCTCAGCAGTTTAGGGAGCCACAAGATAGGCCAGATGATGATTACAAGGTCATTTTTGCTAGGTCAGCACGAGAGGTTCCCACATGGGGACCGACTATTCCAACTCCCGAGGCATTCAAGAGCTTAACATAGTTAGCGGCTTAGCCTTGGGCCTCTGATCGGGGTTAGGCGGTAGCAAAGACTACGCATGCATATGATGCTTGGTTTGTACCTCCACAATGATTGATAGATCTAGCAGGTGCTCCTCCGCGAGGGAGACCCAGGCAGGGGGCTAGAGGTAGAGGATAGGGTGGCCAAGATGGCCAGGATGGTTAGGTTCTAGGGGCTCCACTGATCGAACAACAACCTCTAGTTGTACAATAGCAGGAAACAACACCACCACCACTAGATGCTAGGGATGCACAGATACAATAGCTGCAACAATAGGTGCAAACTTTGATTGGTGAGCGGTTTGACTGGTGAGCGGGATTAGGCCCACCAACAGATTTTTGGTATTACTGTTGAGCGAGACTAGGCACAGTAGTAAGTGGTGGCCATCACGGCCAAGAGAGATCATGCTTTACAGTGAGTATAGGTTGTGGTTGGAGAGAGAGACTAGGAGATTTCCTGACGCCAACAAATAGAGGCTATGATGGTGGTGACACATGGCAGGACTGTCTTGATGAGATTGTATAGAGAGGTCATGACAGAGGCCGCATATTATAGGCAACACTACAACCAGGATGTACCATAGGCACTTAGACAACCTAATTTTTCGTAGCACAGTGATGCACAACCGAGAGCAAAGGATCAACCTAAGAGGTAGGCTGGAGAGGGTAGCAGCCATCAAGGCTAGCTTTTATGTATAGACACTTTTTTTATTTTGTTGCCCCATTCTTTACCACATATATACATTCATGGGCTCCTTTTTGATAGCCTCATGGATATTGTACTTATGATCGTTATATAGACACTAATCTAGATTTTGTACCATGACATTCATTTTTTGATATATACGATACAGATACAGATTATTATATGATGTGTTCATCTTATTTCATGCTTATGATGTATGGATACATATGTGATGCTTATAGTTGATGATGTATGGATGCACTTTATTTATTCTTATGCGATATGTAATGATCATGATATGATATGTGATGGATGGATGTAATGAAGTGGATGCATTTCTTTTTGTATATTTTCTATGCAATTTCATGATAATGATGTATGCATATGGATGCATGGATGCAAATGATAATGCAATGATTTAAGATGCTTAGAATAACAAATCTATATTATTCATCAGAACTCAAATGATAAAGTAGTATATATGATGTGATATGCAATGATTATGTTGATGGATGTTTTATGATTATGCTATGATTATGTGATACATGTATGTTGATGATTTGTGGATATAGGGTGGATGCATTGATGATGTTTTTGTTGACTTTCATGATAATAGGTTAGTGTGAAGAGAAGATAGAAGAATAAAGAATGACCATTGATTTCGATGATTGCTTTAGAAGATCCAAGTCTATGATCCATCGACACTTTATTAGAGATGATGACGAGACAATGCAAAATGAGGATGAAATACAGGATGATGAGTTGCCCACATTTTGGGATTGGGATTTTCTATCTTTCCTTATTGTTTGATATAACACATAGACACGATGCATCAAGGTATCGATAACTAGGACAACATTGTATCTAGTGTAATGGAATTTGACTCGACAAACAGATAGGATAGTTCTTGTTCACACCTTGACATAGGGAAACCTTGTTGGAATGTAAGTTAGAAGCTTAAAATATATTGGACCAAAGCATATGCAATAGTCAACAACATACCCTAAATGACCTTCCTACACACAACTAGGCAAGTATGCGCCAAGATTATTTTACAAGATTACCCACAAGAACAACAAACAAAAGATAATGATCGATGCCTCATTCCTTTCTCTCTAAATTGTTTTGATAGACATCATCGAGAGCCCTCAAAATGGTTCATTTAAGATAAATCATAAGAAAATATCAAAGACAAACAATCAGTGTTATCTATATCTCTTGCCTGGTTTAATTTAGCTAAGGTGATATCTAATATTGATGTCCATCACATGAAGGATACATCCTAGGACATGTTGATCAGAGGTTGTTTGATGTCAGGATGATGATGCTAAAATGAGTCATTGATATAAACTTCATTGGCATATTTACCTATGATGTAGACTTTATATTTTGACAATTAGGTTCTCACTTTACGACTTGCTATGCTTGCTTTTTATTTGTTTCACCAAAGGTTGAAGATGATGATCAATTTATTATGGTTGAAAGTTTATTGTGGGTGAAAGCGAGATGGGATGGGTTGTTTTGGATTTTCTGGAATATTTCAATGTTTTTGGTATTTTCTAAATGTTTTGAGGTTGTTTTTGGTTTTTTTGAAAGTTTATATGGATGTTTATGTTTTCAATTTTTTGAGGTTGTTTAGGGGTTTTGAATGTTTTCTATTGTTTTTGGATTTTCAATTTGCAAATGTTTTTGTGTTTTCTAATATTTGGATGTTTTGGGGTTTTCGAAGATATTTGGATGTTTTGGGGTTTTCAGAGATTTTGACCAAGAACCTAACCTAAAGACCTATCCTAGGGGTCTCAGGGGCTGATAAAAGGTAAGCCTTTCCTACGTTATACTCACAGAGACCATGTAGTTCAACTAACTTGACCTATTAACAAGATGAAGATATGAACATTGATGGAAAAGTCAGTTTATTATGACAGACTCCTAAAGTATTGACCTAGGGTGTCTCGGGGGCACATCAATGATGGCCTTGCCTATGTTCAAGCTCAGAGACAATGCAGTTTGACCACAGTGACCGATTTTTTGGATTTTTTATGTTTTTGACCTTTTTAGGGATTTTGATGTTTTTTGGATGTTTTGGATTTTTCCTTTAAAATTTTCTGAATGTTTTTGAATTTTAGTTGTATAGGATTTTGCAAATGTTTTTGGATTTTCTAATGATCGTTTTACAAATTTTTTTAGGGTTTTCGAGATAATATTTTCGATGAACTCAAGATATACAAGAACCTGACATGACCCATAATGAAATTCCCCCAGTGTGACATGTTAGACTACTTTGATAAAGGTAGGATAGACTGACCTTTGGAATATTCCAAGTAGTGCTAAAGGGTTGACGATACCTCACAATATCAAGCTATGATAAGGATGCAGATGATGTATAAATAGTGATGCCAAGAATGATAAGACAAAAGAGCTAAAGAATAGATGGAGGTGCTTTATTTACACAAGGCGCCTGTTTGCTAGGTTTTCACCAAGATACTTTCCCAAAGTGCCGCCAAAGTGGTTTTCGTGCTATAGGACAATTTTTTTCTTTACTTTTTCAATCCTTTTTCTCATTTTTTAAGATTTTGATCATTTTTTAATTTTTTTTTGTATTTTCAAATTTTATACTCTTCAAGACTAAGCATAATTTTTTTTGAGATGCAAGTTGTTAGTTGGATCCTACAAGGGTTCACCTTCAGGGGTTGATAGTTGGTATGCTCCTAATACGTAGCTTGTTGTGATGACAAAGGGACCTAACCAGTTAGGTTCAAAATTTCATTTGTTGTCTTGATTTGGAAGGTTCTTTTGATTCTGCTTTAGGACAAGATCTCTGACTTGGAACAAATGACATTTGATCCTCTTGTTATAGCTCCATTTCAATCAGTTTTAATATACTTGCAAGAGATTGAGGGCGTTAAGATGATGCTCATCCAGGAATTCTAATTCATTTAACCGAGACACTCTATATTCTTCCTCAGTAATTAGGTTTTGTAATGACACTCGTAATGATGGGAGCTCAACCTCAATAGGAAGGATGGATTCTAATCCATAGACCAAGGAGAAAGGGGTTGCACCTATAGGCGTACAGATACTAGTTCGATAATCCCAGAGAGCGAGATTTAGTTGTAGATGCCAGTCACGACCAACTTCATTTACTATTTTCTTCAATATTTTTAGGATAGTCTTTTTCGTAGCCTCAACCTATCCATTTCCTTGGGGATAATACGAGGTAGAGAATCGGTGTTGGATATTGAATCTTTGGCACATCTCTTTGACATCCTAATTCTTAAAAGGGGTCACATTATCTGAGATGAGAGTTTTTGGAACACCATAACCATAGATTAGATAATTTAGGATAAATTTTGCTATCTGCTTCCTCATTATATATGTCATAGGAATGGTTTCAACCCACTTCTAGTAAAGTACTTAGTGGTGGTTATGATAAACTTGTGTCCATTGGATGAGGTTGGGGTGATTTTTCCTATGAGGTCAAGTATCCACTATGAAAAGGGCCATGGTGTGATCATGGTTTGCAATTCTTGAGCTAGGGCATGGATTAGATCTCCATGTTGTTGACATTGGACACACTTCTGTGCATACTAATGGGCTTCCTTTTCTATTGTTGGCCAATAGTACCCTTTCCTCAATAGTTTCTTAGCTAACATCATACCACTAGAATGGGACCCACATATGCCATTATGTACTTTTGTTAAAGAAGTTAAGACTTCCTCTTGGTTAATACATCGTAGTAATGTCCCTTCGATGCTTCAACAATAAAGGGTATCACTTAGGATCACGAATCAGGATGCCTTTTTGACAAAGGTCTATTTAAGATTTGAGGTGATATCAGAAGGGAGGGTTATTTTGCTTAGGTAAGTGAATATGTCATGATACCATGGGGATCTAGGACCAAAAATGACACACACAAATTCAGATTCAAGGATTTTGAAAGTTGGTATGAGAAGTTGTTCTACCAAGAATTCACATTGGAGGACGTTGTTCGACATGTCTAATAGTGATCTGATTATTTCCATGGTGTTTGTTGCTCTATTATTTATGTGAGGAATCTGCTAAAAAATTATGTCTATGAAAAGATCCTTGAGATTCTCCACCATTTTCTTGTAAGGAGTAAGCTTGTCATCTTTAGTTTGATAGTCGTCATTGACTTGGTTGATAACTAATTGTGAGTCTCCATAGACTTTCAACTATTGAATTTGCCACTAAACTACTATCCTTAGACTTATGATTAGGGCTTCATACTCAGCAATGTTGTTAGTACACGAGAATGATAGCCTGTATGATTTTGAAATACAATCACCTTGGGGGTGATAAAAATAATGCCTGCTCCAGATCCATGTTGGGTGAAGGATTCATCAAAGTACATCTTCCACTAAGTTGTGAGATTGATAAGGAACACTGATTTTTCAGGGAATTCAAATACTAAGGGGTTCTCAGCATAGATGGGTGCTTCTGCTAGTTGATATGCAATCACTTGTCCTTTGATTGCCTTGCGCTCCATATACTCTATGTCAAATTATTTTAAGATCATCAACCATTTAGCCATTCGTCCTATGAGAGTTTCTTTGGATAACAAGTATTTCAATGGATCAATCTTTACAATGAGCTTGATTTGATGTGACAACATGTAGTGTCTAAAATTTTGTGAAGCAACAACTACTGCTAGACATGCTTTCTCAATGGGTGAATAATTCATTTCATAGCCCACCATGGTTCTACTGATGTAGTAGATAGCCCTTTCCTTTATGTTTTCATCATGATGTGCTAAAAGAGCTCCTAGTGTTGTTGGTGTTGTTGAGATATACAAGATTACTGGCTTGTTCGGTATTGGTGGCATGAGCACTAGAGATGTTAGTAGATAATATTTGATCTGCTGGAAAGCTTTATCACACTTCTCATCCCACTTATAGGTTATCCCTTTATGGAGAAAATGTGAAAAGGGGTGGATTTTATCTGATAGTTGTGCTATAAACCTTCTAATAGACTGCAGTCTACCTTGTAATCCTCTCATTTGCATAAGTGTTTGTAGTGATTCCACGTATAGGATGGATTTTACCTTTGTTGGATCAATTTCTATCCCTCTTTGTGAAACGATGAAGCCAAGGATTTTCCCTAATGTGACCCCAAAAACACACTTTGCTGGATTCAGTCGTACCTTGTATTCTTCAAGCCTGTCAAAGATAGGTCCTAAGACTTGTATGTGCTCACTTATCTTTCTGATTTTTCCAAAATATCGTCCACATAATCTTCAATTGTTTTGTGGATCATGTTGTGAAAGATGAGGGTCATTGCTCTTTGATAGGTTGCTCCTGCATGCTTTAACCCAAATGGCATCACATTCCAGCAATAGGTTCCCCATGGACAAGTGAATGCAATTTTGTGTTGATCCTCCTTGGTGATTATGATTTGATTGTAGCCTAGAAAACCATCCATGAGTGATAGCATTTCATGCCCAACTATTAAGTCCACAATGAGATCGATGTTAGGAAGAGGGAAATCATCCTTTGGGAATGCTTTGTTTAAGTCTCTAAAATCAGTGCATATTATGATGCCCCCAATGGGTTTTAAGACTAGTACTAGTTTTGGAACCCACTCGGGATAATCTATTGGTCGGATAAATCCAACGTTAAGAAGCTTCTATAACTCTAGTTTCACCAAGAGTGCTATCTATGCGTGCATCTTTCTTAATTTATGTTTAACTGGCTTGGCTTCATGATAAACTGCTAAGTGATGCACAATCACTTTAGGATCAAGGCCTAACATATCTATGTATGACCATGCAAATTTGGCTCTTCGATTTTTGAGGAATGCTGCTAGGTTCTTTTCTTCTTCATCTAGCAAGGATTCAACATAGAAGGTGATTTTAGGTGCTTCTTATGTTTCCACATTGATTGGAGTGGCCTTTTCTGCTAGTACTGTTAACTTTTTTGGATGTATTTCACTAAGGGTGAGATTGAATCCCTCATCCTTGGGCACCTCAGAGAGGTTTTCACCATCAGATGAGTCCTTTTTTTTTACTATTTTAGGATCAGAGAGTGCCACTAGGTGGTTTTCACTCAAGGATCTGCATGTTAGTTTCATTTCATTAATTTTGTGCCTAAAGGATTCAATCATCTCCCCATAGTATGCCCTTGTGTCGAGCTCTATGTCAAAGCATGCTTTGTGATTTGGCCATGATAACTTGTCAAGGAGTCCCATGAATTCTGAGATCACTTCATCATTTTCAAATAAATCTAGAATCGGTGGTCCTTGTTGGTCCATGTCAATAAGTTGTGGGTATACTAGGTGTATTTCGATTGGTTGGTTGCTTGGGACAAAGGATGTTATGGATATCATAAAGAGGGTGTTGTTCTCAAATAGGTCAACAACATCAAGGGGAAAGTCATCTAAGGTTGTATCACGCGATGTAGATGACCAAGAGGAAGCCTCAACTCATTTAGTGGAAATAATTTTTCCAATAAGTGTGACCTTGCTAGTAGTACAACCTAAGCCAAGATTCTTTATTCGTTTCTCAGGAATGATGGGTTCTAGTAAACCATATTCATTTTGTCCCAACTTTTCATTCGTGTTATATCCCCAATTTTGCATGAGTTGTAGGCCTTTGGTATCATCTTCCATGGGAAGAACATGGATAGGTTGTTCATCTTGATAGAGGATTTTAGAGATATCTTCCTCATTGAAATCTTCTTGGTTCAAATCCCCCCACTTGGTGAATGTAGTAGCTTCCATCTTGATTGTTTCGGGTTCTTTGGTGCTAGATGCGGGTTTCCCATGAGTTTGAGGAGAAATAGGTAACTCTCCTAAGACAAAGGTGTCTTTTAATAGCTTTTAGTTTCCACACCCATCATCCTGGATCACTGCTTTAATGTCAGGTATACTCTACATAATGGGTATTTTTTCCACTGAAAAAGAGGCTAGGGATGATGGGTCAATAAATGAGCTTGATAGTGTAGGCCCTTCATCATTTTTTGGTATTTGGGGTATCTTATAGAACTTGGCCTCAAGACTTTTGCAATAGTAAAAAGGCTTAGGATCTCCATGGATAGTGATTTCTCTACCTTTGAAAGGAAACTTTACACACTGATGATAGGTTGAGGCTACAACTTTTAGAGCATGGATCCATGGTCGACCAAGTAGGATGTTATAGGGAAGATCAAGATCAAGCACTTGGAATGTAGTTTCTGCAATAAGAGGTCCCACCTGAATGGGAAGTGCAATGATTCCCTATGATACCTGTTCTTGGCCGTCATATGCTCTAATGGTGGTACTCTTTGATTTCTCAATAGTATCTTTTGAATAGCCTAGATGTTTGATCAACTAAAGGGTACAAATGTTAAGACCAACACCTCCATTTACCAAGAATCTTTTGAACTTGTTTTTATGAATGACAACCTCAAGGTGTAAAGCACGGTTATGAGATGGTTGTAATGGTAGGTCTTGCTCGAAGAAGGTAAGAAGATGATTGGTGATATGCCCTACCATAGTTTGAAACTGATTGGTATCAATATCCTCAGAGACAAATGACTCAGACAAGGCTTTCTCCAATAATTCCCTATGTGCAGGGGATAACCTTAAGAGTTTTAAGATTGATATCTATGCTGGGGTCTGCTTAACCTGATCTAGAAGTTTGTACTTGCTAGAATTAGATGTGGGAAAAGTAGGTTGTGTCCTAGATTGAGATGGGACTCCTTCAATGGTTATTTTGTCATGTGATGTGGTGACCCCACATTCCTCACTAGCTCCTTTGATGGTGATGACAGAAATGACACTATCACAAGAAGCCACTACTTTGGAATAGGTATGTTGCACATTTGTGTAATCCTTAGCCTTGCCATTGTTATTTTCTTTGTTATGATCTGGCATAGGGTTCTTGTATATATTAAGATCCTAATTTCCAACTGGTACCTTAACAGATATGGTGTCATTTTCTGTGAGATCTTGAATGATATTCTAAGTTTCATGCAGTTTTTTGTTTTATGTCCTTTGATTTTGTGAAATTCACAAAGGTCATGCTCGTTGTACCAGGATGGTTTGTCTTGTGGTTCTCGATAGTTTTCAAAGTTGGGAAGTGTTATCATATTTGACTCTACCAACTTCTTCATGATCGTTTCGATGGGTTCTTATGGGTTCTAATAACTATGTGTACTTGCGTTTGGGATAGTTGTTCCTGTTAGTGGTTCGCCTTTGTTGCATGTTGGTGTTATTGATGTGATTGTTCTGAGGAGGTGTTGTTTGTTGCACAGTTGGTTGGATGTTAGCAACTTGATTGCTGTTAGGTCTAGGAGCACTTAGTATGACCTTAACATCTACCACACCATCATTTGTTACGTTTTTGTTCTTTTCCCAGACACGAGGTTTCTCATTTGAACTAGTTGAAGGATGGTTATCTTTGTAAGCTTGAGTATTTCCCTGTGAGATTAGAGATCTTTTGATTTTAAGGGATCTAGGGATAAGTTCATCATATGATGTGATGCACTGCATTTTCAAGTGGAAAGATAGATCTAGATCTAGATTGGCTATGATGATTCCCACGTGTTGTTTATCGGGAAGAGACAACTTGTGTTTACTAGCTATTTTTCTCCATCATTGTAAGTAATTAGTGAAAATTTACCCTTAGTTTTGTCTAAGAGTATATAGTTACTCTAGATTGATGTCCATGTCAAGATTGAAGGAGAAGTGATCAATGAATTTATCAGTGATTTCTTGAAAAGTTTTGATGCTAGGAGGTATATGAGAAAACCAATCCATAGTAGGACCTCTTAAACTTTGAGGGAAAAGGTGCATTAGATAAGAATCATTGTAATCCACCTCCATGCACATGATGTTAAATTCTTTGATATGGTCCACATGATTTCCTCTCCCTTTATATTTATCAAATTTATGGATTTCAAAACCAGGAGGGAATGGTACCATTGCGATGTTTCGATCAAATGGATATGAACACAGATTCTGTGTATGGGGATTCTTTGCCTTGCCCATGTGAAGGTCTTTTATTTCTTGTGAGAGCACTCTAAATTGCGACGCTAGATTGTCTTGAGGATTGGGTGGAGGAACATATGGTGGGATGAAAGATGAGTTGTATGGGGTGTATGGTGGTGTAATATTTGGTGATGGTGATTAGGGTATCGATGTATATGTTCCTAATACATTTGGATTGATGATGTTCAATTGAGGATTATAATAGGAACCTTGTTGTTGTTGTTGTTGAGAATACTATTGAGCTAGTAAGGCTTGTTGTTGAGCTTTTTGTTGTTGTTGTGACACTAGGGATTGTTGTTGGGCCTGTTGTTGTTGTTGTGCTACTAAGGTTGCTTTATGGGCTTGATATTGTTGTTGTGTTGTGCTGCTAAGGCTACTTGTTGATAAGCTTTTTGTGCTTGTTGTAAGGCTAAGGCGTGTGATTGTATCGTGATATTAGGTGGTTGTTGAGACATCTGTGGAGGATTATGGATATTGATGTTTTGAGTAGGTAATGGATTGGTGATGAAGTGTTGGGGATTCCCTTGGTTCAACATTCATTGTAAGATGGCAGAATAAGGTAGAGGAATGTATGTTTGAGATCCTGTTTGATTTGATATATAGTAAAGGGTCCTGTGGGAAAATATGAGGATGGTGCCATTAGATTATGTGATGGAAACAACACACTAGGACCTTGAGTCCACTGGTTGAAAAGATTCCATTGTCCCATGTTTTGAGGATTTCCTTGTGTTAGTGATGTATTACCTTTGTCGACAGGATTATTTACCAAGGGATTGCTTTAAGATGGGTTGATAATGGATGGTGTGGACGTGTTTTGTGAAACCAATGGTATAGATGAACCCATTTAAGGGTTGGGTAAGGATGTCCCAATTTGCTTCGAGAGTTGACTTTGTGGAATGGTATTGGTATGCCCTTGAATGTTGTTTTGAGATACCTGATCCACACTGCTTTGTGTGATGATAGGAACACTTGTGGTGCTCATGGATGCGGATGAAGAAGGATGCCCTTGATATGTTGAAGTCATGGTTGAGTAATGAAGATCAAGAGGTGTGTATATCTGTTTAGGATCTTCAGGAATGGGAGGAGCACTAAAGCTAGGCATCCAAGTGGTTGTGTTAGATGGAGGATTGTTTTCAAGTGTTCCCACAAGTGTACTATTTTCAAATGAAAGAGCATGTTCAAAGTCTTTAGCAAGGATTGTTGCAATATTGGGAATGTAGGTTTGATTTATCCCTAGTGATGGATTTGTGAAACCTTGTGTTAAATTCTATGCCACAAACATCGAGGAGATAGGAGCTACATTTTCAAAGGCTTGATGTTCCACAATTTCCTCCCTAGTGATTTCAAATGGGTTGTTTGTGATATCTTCTATCTTATATGGTCCCGATAGGGATGAAGGCTATTGTGATGGTGTAACTTGACTTCTCAGATCGAATTCTAAAGGATTTGGATCACTTGAGGTAAATGTAACTTTGGCTTTTTCCATGATTCTCTTGTGTTGTGATCTAGTCACCTATGGGAGAGTTATGTTGATATTTGTGATGTTTGAACTCTCTAGTTTACTCAAATCTAGGTAAAAGAGACACTCTAAGTCTTTTTGGAGCAATGATGATAGTGGGGGATGAAAAGGTGGGTAATGTGGAGAGTGATCTTTGCAAACATTTTGGAACAACACTTTTGACTTTCTCTTGATGTTTTGATGTTAGGATAAATGATGTTTATGAACTTGTAAATATTTAGGGTAGACTCGTGACCTTCAAGATGAACTAGTTCAAAGATGATAACAAAATTGTCTAAATGCATGGAAAAGGATGCATTTAATATACAAAATAGGAAAGTTAGATGGTTGGTTTGATTTGATGTTTAAGTCACAAAGTGTTGGTGTACTTGAAATTTTGCAAAGTTGGATGAAGTGAAGGATGAAATTTAATGAAGGGGTGAGTGATATGTTTGACCCAATGTTGACTTTAAAGTGAACCTTTGTTTTGACAAGAACAAGGTAGTGAGAATGATGCTAGACCTCTAAAATTTTCAAATCCTAAAGAATCAATGTTGATTTAGATGAGAGGATCAATGGGGATGTTTAGACCTGTTCAGATCCTCCTCTAAATCAAGCATAAAAGTTTCTCAACAAGCAGTAATGATTGTGATAAAGTATTGAGGCCCACTTCCTACTAAACTGTGAACTACGATACCTATGTTTGCAATGACGGGATGGAGATATTCCCCTATGGATTTTGATTGTATGATGAATAATTTAGAGGAGTTAAGTATCATGAAAAAGATCAAGATTTTTACTCCAAAAGAATGCATATAGTTCTAGACTGTTTCTTGAAACGTGCCTGTAAAAGTTTTCTACCAACTTGTCTCTATTCTTGTGAAGTTTTAAAAGACGTTTCTTGAGAGCTTTTGGACTAAGATGCCTAAGTCTAAAATGATGACATGTAGACTTTATTTTAGGGATCTTGACTTTACGTGAGATCATGTAGAAACAATTCAAGTTTATGGAAGAAAGGAAGATATTTATTGCAATGTAGGTGGTGGTAATATGGGCCTTCTAGCCTCATTATCAACTTGTTCCTCTTCTCTGTCTAAAATGGTTGTTGTGTTTCTCCACTGGGTATTTGTTTCAAAAGTGAAGCTTCTCAAACTGCTATTGAGATCGGTTTGTTCTCCATTAATGAGCTCAAAGTTTGGTTGAATTATAGCACCTGGAAGATCAAGTTGTTCAATGGGAGCAATCGCTCTCCAAATAGTCATGTGGGGTTCATTTTTCAATTTATCTTGCTTAATGAGTTTATTTTACCATAGTCACTTTTCTGGATTAAGTTTTCAAACTAAATGTTTATGTCAAAAACACCATAACTTTCACAATGTCCATTTTATGAGAATCATGAGGTTGAAGCCATAATTTCCTATGTTGTCTTTGGAAAATATGGATTTTAATATAAGTCAAGATATTTAGAAATATCTAAGGATATAATCCTTAGGACAAGCAACAATATCAAGGCTTTTTCAAGAGGTATCCATATTTAGGCCAAAGTGTTTGAAATTTTGAGGAAGATAGTGAATGTTTGTTTTTGCATCATTTTAGAACCAAGAAAAGTGTTAAAATAACTCACAATCATTACAACCCTAGGTTAGAAATGGATATATTTGTTGAGTCCCCACTTGGATTTCTCCAAACACTAAATAATGCAAACAATTAGAGATTTGGTGACATTGGCTCCCCTCCACGACACACACTTCTCAGGACCACCAAATCTCAAAATCCTTAAAATCCAGAGATCAAAAGGATTTTTCTATTTCTATAATTGCATAGTACAAATGTGGGGTAGCTTTAGAATGATCGTTCTTGCACCAACAAATATTAAGGATTCTTGGCTTTTAAACAAGGGTTCCTAATAAGAGCTTCCCGTTTAGGGGGTGCAATGATAAACTCCATCAAGAGGTCTCCCAACCCTTAGAACAAGGGCTCTATGCATCATAAAAATAATAGGGGAGAGCAATCATGTAATACTTCCCATTGATCACAATTTTCATTGTAACCACACATTTATATCGCGGTTTGGAAGAGCTTGGCGTTAGCTCGTTACCGCTTGGGTCGTTCCCTCCTTTCAAAGTGGGGAGGCAGGCCCTCTAAAGGTAAACAATAGAGAGGAAGAAAATCTATAGTTTGATCATCTTCATTCGTATGAACAAAGAGAGAACACACGCTATGCCTTTTTCTCACACTCATAAAGGGGGTTCAGTTTTAATCCAAATTGAAAGATGTAGGTGATATTGCAAAGTGTTAAAGAATGTTTTTGTTTCTCAAGGTCACCAAATGGTGTGAGAGAATTGCATATGAATCCACTAACAATGTTGTAAATCACAAAAATTAACAAACAGTTGTAAATTTTAGCCCCTCAAAGCATTGATGAGTTCGTTTTAAACACGAAATGAAATATGAAGTTTCCTTGTTGAATTTTAAACCCAAAAAACAATGATAGATGAGGGTTCAATTTTAATCCTCTTTGAGCGTTCTTTTTAAACCCAATGGAAATTTAGTGCGTGTCCTAAAGAAAAAATTAGAAAGCATAAAAGTTGGGTTATAATTTCCCCAAAGTGTTAAACACTTGTTACAATCACAAAATTTTAAGATAAGAAAAGGCTTTCTTCACTTGAGCTCCATGTCTTTCAACCTACAAAACCCTGTTAGTCTAACAACCAGAACAAAGTCAAAGGTGCATCGGTGATCAGATAAATCATAGAAATTAAAGCACATGTTGAAAAATGATCGTAAAATTTCTTACCCTGGTTGGGCGTCGTTGAACATGATAGTGTCGCAATTTGAACTCTGGGTGTCGCTCTGGGGAAAATGGGCATTGCTCTACAGCAAAAACAAAGAGCACGATAACATCGCAATTTTGTCCGGCATTGCTGGACACTGCAGCGTCGCCATTTGAGATTTGGGGGTGTCATAGTTTGAAATTGGGGCATCGCCATTTGATGTTTTTGATACCTCTATATTAAATTGACATCACCAGATTTAAATCGGCGATAGTGCATTTAATTGGCCTCAGTGCTTCAAATTGTAGTGACATTGCTATATGGCGACACTCTTCAAATTGTGTTATTATTTGTAATTTGAGTGTCATTGTATCCTAAAAAACAAGCATAAAACAAAATTCGAGCTAAAAATGGTTAAATTAATGATTTTCCCTCCTAGCGCCAGAATGTGAGATGAGGAAATGTCGGGGTGGGTTGATTATGCTTTATCCACGATGAATCGAAGCACATTTTAACCACTGAACCTCAATCTACCAAACAAGATCATTCAAATTGAAAGTTAAACTAAGCATTTATACAAACTGAAAGTTACAAACTATCTAAACAGTTAAATTCCTACTCTAACCCATTTGAAACTTATCTTGTTTTGGAATTGGTGTCATGTTGATGTGGAACAACAACCATTTCCCAGTCCCATGATCAGTGAGCTTGTTTCAATTGATTCTATGAAAGAGAATTGATGAAACCATTGTGATAAATGGATGAAAACCTATTTTATGCTAATTTAAACATGATGCAAGCTAAATTAACATGATTTTATGCTAAAAAAGAACTAGTTATGCAATTGCTAAGGTAATCTAAGCTAATTCTAAGCTAAAAGATGGAAACCCTAATTCATATACAAACTAAGATGGATGAATGGAAGTCATTAATGGATGCTTTAAGCTATTATGCAACTAAAATAAACTAAAACAAGCTAAAAGTGAGTAAAGTATGAGTGTGGATGCAAGTGAGTTCAACATCATAAGTTTGCAATTGAAAGATGGATCCATTTGTCTCCAAATAGTGACCTATTTATAGGAGAGAAAAAGACAAATGGAGGGTTGAGATCAAAAAGATTAATCAATGGTCAAAGATGAAAGGAAGAAGAGGCATGGATCATGGATTCTCATCAACAAATGAGAATGCATGATCTGGGATTTAATCAAGGGCTCACATTTGCTTCAAACAAACACATTTTTGACCTGCTCACATAGGTCAAAGGTGACTTGTTCAAAAGGTTAAAGATTAAAACTTACATTAGAAGCTAAGTGAAAATATCCCTTTTTCAAATGATGGAGGAATAAGAATATTCTTTGGAATATTCATTTGGGTGAGGATGAAAGGCATTTTGCAAATTAAAAGAAATTCTTAATTGTGCAAAAAGGGGATAAGGAATATTCCATGGGAATATTCCCCTTTTAGAGGAAAATTATTTTAATTGCTAATTAAACAAGGTTTGATCATACAATTAGGGATTTGGAGGAATTAAAGGTGATATTCATTGAATTAAATAATTTAATAAATGGAAGAGAGAGATGAAATGATATTTAATTAAATAACTTAGAGTTATTTAATTAAATAAGACGACTTAGGGAATTAAATTAAATACTTTGATGTATTTAATTTAATGAGATGGAATGTTAGCATGAAGAGGGATAATTAACCCGATTAAATTAATTAGGCTAATAGATGAAAATGATGCAATTAATTAAATTAGCTAGGTTAATTTAATTAATGAAGCGAAAAGAGGATGGGTTAAAGAAGAAATGATGTTAGTAAATCTGTTTCGAGTGTATGATATCGTTTAGGACATTTTTCAGTGTCTATAATATGTAATATATAAATACATATATATATACACATATATATATGTTAGTAAATTTGTTTCGAGTGTATGATATCATTTAGGACATTTTTCAATGTCTACAATATGTAATATATATATATATACATATATATGTATATATATATATTACACATATATATTTCTTTATGTGTATAAATGATTTCATCTTATTTACCATGTATTCGAATAATGTGCATATACATATATATTCATGAATAAGTTTGTTTGTAATGGCTTACAGGTTCCATACACTATTACTTACAATAAGGAACATAAATTTAGATTCAAGCATTCTATATATATATATATATTAAAAAAGCAGTTTCTTTATAATGCTCGTTTTCATTTCTCTTCAAACACAAAGTTTAAGTAGACAAATTTTAATCTACAAGCCATTTATTTTCAAACACTGAAACACTTCAAGTCAGGAAATTGCATTCTCTTATTTATGCAATTCAATTCAAATGCAAGTCATCATGCCATTTGTGGTGTGTTCACCCAGATTCCAACTAGCTTACCATTTGATCCGGCTAAACAATCCTACTTCAACTGTGTTCTTGTCCTTCAACCTGTCACCCTGCAACTACACACACTTGCACTGGCAAATTGATCAATAACGTTCAATTCTTGGTAACATATAAAATAATGTTTGAAAAAGTTCACAAAGTCAACATTAGTCAACTTCTTTCATTCAAATTTTGAATATTCCAGAATCTCCATTTAATAATTAATTGAATTTATTCAATAATTCAATTTACCATATTATGATAAATATGCAATAAGATTGGGTTATGACGCTTTGGGACCATGTGGTTGAGAGAGTTATAAAGAAAAAGTGTTATCTTTAGAGAAGTTAAGTCTTCTTTCATAATATTGCAACTAGAGAAGGATGAAAAGAAATATGTGGTTCAACTAACCCCAAAGACCAAGAAGGTTGAATTAGAAGCCTACGTAGGATCTATAGGGGAAGAGATTTCAGATAGTTCTAAAGAAAATATAGAACCTCCACCTTAGTCATTGAGGAGGTGCAATCGGCAAAGGAAACAACCAAAAAGGTATACTCCCTTTGATTGAAGATGTATTTTCTCTTTGATTACTAATTTATTGATGAGCCTAACATTGTAAGGAGGCTATGGGTATGAATGATGTAGAGTCTTGGAAGGTGGACATGGATGATGACATGGTTTCTTTGAAGAAAAATAACACATGGGACCTAATATCTTTGCCTGATGGAAAAAATTTTGTTGGATGCAAATGGGTGTTAAAAAAAGGTTTGATGGTAGTGTTGAGAAGTACAAGGTAAGATTGGTTACAAAGGGTTATTCCTAGGTTGAGGGAATAGAGTATGGTGACATTTTATCTCCAATAGAAATTTTGAGATCCATTCAATTTCTATTGTCTCTTGCTGCAATGTATGATCTTGAGGTTGAGTAGATGGATCAGAAGACTAGTGATTTAGAGGAAGAGATTTATATGGAACAACCAAAGAACTACATTGAGAAAGGTAAAGAAAATTTTATCTATAAGTTGAAGAAATCTCCTAGGATGTGGTACCAAAATTTTGATTCTTTTGTGTTAAGTTTGAGATTTTTTAGATCCAAATCGGATCATTGCATCTACTATAAGATGGATGGTGATTGTATTCTCAATATCATGTTCTATGTTGATGATATGTTGTTTTTTGGTATTGGAAAATATTTTATTTGTGATTTGAAGTCTTAGCTTTCAACATAGTTTGAGATGAAGGACTTAGAGGCATCCATGTACATCTTCCAGGATGGAGATCATATAAGATATAGTGAACAAATTTTTTTGGTTAGGCCAAAATAAGTATGTGAATTCATTATTGGAGAGGCTTAACATGATATATTGTAGGACATTGTGTGTTCATGTTATGATTGAGATAAATTTATATGTTGAGCAAGTGTCCAATTTCTCCAAGTGAGATGGAGGCTATGAGAATATTACCTTATGCTAGTGTAGTTAGGAGTTTGATGTATGTTATGGTCTATACAAGACTAGACATAAGCAATGCGAGTCCTTAGTTGATTTTATGACTAATCCTGGATGAATACATTGGGATACTATGAAGAGGGTCTTAAGGTATTTTTGGGGCACCTTTGAGTATTCCTTATGCTATCATGGTTATCCTATAGGGGAAAAACATTTTTTTTGTATTCATTTTAGGTTGGATATATTGACAAAAAAATATCCACTAGTGGATATGTTTTCACTATGTTTGGTGGTGCAATCAATTGGATGAATAAGTGATAGGTTGTGGTTTCTTTGTACATTATAGAAGTAGGGTATATGGAAACAACTCATGCTTGTAAAGAAGAAATTTGGCTTAAGATATTGTGTTTAGATTTTGGGCTAGAGGTAGGAGCCATTATGGTTAATTGTGATGGTCAGAGTTCCATATATCTGGCAAAGACCCCAACCTTTCATGGGAGGACAAAGCATATTGATCTCTAGTTCCATTTTTTTAAGATACGGTAAAAGATGAGAGGGTGATGCTAGAAAAAGTTGACACTTCAAAGAATGTTCTAGATGCACCAACAAAGTTGGTGAGCACAAAATTTTTTAGGTGGTGCTATGAGTCTATGGGCTTCTCAACCCCTAGCAATTATATAAATGGTGTTGATACTCCCTTTTCTCTTGAAAGGTGTTTGGCAAGTGGGAGAATGTTGGGAAAGGTGTCCCAACCTTGCTCCTAATGTTAAGATTACAAAATGTAATATTTTCAAATATAAAATGGAAAAACTCAATTTATGGGCTATAGGGTTAGTTTTTAGCCAAAATAAAAATCCTCGATTGCCTAGAGTCACCTACAGGGTGCTAGTTGTGTAGATCTCTTCAAGTAATTCAATTTTTTAAAAAGGGGCCCAATCAACCCAATGAATTAAAAGTTTTGACTTTCAAAAATTCACATAGGAAATGTAAGAAGTTGTTGGGTGCATAAAAGAGATATAAAGGGGAGTTACACTTGTCAAGACCAAATTATGATGTGTATTATGACACATCATAATGCATCTTTAATTGAGGGTTAATTTGGGTGGCACTTTTGGGTGGTTTTAGCTCATGGATTTCTAATTACCATTTAATGGTTTCAATTTTTCTATATTTTATATATTAGATGCTTGAGATGGAGGTTCTATGAAGAGTTTTGTAGATATTATTAAGTTGTAAGAATTGGTGATACTCCTGTGAAGGATTTCTTTGCAAGTGTATTGTAATTATGGTTTATTGAGTAATATATTAAGCTACTTTGGAGTATTGGGTTTTTTCTCTCAAAAGGGTTTTTCCCATGCACACCTTTGTTATATATTATTTTTTTCTGTATAAATGTGTCTACTTTTTGTAGTTGTTAAAATATTAAAATACACACAACACTCTCCTTAGAATATTAGTGTAGGAAGTTTTTCCATGTATCCTACTTCCTTTCAGTTCTTTGTTTTATACTATGCCATTATTAACATGGTTAGATCTAGTTCCTTTCACCTATCCATACACTTTCCAACCAGCAACCCCTTCATAAAATCAATTGCAAAATTTTCCAATTTATTCGTGAGAACATGTTCTCTCTATATGTGTGGTTAATTTATTTATTATATATTGGATAAGTTGGCATGGAACATTGTTAAAATACATCAACCTATTTAGTAAAATAATAATTAAATAAAATGTTGGATGAAGTGGATGTTTAAGATGGTGTTAGTAAAGGAGGCCATATATGAATTATTTGTACCACTTTTCTTGTTAAAGTTGTTGATAAATTGTTGCAAAATTGTCACTATATGTTTGTTAAAGGAAGACTATAGAATGTCTACAACATTGCTACAATAATTCTAGGGAAAATTATTATTTATGGAAATGACTAAAAGACAACTTTAATTTTGTGTTAATTCTATAAAAAATTATGATATCTTATATATATTATTTATAAATTAGACTATCATAACATAACAATTTGGGGAATAAATGACGAATAAATAATGAAATGGGGTGAAAAAAGTAGAAATACATAAAAAAAAGAGAGTTATAAATGTAATCACTCAAGGATTCATCATTCCTCCCAACTTATCATAGGGTGATCCCACAATATTGGTTTACAATTTTTGGCCAAACTGGACATTGAACTAATTTTTTCTAACTATATCTTCACTTTCGGGCACCTATAGTGGCTAAACTGTGAGGAATTTGAAGATGATGCAAACTAGTGATTTGTGGAATTTTGTCTATAGATTCTAAATATTTTTTTTTTGAAAAGTTTTGGAATCAGATTGCACTTCTTTTTCCATCTCCTTTGAAAACTAGTTTTTTTTTTCAGTAAACACCATTTTTAAGGAGTGATGCTCACCATATAACACATAAATTTTTTTCCATGAAGGATAAAATTCTATTTTTTAAAATTTAGATTTGTAACTACGATATCTAGTGCTTCCAATTTTTTATAGTGTTTTATTGAATATTTTTTCCTTAATCAAGTTTTGAAGTCAAACCAATTACAATTCAGACATAGGCGGACAATATAACACAACTTTTTTTGTATGTATTGAAATTCAATTTTATTTTATTTTTTGGATAAAGGACTTCCATATATGGTGCACTCATATTTTTCAATTTTTTTTTTGATAATATTCTATTTTTACACGTGCAGAACATAGAGCTTGATTTTCGGTGAAAAACCTACATTCACAAGAAATAAAATATAAATATAATAATAAAATTAAATTTATTTAAAATTATAATTTTTGGGAAGCTTATAATAAGGAATACATACTAACAAAAATAAAATTAAATGAATTCATTTGTTCCCCCAAAAGGTAAATCAAAAGTGGGTTTTTATCAACATTTTGATAGGTGTAAAGGAGACTTCGTTATAGGTATGGTTTAAAACTAGCAGGACCATTCTATCCAAGGGAGTTTGATCTAAGGTAGTTTGATCAAACCCTCTTCAATTGGAATGCTTTAAATGAAACTCTTTAAGGCTTAAATCATTATATTTTCTAAAAATATGTGATTTCGGCAAAAATCAGAATCTCCCAGAAATTGTAAACCAGCTTTGTAGGATCACTCCATATTGTATGTCCTCTTTTAATTTTAATTATTTCTTCTCAATTGAAAGCTAAATAATATATTATTGTAGCATGATACATTGAATGAGGGAGGGACGAGTGATTTTTGTTGTACAAACATAACATCAAGCTACATATTTCGATAATGATAACCAAAGAGTTTCTCTTTTTTATTATAAAAAAATGTTTTGATTGTTCTGTGTGAAAGAGAATGCAATAATTCTATATATATGACATAAATATACCTTCCTTGATCCTTATTTTTTCAATAAAAATTTATGGGAAATATTAAAAAGATAAAATAAAATGATGAGGTGGTTATCCTTATTTTTTAATAAATATTAATGGGAAATGTTATGAAGATAAAAGAAAAAGATGAGGTGGGACATAAAAGTTGGAAGAGTTGAAAAAACTAAATGACTTGGAAATATAAAGTAATAAAAAGTGACATGATACCTTTTTAGATTATCAATAAATTCTCATTAAAACTAAGAATGTGGAGCAAAATGCATTATAGGTTGAAGTGGAAAAATACCACATCATAAATAAATTTATACCACTTGAAGGAGCTATGGAAAGAGGTTGGGAATGTGACCACAAAGAAGCAATACTTTATTTAAAAAAATTATATAGCTTTTTTCAACATAGACCTATCAATAAGTTGATTTTCAAGTCATTGGTTACTTAGTGATGATTGAAGGTTTTCTCCATTAATTTTTTTCTAGTAGGTAATATGTTAGAAATGTAGTTTTCAAGTCATCAATTGTCTAACAATTTCCAAGGGTTTTCACTATTAATTTGTTAAGAAAATAAAATTTGATTAGGCCAAGTTATGCTTTTAAAAGATCCATCCCACTTGAAGAGTCATTTGAAGTGCATAGGCATAGTTTCGATCTAAGAAGAAACAATTATCTTGTCATAGGCAAAGTCATTTGGAATTCAATCTTCACAAGACAACAAAATCTTCCTGTATGGGTATGTGCAGGATCATGATGGGCCAAACAAGCCCTTAAGTGGCAATGAAAATTCAAAAAAATTAGAGTTAGGCAACTTGACGTAAAAATTTGAATAAGTTATCTATATTATTTCAAAAACATGTAAGAATAGATTCTGTGGAAATTGAATGTAGTTTCTAAACTACTAGGTTTATTTTTTAAAAAACAAAATCTATTTGGTGAAAATTTGAAATTTCAATGCAGTATTACTTAAATTTCAGGAAAAAATAAGAAGTAGGTGTAATGCCACCTAACCATAATAAAATGATATATTTTTATGATATTTTAGATGTAAGTAGAGGGACTCATGTCGGATGTGGCCTTATATTTTTTGTAATTTTTCCAAGTAAATAATTAGTATGAATTTTTGGCCACAACTTTTTAAAATATAAAACTCATATGTCGACCACCTTAACTTGGTCAAAACTTCATGAAATTAATTTTTTTTTTAATCCTATAGTATGCAAAGTATAAGAATGTGACACATGTTTGGATTTAAAAATATGATGCTCGTTTAAGAAAGTTATAAATGTTTTACAATCAGCCTATCAATCAGGACTTTTGTCATAATTCTAGTAGAAAATAAATATTAATAATCTATTAAATTCAAAATAAAACATAATTTATATTGGCAAAAGCTGAGAATCTCCTCTACAAACCCTTTTCATTTTATCAATTTTGGCTAAAAATAAAGTAGTCAGCCACATGGG
>VDFB02271358.1:884260761-884373545 GCA_007258455.2 Sequoia sempervirens
TTGCATCTGGGAACTTTTCCCTCCACTGAAAAGTTATCACCACAGGAAAATGCCTCTGAGATAGCAAAAACCAAGAGAGGTCTTGGTAGATGGTCCCAACACGATCCGTAGCCTCTGACGGAGTGTCTGTATGCCCCACGGTCTCCGAGAAATAGCCCTTCAAATATTGCTGCCTTTTAGCACTTTGGACTCTTAAGGGAAATCGCGGTCCAATGTAGCTAGAGTGATTTGGCATATTTGGGTGCAAAAGAGGACCATCCCTAGCGTAAACGTACCCATCGGACGTGTTGGAGCAGTCCATTTGGTGCGTCGCGAGTTCGAGAATGAAAGTTGCACCACTTTGCAACTTTAATTCCTTGAAGATTGCAATGGCTTTGCGTAGTTGGCTTGATTCTGGCGTGGCGAAACAAAGTTTGGTTTCGTTTCACCAAGTCAATACCGTCTCTTGAATTCTTAGGAAGTAGATTAGAACTTGACCCCTTGTCTCTTTTTTCAGTTTGTTTGATCTGCAATCCAAATAAAAGAGCTTCATTGTCCAAACCTTCATTGTGAATTGAAAAAATTCAATGCTTTAGGTGTGATAAGTTTGGTCACTTTTCCAAACATTGTTTAGATAGACCTAAGCATCAAGCCTCCGTTGCAGATGTAGATGATGTCTCTCCATAGAAGAATGAAGAGCCTTGTTACCATGCAATATAATAAGATCCTTGAAGCCTTATGCTTACAATAATTATAAAAAGAAATCCCACATAATTATCACATAAGATAATTGTCACATCCCTCCTGTAACCAACTCCCATATGGAAGAAAACCAAATAAATAAATATGATTTTGACTTAATGAAAGTTGGCGGAGGAGACAATTTGAATTTATGAATACACATTTAAGGCTAAGTAGTTCATTATTATTAGGCTAAGTAGTGTTACTATTTTCTGAATGGTACAAAACAACAAATTTTTAAGATGTACTTTATTGAGCTATTTTTTCCCAAAGTTCTTTTGATGCTTTAAAACTCCAAAATTATTGCCCTGCTTTGACTTACTGATGCTTTACTTTTTTCATGATATTATAGAACATTTTTATGGGTTGTTGGAAAGTCTTCCCTTGGGCTACTGAGTTTGGTTACAAGTGATTCATCCAAGTTATTAATCTCTATCTTGTTCTTATTAGATATAGTCCTCCTTTAATATATTTTATACTGGACTCCAATTGAAGTAGATTATTATATTGTATGAAGCAGAGTTTCATTTTCATGCCACATTCTACTATACCATATACGCTGCATTTTGAATAATGTTTTAGTCAAATTTGAAAGTAGTAACTGGGGTAATGAAATAAATAAAGGAAGGAAAGATTGCAAATTATGTTTGTTTACTTGCTCCTCTTGTTCAACCTGATAGTGACTATAGAATCACAAGCTATGCTAGTAAAAGCAATGGGAAAGAAAGGGGTTAAAAGAGGGAGGCCAACTACAACAAAGAAGGAACCATCACCCTCTCTGGAAAATAATGAAAATACAAGTAATAACATACACAATAAGAACCTAGAAGATCAAAATCAAACGAAAAGGGGTAGAGCAAAGGGGTTGAAAAGAGAACCATATCCTGTTATGGAATATGAAGAAAAGGGAAAGAATGATGGAAACTCTGGTGAATTGGTGGATCGAAAACAACTTTTGGAGTTAAATCACTGTGAAGGTTTTCTTATTACACCTATTTTCTTGAATCTCATAAGCTAGCTTGGTTACAGTTTGTGTGTGAGTGACTAATTTGTGTGCTCTTGAGTTCTTGTGATTTTGTTTTTGCATGGGTTAATTAATTTAATTTGAAAGTCTAGGTATGTGTTAGTGTATATATAAAGATGATTCCATTATATGTGTGACATGCCTTTGTCATTGTGTTGGAATGTTTCAGCATGCTGTGTTTTGTGTAATTTTGTCCAAGAATTCAGTTATGGCTTACTTTTGTTTGCAATCCTTATAAGGAGAATGCATCACATCATTGACTTTGTAGCTATTTAATGGTTCCTCTTAATTATCAAGGTTTTCCATGTTTATAATCTATCATGTATGTTTGAATATCTTCCCAATTCATCTTTTTGTTATATCGTTTGATTCATTTTTTTTAATCTTTTGTTGATTGGAATAGGAAAATTTTAATTTCATATGATATGATTTGGAATGGTTCAGTTGAACGTTGAATTGTTGCCCTCCAAGCAATTCATGATGCACAGATTGAACATGTGCTTACTCAATTGAGAGTGGCACACTCAATGTTTTTAAAGGAACAACTTAGTATGCCACTTCTACAGTTCCTGAAAGAATACTGCCCAAACACTATTGCTATCAAGAACTTAGAGGGAATTATTGAATTTGAAAGAAAGACTCAAAACTATGATGTCGATGGAAGTCATGTTGAAGAGAAATAATGGTGTATGTCACTTGGGTGTCAGGGATCATTTGAACAACAATCGGTTTTTGTTGATGACCAAACTGTAGTGATTCTGACACATGTTGGTTTTCACTTTACCAGATCTACAGGTTGGACATGAGCACTTGTAATATGATTGTCATGTTGAGGTTTTTTTAATATAAGGTCTTTACCATATTTTTCTTTCTTTTTTCATAAGAATTGGATATCACAATCCTTTGGTAATATTGAATTCATGTGTTGTTCATATGAGTCTTTTTGCTTGGCAGTGAAAGAAAAAATTATTTGTAGCATTGGTATTCATGTTTCCAACCTGCTAAAGTATCTTCAAAGATAAAGTTCTACTCTTTGTTTATTTTAATTTTCATACTTGCACATTTCATAGTTTTCTAGTATGTCACTTCTATCTGATCTTGTCATATTGACTTATCAATCCACTGAGAAGCATTCCAGGGCAGATATAGTAGAAATATAGGACTGAACAAAAGATGACAATGAGATAAAGTTACCTAAAAGTCAGTTGGCATTCATTTGTAGTATCAAAGCATACATAAAAGGGTGCCTAGGTCTATGCTTTATCAACGTTAAGTGGCAGAAGGAGAGGTTTGTTATAGAGCATCAGCCAAAACATGCACCTAACTGGAAGGTGAGTTAGTGACATGAGGCTTTTGAAAGTGTTCCTAGCAGTCATGAAGCAGTGAGCAACAGGAACTTAAGTGGTGAGAGCAGGTAAAAATGGTGCCTGGGAGGATCTAAAATGATGTTTTGAGTGGCATGATGGATGAGAATAGGCACCTAGACTGACAAGACTAACTGAAATTGGTTCCTAGCATTTATTTGACTGAGCTAAAAGGAAGGTACATCAAGGATAGGTGCTTGGAGTGGATGTTGATGACTTGTTTCAAATGACTTAGTGAATGAGAAAGGTACCTAAATCAGCCTTGTGAAGACTGGAAGTCTTAAACTGAATGATAAGTGTCAATATTTGTATTGATATTTTTTATTCATCTGGGATGCAACTTTGTTTGGAAACTAGCTATTTAGTTTTTGAAATCATATGTTGTTGATCTAAGTTGTTATTTCTTTTAGAATTGTGTTTGCATCTAATTGTTAGTCTCCGTTTTACCTAGTAGGACGTTGCCTCGTTCATTTTTAGAGTTGTTTACTTTCATTCAGTATCTGAAAATTTTTTCTTGTGAGACAAGAGTTGTTACTAGTCTTGTGCTCATATCCAATGAAAAAAGACAAGTGGATAGGTAGTTATTTCATTTCATGCAAACCCTCCTAAACAAAATATCATATACTGTGAATAGCTATATATTTTTTCTATAGCTTAGTGTCAAAGGTAGTTTTACATCTCAGGGAGCTTCCCCACATAATTTGAAGAGAGGTAATAACTCACACACTATTCTGGTGTGAGTTATTTTGAAGGAGACAAATTAAAACACTAATATGCAACATTGAGGATTCTTAGTTTTAATCTAGCTAACATTAAGTATTCTTAGTTTTTCTTAGAAAGAGGGAGTTGATTATGAAGAAACATTTGCTCCTGTTGCTCGTTACACTTCTGTCAGAACTATCATTTCCCTTGCTACATCAAGAGGATGGAAGATTCATCAAATGGACGTGAAGACAACTTTTCTCAATGGTGTGATTGAGGAAGAAGTTTACGTTGAGCAACATGGGAAGGAGTCGTATGTGTGTAAGATGAAGAAGGCCTTGTATGGTCTTAAGTAGGCTCCTCGTGCATGGTACGAAAGGATTGATCGGTACCTGTCTAGTTTGGGCTTCTTGAAGAATGATGATGATTCAAATCTCTACTTCAAGGTAATCAATGGTGATGCATTAATATTGGTACTAATTCATGCTTCTAGGCTGCATATATATATATATATTATTTTTACATGTTTCTCCATTTTTTGGCCCCTACACCACAAGTAAATGGTTGCATAGTGTGGAATGAGGGGGCAGCAGGCCTGTAATTGAAATCTTTTCATCTATCAGCATCTAGTTGTTACTTATGCAATGTGAAGTAATGGTTTGAGTTTGAAAGATGTGCAATGCAATGTAATCAATAATATGAATAAATTTTTAATTATTAGTTATGTACTGTGAAGTAATTGCATAACTGCTTAGGTTGACTTTGTAAAAACTATATTGTAATTGAAATTTTTTCATCTATCAAATCTAGTTATTTACTTATGCAATGTGAAGTAATGCTTTGAGTTTGAAAGATGTGCAATGCAATGTAATCAACAATATGAATAAACTACATAATATAACCATTCTTTTTATGCTATTGTACATGATATTTAACCATTGCTCACTTGATTAAAAATTCAAAGAGTTTAATTATGCACATGAGGAGGCAATTAAATTTTGATTGTCAACTTCTATATATCAAATTATCCAATAATCAAGTGTATGCCCATATACAAAAATGGCATCAACGCCAACTCAAAAAAAGTTTTACAATATGTGGCATATGCCATCTCGGTATCTATTCAAAATTTACATGCCAAAATGTCTATCTCATCCTAAACTACTGGTGGATCATCAAAATGGAGCCTCTTTGAAGCACTCGTTGCCTCTGAAGGTAGCTGCACAAGAAAAAGTCAAACCACAATTGAGATTAGTTATACTATATAATTTAAAATCGAATAATTAACATCAAAATCAATATACATTAAATTATAATTGAACTCTAAAATTGTAATCTTGATTACCTGAAATATCGTCTCTTCAAAGGGTCAGGAGTTCTAAAATATGCCCCTCTCAAAGAACCGACCAAACCATCTTTTGTAATTTCAATCTATATAGGTGAACAAAAACATAAAAGTGATCCAAGTTAGCATACAATTGTTAGTAATAGGAACATATAAATACCAAACACAAAATAAAATGAACACATACTTCTTTAGGTTGATCTTTTTCTTTATCTCCTTTAGGTGTTTTGACACCTCCTCCTTGAGGTGCTTCAACACCTACTCCTTCAAGTGTTCATACGTACTTTGCTTTGGCGTTGTGTCACTTGTCAACAAGGACGTATAGCTCATAATTCCCTGCACATAAAAATGACAAGTACATATGAAACTACCAATCTATGTCGATATATGTATAATCAATATAAGATCTTAAAATTCTTAATTCAATCAAATTTGAGTTCAATTACCTTCCCCTTATCCAACATTGCACTTCCATAATCTAGACAAGGCTGCACCTCGCTCACACAAGGTATTTCCTACAAGAGGAAAATAAGATAAACATATAAGTTATTATATAATTTCATTAATGACAATTCAAAGGACAAGAAAGTATATAATAAATAAATGTAAATGAGTGAGTGCAAAAATATATACTGTGTGCATGTCCAAGCCAAATGAAATGGCCCTCAGGGTGCTATCCGTCACTTGTGCTCCTCCTCGAACATCAACTGTTAAATAGACCATGTAAATAAATATTAGTACATTATACTATCTCTTATTAGTATTCATTTAAAAACAAATGCAAGTTATGAATTCACAACTTAAATTTTACCTGTGTCACTATTCCAATGTCCCCTCTCTAGCAGGAGAGGACTTTGTACGGTGTGCTCCACTCCCCTGCATCTGATCTATAATGTCCACATCATGGAAGTCATAAAAGTGTCTAAGGGATGCTCGACAGGCTATACAAGAGGACCCAAGCATATTTTGGGCACATGGAGCAAGTATGTGGTACACAAATATGTGGACCTGATGAGGATGATGCTAGCAGCACTCGAGCCATCACCAACATCACCAGAATGTGGCTGAGCTACTACAGAAGCATGCGAAACCAAAAGACCACTCAAAGAGTGAATAGCGTGGATAGTCTGTGTGGCCGCATCCTGCATAATATCTGGATGGTATACTAGAGGTGGCGGAGGAAGGCAAGGGAGGGGAACATATGGGTGGGGTATTACTCTAACTACCCCTGGCTCTATCCTGGGGCATACCTCCACCAACCTGGAAGGTCTAATGTCAAAGTAATTGACATGATGCCCTAACACAAACTTCAGCATATAATTTTTTTATAAAGTAAAATGGTATATCACAATTGTTGTTCGGTGGTTTCAAAAAAACCATACACCAACGATCCCAAAAGTTTTCTACAATGTCTCTATGAGTGCACCATTTTATAGAAATTTTTGTTATTTTAACATTAACTGGCAAACCAGTGCGAGGGTTAACAAATAAAGAGGCTATTTGGGCTTTGGTTATTCTGAGATCTTTCACATCATCATAGGACAATCCACATGCATAATATTCTCTCATGTCTTCTCACCACGAATGAAAGGCATTATGTTGCAAGGAGAGGATTTCTATGTTTTTAATTATTTCTTTCATTGTGTTTGACATCTCAGATAATCGAGGGACTCTCGTATAAACTTCAAAAATGCCCCTTAATTGTTGCAATTTTTCAGAAATTAATTCTTGAATTGATGGCTGTGGAGGTGGTGGAGGTGGTGGAGCGTTTGGAATTTGTGCATTTTCATTGTCAGCAACCATAATGCCTGATTAAAGTTAAAAACAAATCAATCTAATTAAAATTAGACAATAAAATGAAAATATTATAAAAATACCTTAGTTTTTTAAAAAAATCCAACAAAAACCCTAGTTTTTAACAAAAATCTATAAAATTCTCTAATTTTTAATCCAAATACATAAAAAACACTATTTTTAAGTCAAAATCCATTGCAAACATTCAATTTTCATCAAAATCCATACTAAACTCAATTTTTTCATAATAAATCTATTAAAAAACCCTATTTTGAAAAAAATCAACTAAAATTACACAAATCTAATTGAAAATTTGATTAGAGCAAAGAAAAAATCAAGAATCTAACCTTTTGAAGATGGATTTGCACCAAATCATATATCTGATTTGCGGAATCAACTTTTCACTGTGCGCCTGCCGCGATTAAGCAAATGTCAAATGAGAATGAGTTTTAATCGAGCCGAAATAGAAGTATATATATATATATGTGTCGCAAATCGGATATCCGATTTGGATCGGATATCCGATTTTGAAACCTAGGTTTGGGCTTTGCTTCGGTAGTCACCCAAGCCACATAAAGTCAACTCAGCATTTTCGCATTTTTGAGTTGTAGAAACACGTAATTTTTTCTCCATTGCCACTTTTTGGCATACCATGATCCTGCACATGCCCTTATAGAAAAATAAAAGTAAACCTACCGTCATCTTAGTTTTCATATCTATATTTTTTTTTACAAATATGATTGTTGGTTTACATTTCTAAAAATACTCAAAAATTGAATTTATGTTTCTTTCATTGTTTTTTATTATATTAGTAGGGAAAAAGGGCCCTGATCCCACCAGATACAAAAAGAGTTGAAACAACAAAAGAGAGATAGGCTGGGAAACAACACCAGTCAAACTAGCAGAAACAACAAACCAGACTAATTACTATTTAGCATCCATAAGAAGGCGTGTGGGCTATAATCGTTAAACCAGTCTTAGCAACCATAGAACCATGCATAGTATAATAAAAAAACATAATAAGCTAACATAAGACTAACCCAACTAGGGGCACACAGGCTAGAATAGAGATTAATCATAGGCATGTAGGCCTCAAAACCATACATAGCGATCAAAAAATAAAAGTTTGAGATTAACATCTAGAAGCACCAAAGTAAAAAGACAAACATTTATTTGGAGATCCCAAGAGCCAAAACAACAAAATACTAGAGCCACATGATAGGGATCAATTATTTGGCTATAGCAATTAACTCCCAATTGTCCCCAATCCAAGAGAAATTCTCTCCAATTAGGGGCACCTTCAGTAGACATGTCCTTAGACTCTTCCTACTTGCCAACCTTCTTGAGTTATTTCCTGATCTTGGTTTGGCTAGATACCGCTCCAATCATAGCTCTGCACACTAGCCCATCTATAACCTTCATGAGAGTGATAATGGCTTTTTCCATATCCTCCACCTGCACCTGCAAGAAAGTAATTCTTCTTTTCAAAAACTCAATGTTAGTATCTCCAAAAGTAGTAATGCCAAGGGCATTGTCATCATCCTCCCTGGTATCAACCCAACTGCCTTGAGAGCCTCCTCCCCACTCACATCTTCCTCCTCCTTATTTTCCTCCTCTTCCTCCAATTCATCTTCCTCCATCTCATTTTCAATGTCCTCACTTTCCATTCCCTCACTATCCTCTTCCACTTGAGGTTCAAATTCTTCAAAAGTAAATGATTCCTCTTCCTCTTCCACTATAGATTTATTTTATCCTTTTTCTTTTTTGTTAGAGGAGGCCGCCACCTTTTCTAGTCTCGTCAATATTCGACCTCCTCTCAAAGTACCCATTGGCCCCTCTTCTATCTCCTCCTTTTTGAAGACCTTCAGAATCTTCAGAAATGGTGATGACATTACCCTACTTTTGATTATTGTTCATGGATGGTTTTTGTTTAAATTTTTTGTTTTAGGGAGTTCTAGTAAAAGAGAGGAATGCTTTCTTTTCTGCAGAGTGGCTTTAAGCAGTTCCAACTCAAGGGAGTTCTCGTCAAGGAAAAGCTTGGGTTTCGAGGAAAAAAATTGGTATAGGGGTAGGGTTTTTAACAACAGTCAAGGGGCTATCCTCCACTGGTTCAATCTTAGGAGCAAGAAGCCTAGGGTTAATCTCAGGGATGGGCTGCTCATTAGCCATAGGAATAGCATCATCCTCATCATCATTTCTGGGAGGGTCATCCTACCTAATTATCAAGGGATTTCCATGAGGAGTTTTAGCCAGGATGAACTTATATAGAGCCATTATTAGCCCTTGGTGCAGGGGAGGCAAGGCACCATTCTCTATATTCCATTGTAGGGATGAAAGCAGATAAAAAGGTAGTAATTCCAAGGGTGTTGTCATCACCCTCCCTAGTATCAACCCAACTTCCTTGAGAGCCTCCTCCCCACTCACATCTTCCTCCTTATTTTCCTCCTCTTCCTCCAATTCATCTTCCTCCAGCTCATTTTCAACGTCCTCACTTTCTATTCCCTTGCTATCCTCTTCCACTTGAGGTTCAAATTCTTCAAAAGTAAACGACTCCTCTTCCACTATAGATTTCTTTTTTCCTTTTTCTTTTTTATTAGAGGAGTTTGCCAGCTTTTCCAGTCTCATCGATATTCGACCTCCTCTCAAAGTACCCCTCGACCCCTCTTCCATCTCTTCCTTTCGAATACCTCTAGAATCTTTAGAAATGGTGATGACATTACCCTACTTTTGATTATTGTTCATGGTTTGTTTCTGTTTGAATTTTTTGTTTTAGGGAGTTCTAGTAAAAGAGGGGAATGCTTTCTTTTATGCGGAGTAGCTTTAAGCAGTTCCAACTCAAGGGAGTTACGTCAAGGACAAACTTGGGTTTCAAGGCAAAATTTTTGGTATAGGGGTAGGGTTTTTAATAATAGACGAGGGGATATCCTCCACTAGTTTAATCTTAGGAGTGGGAAGCCTAGGGTTAATCTCAGGGATGGGTTGCTCATTAGCCATAGGAATAACATCATCCTTATCATCATCTCTGGGAGGGTCATCCTACCTAATTATCAAGGGATTTCCATGAGGATTTTTAGCCAGGATGAACTTATATAGAGCCATTATTAGCCCCTGGTGCAGGGGAGGCAAGACACCATTCTCTATATTCCATTGTAGGGATGAAAGCAGATAAAAAGGTAGTAATTCCAGGGGCATTGTCATCATCCTTCCTGGTATCAACCCAACTGCCTTGAGAGCCTCCTCCCCACTCACATCTTCCTCCTTATTTTCCTCCTCTTCCTCCAATTCATCTTCCTCCATCTCATTTTCAATGTCCTCACTTTCCATTCCCTTCCTATCCTCTTCCACTTGAGGTTCAAATTCTTCAAAAGTAAATGACTCCTCTTCCTCTTCCACTATAGATTTATTTTTTCCTTTTTCTTTTTTGTCAAAGGAGGCCACCACCTTTTCCAATCTCATCGATATTCGACCTCCTCTCAAAGTACCCCTTGGCCCCTCTTCCATCTCCTCCTTTTGAAGACCTTCAAAATCTTCAGAAATGGTGATGACATTACCCTGCTTTTGATTATTAAATTCATGACTTGTTTTTGTTTGGATTTTTGTTTTAGGGAGTTCTAGTAAAAGAGGGGAATGCTTTCTTTTCTACAGGGTGGCTTTAAGTAGTTCCAGCTCAAGGGAGTTCTCGTCAAGGACAAGCTTGGGTTTTGAGACAAAAAATTTGGTATATAAGGGTAGGATTTTTAATAGTAGTCAAGGGGCTATCCTCCACTGGTTCAATCTTAGGAGCATGGAGCCTGGGGTTAATCTTAGGGATGGGCTGCTCATTATCCATAGGAATAGCATCATCCTCATCATCATTTTTGGGAGGGTCATCATACCTAATTATCAAGGGATTTCCATGAGGATTTTTAGCTAGGACAAACTTATATAGAGCCATTATTAGCCCCTGGTACAGGGGAGGCAAGGCACCATTCTCTATATTCCATTGTAGGAATGAAAGCAGATAAAAAGGTAGATTTATCCTATCATTATGCCTAATATGGTTTAATATGGGGAAATGATAGGCATGCGCATTCATATACCTTCCTTCTAAGGTAAAACAACGCATAAAAAACATATTGACCATGGAGAAAGGCGAAGGAAGATTGAGTTGAGCATAGCCATTTTGGAACATTGTCAATGCCTCCCCTTCATGCAAGAATTTCTCCACAAAGCCTTCATATTCACCACCTTTTTGCCTTCATTTTCCAAACTAGTTGCTTCGACAATTAACTGAGTTGTCACTTCAAACTTCACCGCTTCTATGGCCACACAACCTTTCTTCCAAGAGTTAGTGAACTTTGAGGCCAACTTCTCATTATAGCCACACATTGCTTCAAAGAAGGAAGCCATGCCAGCCACTCTAAACATTCTCCACAAATCAACATTTTGTTTAAGGGCATCACAATTGGGTGGTTATGTGTGCTTCCTCAGTCCTCCCATTTTAGTCATGTGGAGATTTTCCAAACCCTTCTTCAAGTTAGCACCCTTCTTCATACCACACCTAGTCTCTTAGACTCTCATAAAAAAATAACTACTACCTCCAAACTTGCAGACAAAACAAATGTTGTTTGCGCTAAGAATAGAAAGTAGTTTAGGATGCCAAAAGAAATATTCTAGTTAATAGCCTCAAAATACATGAGCCTAAGGACAATCCAAAAATGATTATTCAACTCATTAATAAATCTTGCCAGGTTATCAAAATTGAGCCAAGCAATTTGAGGCATTAGTACACAAAAAATAAAAAATAAAAAGTAAAAAAAATCAAGTGCTTTAAAAAGTGTTGAGCGCTTAGCGCATAACACTAAGGCTAGCACCTTAAGCACTTAACCCACCACATAGGAATTTATGCCTAGATTCTAAAGCACTTGTGTAGGGGTTTAAGCTCCATGTAATCTATAGATCACTAACATTCGTCGTTAGTAGTTGAGCTAAACTATGAATCATTAGAACAAACATCAACCTCTTTAGTACCAAACACCAACCTCAACTATCAAAGCTCCACCTAACAAATACCCCCGTGGCCACCTCCATTGGCGGTGTCACCCACAAACTGCTAGAGGGCCACAGGGCCCTCCTACAAGGCCTAAAATAGGGTATTATTTCAATTTTGCATAAATTTTTCCCCAAGAGGCAAAATTTTGCAAACAAATAGTTTAGGAAAATTTGATTTTGCCATAAACATAGTGGAGTCCTCATTTTTGTAAAAGATACTATTTTTATTGATTTTTTAGCCGTTGAAGTTAGAGTTTGTAAGCGAATTTCAATGGGGCATAACTTTCACGCCAGTTATCAAAACTTCACAATTTTTTTGACAAGTATCAAAATTTCACAAGGAATTTAAATTTACATGTAACAATAAGATTTGGATTACCCATTTTTTCAAAATAAAATCCCCGTGAGTTATAAATGAAAGATTTAGGCATCGAATCTTCATAAAATTATAATTTTGCTTGCATATCATTCTAGTGGGGGCCTAAATAAATAATAATCAAATTAAAGTGGGTGTCTTGAGTTGTGCCTTTTATCAATTCTATCAGTCATGTCCTAAGTAGTTCCACATTTCCCATAAGCATTTTCTTTAAACACTAGCCATTTTGGGGGGATCTAACCTTGAATCAATAGGAGGTGTCTTGAGTTGTGTGTTAAACACTTCCACATTTCCATTAAGCATAATTTCTTCCTACACTTCATTTATTCTTTTGATCTTGCTAGTTGTAATCATGTGTCCAAATCCATGGAAAATCAAATGTGATTATTGTAAGAAGAAAAAGAATTCCATAGATGAATGCATGTAAATAGAAAACTTGATGACTTGAGTTTTTCTTGGGAACTTCATTAGGTAAAATAAAATTACATTACAAATGGAATTGGCTTGCTAGATCCTTCTAATCCGACACTTACAAAAACATCTAGCCTCACTTAGACATCTTTTGAGACACCAACATTTGGAGATGAACAATGTAGTTTGATGACATGCATTGCATTCTCCTCACCTATTGCTACATTCAAATCCATATTTTCTTCCTTGATAACTTCTAGAGACCCCTTGCACCAAGATATTGATACATGTTTTCCAACACATTAGGATAGATTTTTCTAGAAATTTCATCTTTATTTGTAGAGTCCTACATTGTAGATTTGGAAGAAATTATTGAGGACATAAGTCTTATTTTTTATGACAGTTCTTGCACTTCTACAATGTTCAAAGACGCTTCATTGGGAGCATCCAAATATTATTTGCAACAAGACTTCATGTGGGATTTGGAATGTAGCCATATGGCATACATTGAAATTCCACACTTTAGTTCTTTGGGCATTATTTCTCTTGCTTTGCCTAAATCAACTTCTATAGTGACCAATTCTACAGATATTCATGAGTCCACATCTTCAACTTGGTGGTCATCATCATATTAGCATTTTTCATATTTTAGCATTAGCTTGGAGATAATTGAGCATCAGTTTAAAAAATCATGGACATCATATAGGACTTTAGACCATGTGCAAAATTTAGATACATTCATTCTTCTTCCTACATATTCCTATTTGGAATGGGAAGTCATCTTGCACACATTCATGGTGTTGTTTCTTTCCAAGAGGAGAAATTTTGTTCAATGATCATAGATCATCTTCAACATCCAATATCGAGAATCTACCAACACTATAGGCATCATTATAATGGGAGGCTACATGGTTTATCTTCTCATCTCAATTTTGGGAGGGAGAATCTCTTCTTGTGGAATTCTTTCCTTCTCACATTTTGGGGGGTCACATTGACCTTATCTTTATTTCTCTCATATTGGGGGGAATATTCATTGTACTTATGTGATAGAAGTAGTCCTTGGGGGGTCATGATGAGTCCTCTTTATGTCTCATATCTTCTTCACTTGTATATTTTTTAATCATTTCTCTTTTAGAGAGGAGTTTTATTTGACCCACTAGGTTTTCCTTTATGATAAATTTATACATGAGTACCTAACATGGCCTAGTAGTTGAGAATCATCATCTTGCATACATTACCCCCTAATTTTTACTTAAGATATGGTGTTAGTGTAAATCGTGTCTACATGCATCTAGTTAGGATATCACTTTCTAGGATTGACCTATTCACACTTACCTTAAGTTTACTTAGGATTTTTATTCTTTTGTCTCACCTCACATGGTTCACACATGTTCCCTCATTATTCGAGACACCTATTACATGCATACTTGCCACTTTCTCAAGTGAGCTCACAAGTGTTGCACCTTTGGACTGGTAGTCAAAGTTTCACTCCTACCTTCTCACCTCCTCTACCATGCATATATAAGCAAGGCTCTCATCGTATTTTTACACACTTTATTATAGCTTCTTTTTGAGAAATTATTTATGCAATTATGTCATCTTGACATTTGTATCTCTCATAATTTCTAGTTTGCATTTTTTTTACATTTACAACTTTTGTACAGTTTAGAATCTCTCTTAAAATGTTCCTACTTATACATTTATTTTTTAGATTTATAACATAGGGTTCATATCCAAGGTTTATATTTTAAATTTAAGGGTTCAATATATAATGTTTAACACTTATATTTAGTGGTTTGTGTTTAATCTTCATCAATTAGAATTCATATTTAGTTGAACTTGTGTATAGGGTTTAGTCTTAAGGTTCATTATTTAGAGTTCAAGGGTAAAGTACTAGAGTTTAGGATTTGTGGTTTAGGGTTTAAAGGCTCATATGTTTTGGTTTATATTTTAATGCATTAAGATCAAGTACTATTCTATGTTCAGTGCTTACAGTTTAGCAATTAAATTTAGTTATTTGTTTATAGTGTTCTTGATGCTAAGGTTCATTGTTAAGGGTTTAAGTATTAAGAATTTAGATTAAATGTTTAAGTTTTAGGTCCAACTTAGAGTTCAAAATTTATGGTTTAAGTTTCAAGATTCAAATTTAGATTTTAGTGTTTAGCTTCAACATTTAGGATTCAAGGTTTAAATTTGGGGTTTAAGGTTTAGGCTTTAAAGCCCGAGGTTTAGGGTTGAATGATCAATACTTTGTTCTTAGGTCTCCAAGTTCATATTCCAAGTTTTAGGATTAAGGTCCCATTTTAAATTTCAAGACCTAATGTGGAAAATTTAGGGTTTAGATTTCAACATATGAGGTTCAAGATTTATGGTTTAAGGTTTAAGGATCTTAGTTTAGTTGTTTGGGTACAAGGTTAAACACTTAATTAAATTATATATATTTTATTATTAAATGTAAATTTACTTATAATTCAAAAGTAAATAAATATGGTTTACGGTTTAGGAATATTAGGTTTATGGTTTGAAATTTTAGGGTTTAGAGTGGGTTTATGATTTCTGTGGGAAAAATTGTAAACCCATTATAAACTTTAATTCTTAAAATTAAAAATTATAAACCCTAAACTTTAAACTCTAATCTATGTCCTAATCTCTAAAACCTAATTTTCAACCCTATTTTTTAATAATTTAAAAATGCACCTGAAAATGACACCTACCTCAAAAAACTATAGCCTATAGCCATGCCGGGAGGAGGTGAAGTATGGTTCACATACAAATTAGCAACACTATATATCCATTTATCTCTAGCTTCTAGGCCAAAGTCTCATTTGATATATAATAATACAAAGCCCATGGCCACAGATAAAAAAATGTAACATATACTTTTTTATAATGGATAATTGTTATCAAATAGATACTCATTACTAAATGAATATTTGTTACTAAGAATACTTCATTATAACATATATCTTTTTAGGTTCAAGTTCCCAATCTATAATGGATACCCATTTCTAAAAGTTGATATATGAATTACAAGGAACACATATCCATTATGTTCAATGACTTTAGCCCTTTATTTCCCTCTTTAATGTGGACCCATTTTCTTGCACTTACCCACATGGTTTTCAAGTTAAAAAGATATGTGATAATTTAAAGAACATATACATGTAAAACTTATGATCCTAAACTACACATAAACTTAAATTTTTTAATAAATAATGTGTGAACCCACCTTGTCACATGTTAAAAATATTGATTTCTAATAAATGTTTCCTTCTCTTCTAAGTATGTGTAATTAATGCCCATTTTAGAGGTCCCTCAACCACCATATATTAAAATAACTACAAGACAAAATAAGATGTGTGTTTCACCATTTGATGTATAAATCACATTTAATATAGATTTCACATATAAAATTTAATTATTAACATTCATATTTTAAAACCAAGCCCCTCTGTAACATCCATCCACTTAATACTCAAGTAATCCCAAGAATTTACTAGAAAGTAAATAAACTTAGTAAACATGAGAGAGAATTTTTTTTTTTAAAACATTTATATAAGCACAAAAATAAAGTACAACAGTACAACTTTTCTAGATAAATTCAAACTTGAATTCGCATGTAATCATAACTAGAATCAAGATAATTCCTTACAATATTCATTTATTCACATAAGATACACTTAGCATAAAGATTAGTTTTACCTCATAGGTTTTGACTGTCGTAAGTCAGAACATGGAATTCACTACATCTGGAATGTTGATCTCTATCTTCACAAGCCTCAGAGAGTCTACTGCTACAGAGGGAGAGCATCATCCGAGTGCTTTTCCTCCAACCACGGACTCAAGTGGTCCCCCGCGCGCTTCCTAACTGGAAGTGACCCGACCCTTCTCGAAGAGTATAGATATAAGGAACTACCAAGTTTCACCATCTGAGTCCTAGTGTTGTGTACTACAAAACTCAATCGACCATACAACTCTAGATCCCTTCTAGCTAAGTATGATCATTCTGATTGGTCGTTCCATCTAGACACACACCTCTGACTCGTCTTAGAAACTATCTCATCCTATAGTTTTTCTTACTTTATTTGGTACTCTAGACTCAACTAGTCATTAAAGAAAATCCATTCTAGCCAATCTGACTTCGAACTAATCCTTAATCTAGGATATTCATTCAATGTAATGATTTAGGTATTTCAACCCTTTTAAGAGTCCCTTATTGCATCCTTGCAATATCTAGGGTTTATGACTTCCTGTCATTTTACTCTCAAGATTCAATACCTGACATCTTGATGCATTAAAACGAGTTTCGACATTATCGTAGAATCTCTTAAGGTATTATAAAGACTTCTTGTCTTGATCTATGGTTTTCTTCGACCTTTCACTATCAATCAATATATAAGTTCAATTTCATATCCGACATAAGAGTTATAGATGTTCTATATCCTCCTTGTTTCAATACTAGGGTTTAGCTTCTCTAACCCAACGCAAGGAAAAATCAAACATCCTTGTTTTCCAAAGGTAATAAAATAAGTGTAACAAAACATAAGAACAAAACACAAGTTCTAGTCTTTCCTAGACTGCTAGGCATTGTTGAGTTCACACTTTACGTACATTATTAAACATAGTATTCAGGCTATCCCCTCACCAATATAGTATTTAAAATAATACTATTCTTTCCAAACAATAGCCTTGATCTAAGTCCTCCTATCAACCCTTTAGGGTTTGATATATAAAACATAATGATCTGTTTCGACCCTTTGGTCTACTTGTGACAATTGAATTCCAACATAAGTTAGGTTTTAGTCCCTCATGCACTTCCATATAATCTTGTTAACTTGGGATAAACACAATTGTAGACCAACCAGTCCCATGTTACAATAAATTGCACACATAAGTGCTTACTCACTGAGTTTGTAATTTAACTAGTTTAGATAAAAGATTTATACGTTGAATTCCTCATTACACCTTTGTAACATCCGGGGTCTAAGCTATTTCCTCTATTCCGATCTCTAGATGGGTTTCACTTTCTCATCTATTCTTAGATTTCTTAACGATATTGATGATATTATGCCATCGTCATGATGTACAATGGCCATAAAGGATAATTTTGGCATTATGTCATCCAAGCTTGGTCATAATAACATTTAATCCAATAGGGGTTACTCCCTCTTACACAAGTCTTCAAATACCAAATCTCATAAGAAAAGTATGGTTCCATGATACATACATATATATATACATATAGATGTATTATCGCCTGGGTGATTCTCTGACCTTCTCAATCATATTATAGTGTAAAGGAAACATAAACTAACCCCCATGCTAAGGAGTATATCCCATGAAGAATATCTATCATTCTTCGGGTTAATTTATCATGACTCATAAAGAGGTCTAGCTTAAATGTTCTCAATGAGATGCATCTCTTTCGACTTGAAGTAATGAACAAGAATACAAAGAGTAACTAAAATAATGATCTGGTTAAGCATTCTAATAATGGTCTTGCACTCATCTACCAACTCATATGGTTACAACAACCTAATGTAAGGCTTGAATAATAATAAGGAAACTATGGTTCCAATTTCGCTCAAGGATGATTTCTGAAATTTACAATTCTATTCACAATCATTCCCATACCACTGCAACTTTCCATTGAGAAGGAAGAGAGACAATTTCTTTAAATTAAAAGAAGGAAGACTCTCTAATTTAAAATGATAGATTTAATCTTTTACTCTGCTATTTCAAGAAAAGAGAGAGAGTTTTAAAGCATGACCTGCTCAACTTCGACTGCACCTTCCAGAGTGTTGTACCATCCTTTGGCTCATCTTAGAGCAAGTGATAGATGGAATAGAACATTGCTCTCTGAATTCTCCCCGTAAGGAGGAAAACCATATTCCTATTTATAGTCAAGGAGCCATAACATCCGCAGTATTCTCATGCACAAGGTGAAGATGGAAGCATCTATAGTTATCAACCGCTAGTCTTGAGGTGTGGTGGACTGCCAAGTGTAATTGTTGTCCATGCATATTTGGCTCGGTTTGCCATCGAAATGGTGTTGAAGGAATGAAGGTCTGCAGATTTCTGTTGTTGGGAGTGGCGTTGAAATGTTATATTTTCCAAAAACGAAAGACCTGTCCTCATCCTTCTCCCATGCTATTCTCTTCTCCCTCACAAGTATATCTCCGTCTCTTTCTCCTCTTCTTCCTTCCGGCTACTTCACCAACCCCGTTCCCCCCCACCTTCCAAGTTGGATTCGCAAGAATTAGTTATAAGAATTAATATCCTCGAGGTCGATAGAGAAAAACAATTTTTGTGACCAAGGATTTTCCATCGATCAGATCATGGTATCCTCCATTTCCCCCCCGCCTGTTCTCAAGTAACCTTGCTTAATACCCTTCACTTAGTCGTCGAACTTCCCTCCAAGAATCGGTTTCAGAAACCGTTAAGGATTAGAGCAAGAAACGGTTATAGAAACCGATTACCACCCAACAGGCCACGATTACTCCAAAACTTCAACTTACACTCAATTTTGTGAAATACTCCCGGCCTTTTAACCATTTTAAAAGCATTAAAAGAAATATTAAAAGAACTTCTACCGCCTTCAAAATGTTACGCCCTGATTAGACAAGTTCCCATTGGCATTATAACAAGCAACATTTAACATAACTGTCGCTCAAAAGCATATGTTCCTTGTTTCTAAGGGTCGAGCAATCCCGTTTAACAAAGAACACATTCTTCAAACAATCATAACACTCCACGACTATATTAGCCGACCCAAATATTATAATTTATATATAAAGATAATAACCAACTAGAAGGAATAACTCTTGCAAGCAATACGACGTTGGTTAAAATGTCATGGCGTGGCATCTGTTCCATATCAAAATTATCACATAACAATGATATCAAATAACGTGAATATAGGCATGAATAAGCATATGCATATTTTCTCATATATATATATTTTATATATATAGGAATAGAACTAATAACCCTAGAATGACCACACATGACAAAATGGGTAGTAAGATAGGCTAACTCAAGTTGGCTTACCTCTAAGCATGGAAGAACATCCTTTAGACTTATTAGGTTTACCAAACAGTACTTGACCGACATTAGCTCAGATGACGACAACTTGTTATTTTCCTTGCATCTATATCCTTCTCTCTGATGATGCTCTCCCTCCCTTTCTCGGAGGGTAAAAACCTATTTCCTGAATGCAACTTGCAATCAACAACACAAGATTAGTGTTTCAGTAATCATTTTCATAATCCTCATGAGATCATCACATCTTGATGACGTTTAAACACATGTCAAATTTTAGTCAAATAAACATGACTCATGAAAAAATTGATTTTTCTAGCCATTTTAACTAGATGTCAAATCATTGAAACATGCATAATCATCTACTAATTACTTCAAAGTAAAAAGTAAAACATAGTTAAAGTTAGGGATGTAACACCCTCTTAATCCACACCAACATCTCTCAACCAATTAAGATCATGGATAAATTGAGTAAGAATTTTTTATAAATTTTAAAATAATGGACCAATCCAACATTAAACAACTTTTAACAATGATTATATTAAATCAATGTTAATAGTGATCCTATTTACCTTATTATTTTTCCTTTTCCTATGTGGCTTATTGGTCCAATATAGAGTTTATAAAGCTCCTTATTTTACATATTTCCATGAAGTAGATGGGTAAAAATAATTTGGGTGTCATAATGCTTACCCTTGGAAACTTGGGATTGTTTTTGTCTACCCCTATATTTTGGTTGTGTTGGAAAATCATTGTCATAAAGGATGCCAATTTTACTCCATATGACCTTAATTGAACTTGATTGAAAACTCTACATAAATAATAAGTCAATAAGAGGAAGCTAGAAACAATCATCGAATCTTTGATCATGGTAGAGTGGAAGCCATTTTTCTCAAGGAAGGGATGATAATTTCCCTCATTACAATGATTTAATATAACCAAGAACTCACAAAAATACAAACCAAAATACTCTTGTTTGTTGCACTCTTGGTCATTTTACTTGAATGATTTCATGCATTTAATACTAAGAGATTAATTGATGAGTTTGATGAATCTCAACCATCAATAAAATAGATGTATATATGATTCAAAATATCATAGAAGGTCAGAATTAGAATGATATTAAATTCTTAACTCTATCTATTATAAAAACGGTGATTGGTGTGATAGGACCAATTATTTGGGAAGAAAGTTGGATAGTCTAATGTCTAAGAAAACTTACTACTTTTTAATTTATATATTTATTGTAGATTAGAGGCCACTCATATATTTGATTGTGGAAAGCTCTCTCTATTTTCTATACCAAAAATATACTATGTTGCTATCATATTGAGACTAGTCATTGAAGGTTATTTATGTTAATGGACAATGAAAGATATATCTCAAAACTCTTATTTTACTTGACATGTGGATATTAATGATCATAATGAAAAATTTCAAGAGAGAATAAATTATTAGCTCATTACTATGGTAGCTCTTAGAGACCTCCAAGTGGCAAGGACTTCCGTCACTTCTAAATATGTTTTTTTACTCTTGGTCCCCATTATGTCCCCTACATTCCTTTGACTATTACTCAATTGGCCCCCATTACTTCTACTTTCATCACTCCTTTTAACACCACAAGTAGGGGAATCATAGGTTGGTAGTATTAAGCTAGAACAACTAAAATCTACAATAGTTAAAACACTAAATTTAATCCACAATGTAGCTTCCTCAAAAGTATAGCATGGTAAACACAACACACAAGAGCCTTCAAAAAACCATTGGAATCTAGTGCATGGTTCATAAAATTGTAATAATGCAGTGTCTAGAGTGTATTATACACAACATAAGATAATATATAATTTTTAGGTTCTCATAAAGTAAAGGCTATGGAACATGTTATTCTTGAACACTAGTATGGGATATATAAATTCTATTGAATTTACATCATTAACATTTAAAAAAGAACTAATATATTTTCACTCGACGAATTAAGGAAAAAATTAAAAACATCCCAACTATAAACTCTATATAGGTGAGAAAATAGTTAGAATAAAGATGACACTAATATTCAAATATTGACAATTTGGATGGCTTGTTAATGTTGAGATATAATTTCAAGGTAATGATGAAAACACTTATAAAATTAAATTGATAAAACCTTAAAGTTTTTTCTCTACAACTAGAAAAAATTGGCAAGAAAACAATCAAACTATCTATTATAACTAACTGAAAAATCCTAAAAATTTGAAAATATGAATGAATTCATTCAACAAGCAAAATTAACAACCATGGCTTTTAGAAAAGCAATTTGATGTTGGAGGTAAAGAGGTTGAATTTTTTTTATCACAATTAATTACTTGTCTTTGACTTTCTTAAGAAAATGTTGGAAGTCCAAAATAATGGAAGGAAACTATGTTGAAAGCCTTTAAAAATTTGTAAGCCATCACTAGTCAGAACCGATTATACACACAAATGTTATATTTACCATATCAAGCAATCTGAAAATCTTGGTTCCACTATTACAAAAAAATTTAATTGTGTTGATGTCTCCATGGTCAATTCATGCATGTTGTGGAAGACACGTACATGATCTTGAAAACCTGGCGCAAAGAATGCTGTCGATGGATGCCAAACAGTTTGGAATGAATCTTTACCGTTGGGAGCCACGTTCATAATTATTTTAGTCTAATTGAATTTAAATAAATACAATTTTATCTAACCAAACTATACGACATACCAAGAAAGGCCGCATAAAATATCACACCAAAATTAACAAAGAAAACAAAAATACTTAAAATGATAGGTTGTCCCCGTTAAAAAGTCAGCATTCTTCTGCCGCCATTCATGTTATCTCGGAAGCTTTGAACATCAAATGATAAAGGCTCGCTGTGTGGGTACAGGTTCGCCATTTCAATTGTCTGCTCCTCATTCACTTTCCCATCCAATATGAGAGAAACAAATTCTTCTTCATTTTCCGCTGCATCAGAATTCAACCATGCGTGCGGCCTTGCCCCCTCTCTGATCCACAGCAGCTCCTGAACCACCTCATTCATTGTCGGCCTCTTCTCGCCCTCCACGCTCAGACAATCTTTTGCTAAATCTGCCAATTTCTCCATCGATTCCATATTCCCCACCTCCTCTAAAGTGAACCGAGAATCTAAAATTTCAGTCAGATCCTTCGTCTTCATCGTATTGAGGAAATAAATAGCCAAGTTGCTGTGGTTCTTTGTTCTTTCAAAGGAAAGAGGCTTCAGCCCTGTCAAAAGCTCCACCAGCACAACCCCAAAGCTGTAGACATCACTCTTCTCTGTAAGTTGAACTGTTTGAACGTATTCAGGGTCCAAATAACCCATCGTGCCTTGCACAATTGTGCTGATGTGTGTTTGGTCGACTGGCACCAGACGAGACAATCCAAAGTCTGCAACTTTGGGGGTATATACATTGTCCAGCAGAATGTTGGAAGATTTCACGTCTCTGTGTATAATGGGTATTGACGCAGCAGAGTGCAAGTATGAGAGTGCTTCGGCGGTTTCTGTAGCAATGCGTAGGCGGTTTTCCCAATCAAGGTGTTGCTCATATTTGTTATTGTATAGATGATCAAACAGAGTTCCATTAGAAATATATTCATAAACTAACAAGGGGACTGAAGTCTCTAGGCAACAACCCAACAATCTCACTACGTTTCTGTGTCTTATTTGATTGAGAATAACAATTTCATTGATAAAGTCGTTGATTTCTTTGGAATCGACTTCTTTGGAATTAGCCTTCTTGATAGCCACAAGAATCCCATCGGAAAGAGTGCCTTTGTAAACCTTTCCATAGCCACCGGATCCCAAGATTAAACTTGGAGAAAAACTTTCAGTTGCTCTCTCAACCTCCTCCAAGGAAAAGATTCTCACGCCATCTGCCTGTGACAAAATTAGTTTTTGCAAAATAGTCCCCCCATTACGATGAAAGTTGTTCTGTTTGATAAGCCTCAAGCTTCTGCGCCTCAAAATCAACCACACAACACCACCGCCGATAAGCACAGCCACCAATGTCACACATATGCCTGCACTCCAAAACATAGAACAAGATTTAACATTTTTAACATTATTGCATACACTTTGTCCAACAACCCAAAGCAGCTGCTTCAAAGTTGTACCTATGGCGACGGGTAGAATCTGAAGCCTCCTCATAGAACAACGGGTGCCATCCTTAGTGCCATCTCCGTGGCCTTTGGCGCAGAAGCACTTGTACGATCCATATATATTTTCGCATCTCCCTCCCTCCGATGAAAGGTAACAGTCATTCAAACGAGGATCTGAGCATTCATCGATATCTGTAAAGGTGGGAAACAAAATTAGAAAATTGAGAACATTTAATAGCTCCTCTAATCTTGAAGTAAATGCATAAACACAATACCTGTGCAGCCGGTGCCATTGAAATATCCATCTCCGTCGAAACCAGACTTACATTTGCATAGATACCCGGATCCTAGATCGTTGCACTCTGCCTCCGGAACACATTGGTATGAACGCTTTGCTTTAGCTGAGGCACAGGTTTCATTCGGAATTCTCCAATTCAAACTTATGTAGGCATACTTTAAATTTGGGATATTTGATTTAGAAATCAAACCCCAGCTATCTTGATCAAGTATACCAGCATAATTACATGATGTCTTGTTCTTATCTTCTGGTAACGAGAAATTAAATGCAGCGATGTTATAATTTGTATAATTTAAAGGCACGGAAGTTTGGCAACAACCATCACCGTTGCAGTTAGAAAAAGTGGGAGGACTAGTACAGAAAGATATGCATCCACCTAAATTGGTGTATTTGCCATCCTCGACTGTGCCAAACATGCCCACTGCTTGACATCCAACTGCAACAAGCTTGTTCTGAGTGGAAAGTCTAAAGGGCCCTTCGCTAGAAATGGTAAAGTTTGTCATATTTCGATGATTTGGGCAATTAACAGTGGAAGCGAGGAATTGGGTTGCGTTAATGAAGAAATGATCTTGAAAGAAATTCAATATTTGTACGTCTCCGGAAGGAATTGAGAGAAAGGGAATGGGCTGTGTACTTCCAAAACTCTGATTGTATCTGCAGTTGATTTCAAAGCCAGGCAGGCCACAACTGTTACCTCTTCCTGCTATTGAAAAAGGGTAGGGAATGTCAATCTCTCCACATTTGTCCAAGCATCCATCTGCTTTGTAGTCTGAAATATGGTTAAAACACCATATAAATATAATCCATTTAATTAAAATCACCCCTGATAAGCTCGACATGGAGATCTTACCACAAGTTATCAGACAAGGCAACCGCTTATTCTTTCAGAACAAATGCTGTTCGCAATGGTCATCTTTTATGCTGTTGTTCCAAATGTTGATTTTTGCAGCTCAAAAGGTGGGATGTGGATTTGTTTTAAAGCAACTCAAGTTGGATATGCTTTAAATCATTTTAAAGCAATTCGAGTTAGATATGTTTTAAAACAATTTAAGTTGGATTTTTAGCAATAACAGGATTTTTATTCTTTAATAGAATGTTTCCGAGTTTGTGAGGATAAGATAAATCCAAGAGTGATTTTATGTGTAATTAAAGCCAAAGAAAGTAAGGAAAGATTTTTTCCTTGCACGCTAAGTAAAGCAACTGGGCTCTATAAATGTAAGATTGTTGTAGCAAACTCATATTGTATTTCGAAAGAAAAGTTTGCTGTTAGGCTGAATAAAAGATCCAACATTTGCAAGTTTTTTTCCCGCATTGGGGTTTCCTGGGTATATATCTGTGTTATTATCTTTTTGTGATTGACTTCTTGTTATTTTTGTTTCCGCTATTATTAGTTTTTAATTAACCCAATTGTATTAATTGTTATAAATCACATTTCTTTATGTAAATTTTAGGTTATAGAAATTAACACAAAAATCGTATGCCTTCCATTAACCGAAATCGCAGAGGAAAAGTGATATGAATGTGAAAGACACACTTCCAGGCAGACGCAAAGAGGCGACTGCATTTCCACGTCAAGGGAGACCGTTCCTAGATAGAGACAAGGTCGCAGTAATAAACATGGATTTACCGGTTGTTGGATTCAAAAAAGTTCATACGGAAAAAACCATCACTCTGCCAAATATTTCGTTTAAAAACCATGTTGGCTTTATTTGCTAAGCTGAATATTAATCAAAATCAGCACAATTATCCAACAAATTAAAGTTTTGTGCCAGTCTGAACTGAAACAGGAACATAGGTACCTATCGTCAAACAAGAAAAAGAGGAGTTGAGAGACGTCAAGTATTTTGTCTCCATTGAAATTTACTTCATGAAGGCTAATGTTTTACAGTTCCAAGCAATACGGAAAGATGAAATGCATATTTGAATGATCGAAATGAGTGCCATTCCCTTCGCTTAAAATACACGCTAAATTTAGTCTTCGTACGAGAAGTATCGGCACGGCGGAGCCATTGACCATTGACCATTGACCTGTGGTCTACCCAGTGCGAATCTCATCGTGGAAAATTGAAGGTTTTGTGACACGTTTGTTACCAGGGCTAAAGCTGCGTTTAATTCGGGAAGCTTCCATAACATTTTCAAGATAAAACTAAAACTGCAATCTCCGCTTTGTATTTGTTTTATTTTATCTCCCATCGGAGAGAAAGAACGTATTTCTACAAATTGTATTACTTTTTTAATTTCTTCTACGTATGGTGTTTTTTTTTAATGTTTTACTTAGAAGGCGACTCTAACAAGGATGGATAAACTAGTTTATCTATCTTATTTTATATATATATATATAATACGCGGAGAGATATCATTATCTCGACGCTTTTTTTTTTGCTTTTTTGAATTTAAAAATACCAATAATGATATCTCTCGGCGTATAATATATATATATATATCTTAATATATATATATATATATATATATATATATATATATATATATATATATATATATATATCTAGCTTTTTTTTTTGCTTTTTGAATTTAAAAATACGCCTCAATAATGATATATCTCTCCTATATATAATATATATATATATATATATATATATATATATATATATATATATATCAAGATATATATATTAAGATAGATAAGCTAGTAGCATGTGTAACACATTGAATAAATTAATATATTTAGGGTTATGATTAGAGTTAGCATTTAGGATTAGGGTTTATATCATGGTTAGGGTTAGCATTAGGGTTAGGTTTTGGTTTAGATTTATTATTATGATTAGGGTTAGGGTTTAGTGTTAAGGTTGGGTTTATGGTCATAGTTAGTGTGAGAATTATGTTAGGCTCAGGCAGAACTATGGCCAGGGGCTAGGGGTCTGAATATAACTACAGCGTGCTCCTAGGGTTAGGAATACACACTTATTAGCCTTACAGGGCAAGGCTGGAACCATCACACACATCAATCACACCTCCAGGTGTGTGCAAAGTGTGACTAATTCATCCAGCCAGGTTTTGGGCTAGGCCAGGGCCAGATCACACAAGACTAGCACAGGGCCAGGACTCATTTAATTGTTACGACTATGGTGAGTACCAGCTCTGACTCATGATCACAGCCATATTAGTGCTAGGCCCAGTGTCACATCTAACGAACTTCAATACACCAGCCAAAACCCAGGGTCACGACTCACACCACGTAGCCAGGGCCAGCACTAGGACTAAAGCTCACATCATGCACGTGGCCAACACTCAGACCTAGGGCCAACTCACTCAGATCAGGCCCAGCACCAGGCTCATGCGATCATGGCCAGGCTAGCCCAGGCCCATGCCCAGCCGCCATAGCCACAACCAGGGCCTCCAGTGTCACGTGCTGCCAGCACCAGGCCCATGTCAGGCTGGGGGAACTTGTCCCATGGCCAGGATCATGCCTAGGCTCACCAACGTCCCAGCCAGGGGCCAAGGCCAGGGACTAAGGCCAAGACCAGCACTAGGGCCAGGATCTACCATCAAGATCACATGAGGCCAGGGCTCAGGACCCCGAATAGGCCATTACAGCCAGCACTAGGGTTTGTGTGTCATATAATGAACAAACTAACATAACTAGGGTTACTAATAGGCTAAAACTCAGGTCACAACTTACATCATAGGCCTTAGCATGAGGTTGTAAAAGCTCATAATCATGGCTAGGCTAGCAATTGACTCCAGGGTTAACCATTTATGATTAGGGTTTATCATTTAGGTTTATGATTATGGTTAGGGTTAGGGTTTAGGCTTATGGTTAGGGTTATAGTTACAGTTAGGGTTTAGTGTTAAGGTAAGTGTTAGCATTAGGTTTATGGTTAGGGTTATAATTTTTTTCTATGGTTAGGATTTTTTTTAGGGGTTTAATTACTATTAGGGTTAGGGTTAAGTGTAAACCCTAACCCTATGATTTACCTTACAAGTTCCTTAACCCTAACCCAAACACTATTGAAATTCAATCCTAATTGAACCAGATCCCTAATGGTAACCCTAACCTATTTGTAAGTGAACACTAACCCTAATTGAACTCTAACTATAATCCTAACTCTAATTGAACCCTAAGACTAACCTTAACACTAACTGTAACCCTAATTGAACCCTTATTGAATCCTAACCCTAGTTGAACCCTAACCCCAACCCTAACCTTGAATTGAAGATTTATCTTATAACCCTAACCTTAATCCTAATCCTAATTGAACCCTAATCCTAATTGAAACCTATCCCTAATCCTAACTAAATTATAACCCTAATCATTAACCATAAACCAACCTTAACCCTAACCATAATTGAACTTGAAGCCTAATCCTAAACCTAAATCCAACCCTAACCCTAATTCTAACCCTAATTGAACACTAAGCCTAATAGAATTCTAATCATTAACCTAATTAAATTATAAGCCTAGTTAAACACTAACCCTAACCCTAATCGTAGCTGAACACTAACCCTAATTGAACTCTAACTGTAATCCTAACTCTAATTGAACCCTATACTAACCCTAATTGAATCCTTATTGAATCATAATCCTAACCCTAACCCTAACCCTATTTTATCCCAAATTCTAACCCTAACCCCAAGATTTATAATAGAATCCTAACCTTAAGTCTAAGTAAAAACTAACCCTAATTAAACTCTAACCCTGATTCTAATTAAACACTAACCCCAACCCTAACCTTAATTAACGCTTTATCTTATAACCCTAACCTTGACCCTAGTCCTAATTGAACCCTAATCTTAATTGAAACCTATCCCTACCCCTAGCTAAATTATAACCCTAATCATTAACCATAGCCTAACCTTAACCCTAACCCTAATTGAACTTGAAGCCTAATCCTAAATCTAAATCCAACCCTAACCCTAACTATAACCTTAATTCTAATTCTAACCCCAACCTTAATTCTAACCATATTAGTAATCCTAATTGTAACAACCTGAATTATAATTCTAAGCTTAACTATAATTCTAATGTTATTTGTAATCCCCGTTTTAACACTAAATCTAATTTTTATGGCAACCCTAACTAAACCCTACTCTATCCCTAAATAAACCCTAACCCAAATTGAATCTAACCCCATTCCTAATCAAACCCTAACCCCCATCCTAATTATAAACCTATCCCTAATTATAACATGCTAATTTTAATTCTAACCTGATTTGTAATTATAATTCTAATACTAACCCTAATTGTAACGAAAACCCTAATTCTAACTGTCATCCCAACTAAACCATAACCCTAACCTTAATTAAACTCTAATGGGCTATTTTAACCCTAACACTAATCTAACCTTAACACTAACACTAATTAAACTTGTATCCTAACCCTAGTTGAACCCTAACCCCAACACTAACCTTGAATTGAAGCTTTATCTTAGAAACCTAACCTTAACCCCAATCCTAATTGAACCCTATCCCTAACCCTAATTTAATTATAACCCTAATTCTTAACCATAACCTAACCTTAACCCTAACCCTAATTAAACTTGAAGCCTAATCCTAAACCCAAATACAACCCTAACCCTAATTCTAACCCTAACCCTAACTATAACCTTAATTCTATTTCTAACCCCAACCTTAATTCTAATCCTATTCATAATCCTAATTGTAACAACAATGATAATTGTAATGGCAACTGTAATAGAACCCTAACCCTAATATAAACTTAACTTAATTATAAATTAATGCTATACCTAATTGAATGCTAATCATTAACCTAATTAAATTGTAAGCTTAATTGAACACTAACCTAACCATAATTGTAAGTGAACTCTAACTGTTATCCTAACTCTAATTGAACCCTTATTGAATCCTAACCCTCACCCTATTCATAATCCTAATTGTAACAACAACCATAATTGTAATGACAACCCTAATAGTACCCTAACCCTAATTTAAACTTAGTTTTAAATGAACTCTAAGCCTAATTGAATGCTAATCATTAACCTAATTAAATTATAAGCCTAGTTAAATACTAACCCTAACCCTAATCATAAGTGAACACTAACCCTAATTGAACTCTAACTATAATCCTAACTCTAATTGAACCCTAAGACTAACCTTAAACTAACCCTAACCCTAATTGAATCCTTATTGAATCATAATCCTAATCCTAACCCTAACCCTATTTGATCCCAAATTCTAACCCTAACCCCAAGCTTTATCGTAGAACCCTAACCTTAAGTCTAAGTGAAAACTAACCCTAATTAAACTCTAACCTTGATTCTAATTAAACACTAACCCTAATCTTAACCCTTATCAAATCCTAATTCTCGACGTAAAAATCATGTTATATTATGATATTTTGTATGGAGAAATTTATAATGATATAATTATAACATTTTGGCATTTAATTCTATCACGTGTTTGGTTTTTTATAGGATGTAAACATCATTAAGATATAATAGAGGTCAATTGTATTATTTATGTTCATCAGAAAGGATTATGCATGAATCATTTAAATCATAATACACAATTTGTGAGCATGCTAGATTTCTATTAAACATCTTTAATACTGTATATTTTTTACAACATATTCAAATATTTATAATTGATGATCTATTTATTTATTTTGTGTTATGTGATTTAGAGATTTTAAAATATATATAATAAAAAATAGTAAATGAAATTATCAAAGTAAATATTTATTGATTAGTTTCTTCCAAAATACTATGAATGATATTTTTTTTTTATGTTGAGCATGTCTTGTTTGTTTATCATGTTGCACTATTCGTTCTCATGGACCTCATTAAGCATTTTTCAAGGGATTTTGTCATGTTTGTTGTAACTATCAAACCCAAGCATTCATTTGGATAATAGATCAAAAAGGATCAAAAGAGCATATTATGTTTGATTTCTAAGTGGTTTCATGTGTTTATAGTGATTTTTATCCTTAGTACATGTCTACAAGTTAGTTTTTTGTAAGATTGCAATAAGCCTAATGTACTTGTAAAATGTAATTTTTTTGTTTGGTCACTTTCTTGTGATGAATATGAATATTGTGATTTCCTTTATGTCCTTATTGAGGCTTAAGCCAAGAAAATTGCTCTTGAATTTCAATATTTATATTATTTTCATGACCATCAAGTGGGGGCTCCTTGCACTATGATCTAGGTCACCCTTAATGGTAATATTCAAACCATCCCTCCTCTTGCCCCATGTAGGTAGAGATTCTCTAGTAGTCAAAATCACTTATCATTACCTCTTATACAATGATAGGAATGGTCTATTTCTCTATAATTGAGTCTTAACCCTAACCTTGAATTCTAATTAACGATCATGATTTATACTTATTGTTAAAATTATAAGTGAAATAAGAATTTGTAATCACACTTAATAGTGACCATAATATAATAAACAATATAAATCCTCAATGAATTTATAGTCCTATAGTGAGACTAAGAATCCTAGATAATGTGAAAATAAGAATAAACACAATAACATATTTCGACAAGCTTTTAGTAACATAGCCGTTCAAAAATCAGACAAATCTCTTCCGATCCAAGCAATAAACATGAAATCAGAAAATATGCACATTTGCGTAGAGTTACAAATCAATGCATCGAATTTGTCAAAAAGTAATCACCATATAATGCAATTTTTGTTAATAATACAATTTCATTAACAAATCATATTAAAGGATGTGACTCCAGCAGCCGACCATGATTCAAGACATGTACAATTTCACTCCTCTCCTAGACCTTATGCAAAAATAGAAATACATTAACTGTCAACGTAAGATTATCTAATCTTTTTAGTCATGGAATCCTTACTGGACACATTAACACAAGATTTGATCCTGTGAAATCTTTTTTGTCTTGAATTCGGCTTCGCCCTACAAAGACTCCTCTTTTGCTCTCTTCACAGCCACCAATTGGCCACTCGTAACCACCGACCCCCTGTACACCTGCACTTCAATGCAAATGATTTGCATGCTCCTTCATTTTGCAATTGGAAAGTAAAGAAGCGACTTTTGAAACCCTAATGTCTAATATTTTGGAAGGGAAAACAATTTTCCTGATTTGTTACATATTTAATTTCAAAACAAGGCTTGTATACACCATAAAGTACCACAACATGCAGTGATATTTAATCAAAATAAGGCAATATAGAGAATCGAGCCATGCAAAATTTTGGTTAAAGAATAAGATCAGACTGTGTCAATATGAGATCAAATGAAATGTAATATTGCTATACCTTACGATAGCCTCAAGATCCAATTTCGTTCTGAGTGGAGAAATTATTTGTAGCCTGTTTCAGTTCTTCAAACGTAAAATACCTTGTACTTTTCAAATTGAGGTCGTCTATGATATATTCGCCGATTGCAATTCTTCGAGACCCTGACGAAAAATAAATGCACCGCCAAATAGAAATCATTAAACTCACCTAGACACAACTTTAGGGAAGAATATACCGATGCATTGCTTATTTTAGCTTCTTTTTGGAGGATAAATGTATACCAAACAGAACTCATTAAACAATGAAATTCCCCTACCCAGTCGTGAAATGTCTACTGCTCTTGAAATACGAATTACTTTGCTCTCCAATACTCTTTTAAAGAGAATATGACTCTTCCACTGGCGTCAGTTACATTCTGATGATGACCATTCATTTCACAGTGTACATTAATCCACTTCCATGCTAGGTGATGGAATCATTTGTCGTCACCCATGTCAGTTACCTCCATGCCTCCTCACCTTCCACACTTTCCACTATCTACTCCTGGCAGAATACGGAGCATTTCTTTAAATTGCTAAGACTGTTACTTTCGCTGGCCTCCTATAGAGGCTGCTGCCACTATAGGGTTACGCCTCTCGGCATGATGAATATACTCAAAAGGCGACTCTAACAAGGATGGATAAATGAATAACTCAAGGACTGTTTTGGAGGGTTTATAATATAAAACAAAATAATTTTTAATGATATTAATTACCTTTTTAGATATAATTATAGTTGTAGCAAAGAATTGAATGTAATGATATAAGTGTGTTAACAAAAAAAATATTAAAGAATTATTGTATATTTAAAATATAAAATTATAAATCAGTATTGGGATAGTGTGATGATTTAAAAGTGGTTTTGTTCTTGTCACTAAATTTCAAACCTCATTGGAGTGTTGTTGAGTCTTTATGTTGGGATGAAGTCCCCCTTTTGTGACATTATCGGTTCATAGTTCTAGATCAAAAAAATTTACCTTTTTAATTAATTAATTAATCAATTAATTTTTATAAAATAACTTTTAAATAAATTAATTAAAGTAAAATAAAACTAGCATAACATATATAAATTGAAATGGTGTCTTAAGAAGGATATCTCTAGACATATTTAAGGTATTTAAAAAAAAAGATAAATATGCTAGTTTATTATTCATAATATTTATTATTATTTAATTTTAAAGTATTGTATAACAATGGTTAAATAATCAAAGTTATTTTTTTGAGATTATCAAATATTTAAAAGAAATAACAAATAATAAATACTCTATCTATCTATCTATGTATATATGTGTATATACACACGTACATCTATATATATGTATATATACACACACATACACCTATATATGTGTATATAAATACACACATACATATACACAAGGTTAATCACTTAAAAACAAATCATATGTTAAGAGAAATGTCTTGGTCAAAAAGGTTTTAAAAAAACCATGAATTTAATTGCAAGCAATTTGAGTCTGTAGACATAACTAGAAAAGATGCCTAAAGGTTTCTAAATGTCCACAAAAGTTATAGAGGGGATTTTAAACACCCATAAATATAAGGTGAGATCCAATAGGGAGACTCTAATATAGGAGACACCAAATAAAATGAACCACCTTGAGTTCCATAAGTGTGAACCAAACTGTTTAAAACTTGCAATGCCACTACATAGTAGTGGATTAGAGATTCTATATAGCATTGAGTTTTGGAACCATGAAAAGGTGACGAGATACCTAAGAATATCCCTTAAAGGGTTTGTAATTCATAGAAGGAATACTAGGAATCCTTGTACCAAGTTTGGTGAAACATATTCCAACCTTGTAAACCATATCAAGAGGGACTAACTTTAGAAATGTGTGAAATGATTCAAAGTCTTAGTTACCAACTCTGTTTATGGATTTAAATTTTGTATGCCCATAATATTTTATCTTCCTAAGTGCAATAAGTTTAATCATGTGTTTCATGCTTAATCTTATATTTTCATTTATTAGTTTGATTTATTTCCTTAGGTCAGCATAATTAGGATTAAGGATTATGTCCCCTACATAATTATCTCTATAAATAAGGAAGGGAAAATATCTCTCAAACTATCATAAGTTATAATATTGAATTCATATCACTATATTGAAGGTCACACCCTCAAAGTGGTTTAATATTTTTTTAATTTTTACCTTTATTCCCAAGAACTATCCTAACAAGTGATATAAGAGCTACATTTTGGATCAAGAATTTTTTGTGTTTTCATTACTTACAAACCATTGTGAATTTTACCATGATTCTATTTAAGTTTTGAGTAATATAATCAAGGAAGATTCAAGGAAAAATTTAGCCTTTTACATTTTTAGTGAGTTATTATAATTTTATTATTTCTATTAATTTCCTCTACAAATTACAATTTTCAAAATAATTTTTGGAAAGGTCATTAAAAATTAGGTAGGATTAGTCATTTGGGTAAACCCACAAAAGTGGTTTACAATTCTAGTGAGGAAGGAAAAGTTGTAAAAAATGACCCCATGCAAAAAAAATTGGTTTTTGGGGATTCGAACGAACTTTTGGTTCAAGCGAACCCAAAGGGGATTCGCTAGAATCCCCCTTCGAGTGAACCCATTAAATGTTGGGTCCCACATTTTTTGACAAAATAAGCAAAGAAAATGGTTGTGGAAAGGAGGTTCGCTCAAACCCCCCTTTCCCCCTTCTTCCCCTCTGACACCAAAAAACTCTAGAATTTTTCCCTTTGAAGCTCGGTTTGAGGATGAAAATCGAGGAGACTTCACAGACCCAACTGGATGATGGTAGTCCTCAGAACGAGCTATCCAATGAATATAATTTTAATATGTTTTGGTTTTATTATGTATTTATTTTTCTAGTTTTATTAAACATAAGTTTTTCACCAAAAATCAAGCTCTTTGTTCTACACATGTGGAAAAATAGAAGATCATCAAAATTAAAAAAAAAATATGAGTGCACTGGATATTGAAGTCCTTGATCCAACAAAAAAAATTGAATTTTGATACATACAAAAAAAAGTTACGTTGTATACGGTCCGCCTATGTTTGAATTGTAATTGGTTTGACTTTGAAACTTGATTAAGGAAAGAATATTCAATAAGACACTATGAAACCAATTGGAAGCACTAGATATCATAGTTACAAATCTAAATTAAAAAAAAATAGAATTTTATCCTTCATGGAAAAAAAGTTATATTGTATACGGTGAGCGTCACTCCTTGAAAATGGTGTTTATTGAAAAAACTAGTTTTCGAAGGAGATGGAAAAAGAAGTGCAATTTGATTCCAAAATTTTTGAAAAAAATATATTTAGAATCTACAGACAAAATGTCACAAATCACTAGTTTGCATCATCTTCAAATTCCTCACGGTTTAGCCGCTATAGGTGCCCGAAAGAGAAGATTTAGTTAGAAAAAAATATTTTAGTGTCTAGTTTGGCCAAAAATTGTAAACCAATATTGTGGTATCACCCATTTATAATTTTTTATTGGATCATAAGTTAATTACTTAATTTAATTTTTGAATATTTGATGTTTCTATAATTCATAATAATGAATTTGAGTGCTTTTAGTTTAAACTATGTATGTTTTCATCAGATAAATAATATTTTATATCACACTACATGATCCACCATTAGGATGAAGAGAGAAAATGAAAGGTGGATTTCATACCTAAGTTTACTAGTAAAAAGGAGAGATGGAGTAGAGGAAAGTGAAAAATGAGTAGGAAGAGGGGGTGAGAGGGGGATGTCAAGTTGAAAATCATTAAAAAAGAAGTTTTGAAAAAAATAGACAAACTTACTCACAAACATGTATATTCAAACATTCATAAATTAATATTAATATATGAACTAAATGTATACACGACTTTATTGATAGAAAATTGGCCAATAAACTTAATTGTTTTATGTATCTAGTCTCTAAATTTTTGGTCATGGTAGTTGATGGGAAACAACTTTCTTGTGTTGGTAAAATTATTCTATCATATAAAACTCTCAATAGGGGATTATCAACTAGATTAAAAAATGTTTACTATCACAATTGGGGGAGTAGATATAATTTTTGACATGCAATGGCTTAAATAGTTGGGAAAAATGTCTTCCAATATTTATGACTTATTCATGGTTTTCAAAACAAATAGAAAAAATCATAAGCTTTTAGAAATACAATAACTAGGTCAAGTAAAATTATCGCCTCTCAAAGGATCATGGAGAATTTACTTAAGAAAATTTCTTATGATATATTGACATAACTACATTTTGTACAAGTACAAGATGTGAAAACTCAAGATCCACTAGAGCTTTAAGAGATCATTCAACACTATCAATAGATTTTTCAAGAACCCAATGGTCTACCTCAAGTAAAATACCATGATCATGTCATTGAGTTAATACTAGGAAGTATTCTTCTTAACAAAAAAAAAAAAAAACAATAGAACTTATTAAGCTATCAATATGAAAAAAAGTCAAAAATAAAAATATTAGTCAAGGAAATTTTGGATTCAAGCATTCTTTGTCCCAAAAAAAGTACCTCTTCATCTCTCTAGTAGTTATGGTTAAAAATAAGGATGAACCATGGAGAATGTGCCCCAAAATACAATGATCTCATCAAGCTCACTCTTAAAAATAAGGTTCATATTCCTACTCTCTATGAATTAAATGGTGTAGTCTTTATTACTAGATTAGATTTGCACTCAAGCTATCATCAAATTTGACTAAAGGGGGAGAAAGTACATAAGAATACATTTAGAAAACATGGGGGTCATTATGAATTCGTAGTTATGTCATTAGTCTCACCAATGCCTTTTTAACTTTCTGAAGCCTCATTAATTTAGTGCTCCACCCATTTCTTTGAAAATGTGTGTTGGTATTCTTTGATCACATCCTCATCTATAGTGAAACATGGGAATAATATTTGTAGTATTTGTAATGTCCTATTTTATTCCTAAATGTTTGTAGCCTATATTTCAAAAGAAATCAATAAAGATAATTAATATTACACCAAACTAGCATTAAATAAAGATTAAGTTGTTAATAATTGTCAACCAACATACAAGGAGTTGTGTCTCTTGAGAAAGCTAACATGTATACGGAAGTTAGATCTAGAAGGGAAAAAAAAAATTATTATTATGACTTATTACAAGTAATAGACAATATTGCTAGCAATTTAACTTATTTAAAATTAAATTATTATTCTCCAAATGTAGCTATGAAGGGTTGTAATTATTGAGATGAAAAGATGTGACCCCCTCAAACTTGAGATATAAAAGGGAGAGCATTTAATTTGAGATAGACATCCATAACATCATTCAATCAATCAATTAAAAATACATATGATGTGACTCCTTCTAATGTGAAAGTTTATGACTCTTAATGTGAAAGGTTGTGACTCCTTAAAATATATGAAAGGTTGTGACTCCCTCAATAATAATATATAAAAGGGAGATCATTTCCTTATGGAGAAATCATCAAGTGAAGGAGATTGGAAAAAAAAAATTATTATTTTTAGACTGCAGGAATCGGGTAGCACGACCCCCTATAAACTGCAATGCGCCTAGTACAATTTTTAACGTGATTGGCAGCCCTGGCATGATACGCCCTCCGGTACCACGGGGGTGGGGGAGTCTAGACCTCATGACCAACCTCCTGCAATAGGAAAGATTTAGCCAACCGAGCTAGGGCCCCAACCTCAGAAAAAAAAGTATTAGATATCTATTGGAAATCAATATTTTTTTAGCAAGAATATCATTGAGAAGTATGTTTTAGAATATAAATTAGGAATAGCTACTTATATATAAATATATAGATATATAGGTTTTTGTAATTACATAACAATATTTTATTACCAATTAATATAATAGATTCCTTTAGCAATCTATTTTGAATTTACAAAAGTGTTTTCAAATAGGGAGGCCAATCAACCTTTCGAGTTCACAAGAGATGAAGTATCAACCTTTCCTTCATCAAGCATGTCACCCTAATATGGAGCGCTTATGGGCCGTGAGACGTATGGGAGCTCATGGGCTTGTTAAGGAAGGTAAACTTCATGTATCTTATCAAACACACAACCCCAAGATGGAGTGCTCATGGGCTAGGGGGCGAAGGAGTGAGTGCCTCAAAAGTGGATTGAGGGATGGAGTGGACCTGAGATCCTGCCATGTTCATGGGCCAGGAGATAGATGAGTGCTCCTAGGCTTGAGGTTCTTCCCAAGTACGCCACCTTGAGATAGAGCGCTCGTGGGTTGGGAGGCATATGAATGCTCTTGGGCTTGAGGGTCTTCTCAAGTACACCCCGAGATGGATGGAAAAGGATCCACCCATGCTCTCACAATACACGAATAACCATCCTTAAGATTGCAATTTGTAAACATTTCAAGTAAATTCCTAATATTATTGGCTATAGGAATATGCCTCAGAATAATCTTGAATTAATGATATTAATATATTTTGAATTCAAATGTTAATGATTCTATGAACTATAGATCTAACTATTATGATGTTTTAGCTATGATGTATTGTTCTCAATATTATAATATTTTATACATGTATTAATTTGAATATTACTGTTAAGTTGATACTTGTTATTACTAATATTAGTTTTTAGTGATTATTATTGCTTCACAAGCCTAAAATTAGTAATTTCCCAAAAGGGGACATTACAATATTTAGAGAGGATAAATTTATAAGTATTGGAAGATAATCAACGAGCTATAAAAATAATCAAAATGTGTGTTTGGGGTGAAAGAAGTGAAATAATTAAGATATATGGTGTCAGATGAAGGTGTTAAGGTGGACTGGGCTAAGGAGATTACAATAATAAAGGAGTGGTCAAAAACTAAAAATATCAAAGGTTTGAGAGGATTCTTGGATCTAATAGGATACGATAGAATATTTATTCATAACTACGCTTATATTGATCACCCTTGACAATGTTATTGAAGAATTATTTTTCATAGTTAGAGCTAGCCATCCAAACAATTTAGTGACTAAAAGAAGCTCTTACTTCTACTCTTGTGTTAGCTACCTTAGACTTTATAAGACATTTGGGGTAGAATGTGATGCTTCAAGATATGACATTAAGGTAATATTAATGTAGCAAGTGTGTCAATTGACATTTGAAAGTCAACAAGCCAAAAGAAAAAACTTGGTAAGATCCACAAATGAGAAAAAAATGTTAGCTATTATTCATGAAGTCAAATAACAAGCTGAATATCTAATTATAATGGATTTTAAAGAATAGATAGATCATGAGATTCTAAAATATTTTTTGGAGCGATTACTATCTTTAGAGGAGAAAAAAAATCCAGGTTGCCAAGATGCTAAGATATGACTTTGAAATTATTAAAAAAAAAAGGAGAATATTGTAGCTAGTATCCTTTCTTGATAAGAAGCAGAGGAAATAAAAATTTATGTCATTTATTTACTACTTGAACGGATAGAAGTTGCATGAGAAGAGTGGGCTCACATGATCCTCAAACAAAGAAGTTCATTCAACAACTTCAACATGACCCATCTTCTTTAGATAACTATATTTGAAAAGGAAACTCCTTATGATACAAAGATAGGTAATTTTGTGAAAAAATCTTAATTGAAAACTAACATATTGTCTCAAATGCATGACTTGCCAATAGAATTACATCCAAGGTTTAAAAAAATCTATCATATAAAGAAAGATTTATTTTTGAAAGGTCTTAAAGAAATTATGATTGAATGCTTCATACACAATATTGAAAGAAAATTTGATGGACTTCATTACTTGCCTAATATTTAGTTTAAAAACCATCTTGGCTTAATTTGGTAACATAAATATTAATCAAAATCAGCGCAATTATCCAACAAATTACCAGTATCGTGCAGTCTGAACTGGAACACTGACAATCGGCAACGTAAAACAAGAAAAAGAAGAATTCAGATAAGTCAAGAATTTTGTCTCCGTTTAGATGTATTTGGTGAAGGCTAATGTTTTAGAATCACATGCATTACGGACAGATAAAATTCATATTTTAATGACCCAGATGACTGCCATCCTCTTATTCCCTTGGATCAAAATACACGCTAAATTTAGTCTTCCCAGTCAGAAGTCCCCGTTGAAATCTTGGCACTTCCGACAATTCAAGGGGTTTTGTCCGCTGTCTTATTCAGGAAGTTTCCAAAACATATTCCAAGAAACTAAAGCTGCCAATCTGTTTTTTTGTTTCCCCGTAGAGTACTCATTTCTAAGCTGTCTTCCTTTTCTAAGAACAAATATTATCATGAGAGATGAGCTCGTGAACAATTATTCATGAATTATGGATCAATGAGTTTGATTCAAAAAGCTACACGGTTAAATCTTGATAATAATATCGTAATTTTTTTCATTTTTAATGGTGTCCAAAAAACTTCTTAATGTGTTATCGTTGTCACGTGGGACCCTCAATCCTCGTCGGTACCCCTTAACTTTGATGTTGCCCTCACTGACAACTTAGGCTTTTGGTGTAGTGGGAGTCGGTCTAATTAACATTACAAAAAATGCAACAAACTCTAAATTGTGACTCCAACAAAGATGCATAAATGAATATGTTTTATTATTGTGAGCTTTATTGGGTTTATAATATAATGAATAAATTCTTTTTTTATTAAATATATTATAATTGATATTAATTAATAATTAGTAATATTTATTATTATTATTATTATTTTTTTTTTTGTAATTTCTTATAATTTTGTTGAGACTATTAAATATGTTTTAAAAATAAACAAATAATAAATATTAAAAAAAAAATTATAATATTTATTATGATGAAAAGAGTTTAATTATATTAAATCAAAAGTATACTACACATAAAAAATAGGTGGAGTGGCAACACACTTCGAAAATCAAAGCTAAAAATAAAAAGTAACAATCAATATGCAATCACACTACAACGTTGTCAAGGCTATATGAGAAAGAGGAGGGGGATTCTTATTAACGGTTGGGCCCCAAACATTTGAGAGATCTTTCGGTAATCGGCTCCCAACCTAGGATGGTATCATCATTAGCTTATTATTTTTCTTTATTAGGATGTGCACAAACAAAAGAGATAGTAAGGTCTAGACATGGGACTTCTCATTTTCAAGTCAACCTTGAAATGTCCATGATTACACTATGAGATAGAAGACTAGTACTATGGCAAGGGAGACTAGCCATGGTATAATGATGGGGAGAAATTTGTAAACCATGATGGCCACATTTAGAGTTGTGGCTACAACCATAATGATGCCCACATTAAGGGGAAGCATCCTAATTGGCGAGAGAAGGTGAAATATGAACATTAGTACAAGGGGCATTGGTTCAATGCTTTATAAGTGTTTACAAGTGAGAAACTTCTAGAGCCATTTTATTAGCTTGGACCTATATTCGCAACATGACATAGGACCATATAATTTCTTTAGTGGAAACAAAAAATGAAGTGTCCACAATAGATCTAAAAATAAATGCTCAATGTTCTATCTTTTCATAGTGTAAAGAGAACTTCCACTTTGTAATAACACATCCTAAATTATTACTTAATTAACATTATTGTATTCGACACATGAATATATTTCAAATTAAAAAGACATAACTAGTGGCTAAGTCAATCATAGTTACACATGTCCATTTAAAATGAGTCAAGATTCATATATTCACTTCAAAAGTCAAATTACAATATCAGGTTTGACTTGGCTCCTAAGGCCACAAAGTCATTACATTGTACACTTTACATCAAATATATGAATGTATTACATCAAGTTACATCTTAGACTAAAATAGTCTTGTGAACATCTAAGGTTCTTCTTTGACGCTCGTCTCCACTAGTGGACGAGAACATGGTTGAAGTGCTTTACTGCCCAACCACGAAGCTTACGCTTCCCCGGTATTCTTTTGACTTGAAGAATGTCTGACCTTGCATGAAATTTTTAGAAAAAGAACAATCTACAAGGTCGAATCTAGTGTGTGCCCATACATAAACATGTAATTTCTATCTACAAGTTAGAAAAGAAAATGCAAGATCTATGCTAGGAATGACAAAGATTGAAATCATAGAGTTCATACATACAAATGAACTACATTGCTTGGTCAAGCATAATAAATGTGTTGCAACAACAACAAACAATAGGTTTTGATAAAGCAAACCTATATTATCTAAACTCCATTTCGGTACCCATCTCAGAAGGTAACTTTCTACTATACATCTCATACTAGCTATCCACCCTCTAGCAACATCTACCCTGAGTGCTCTAGTCAACTAAGGTATCACTATTTCGTTCAAGTATTAGAATATTATTTCGCATATGCCTTCAAAAGAAGAATCAGATTACTAATTTACTCTCTAAACAAAAATTAGATTTATGATTCAATAGAGTAATTCATCAATCAGTCATATCATTCTTATGACTGTTATATTCTTTTCATCATAAGCATTTTTCATTTAAAAATGTACTACTTGAACAAAAGAAGGTATGCCACAAGTATCATGTGTATGTACATAGACGAAGTCTATGTGCATACACATATATGTACTTACTTATGTTTAGAATTTGTGCATACATTCTGAAATAATCATTAAATCAAATTGCAATCATAAAATAGTATTTCATTTGACATTTTTTTTGTCAAAAAAAAAAAGAATTGGAACAAGTCTATGTTAACAATTTCACACATATTGTTATTGCATTTTTAAAACTTGGATACGTTATCAATTGTATGTCATTGATCCAACAATTAAAAGTGTGCTAACTCAACAAGAGATGGGCACAAAGAGAGGAAAATGGGTCGCAAGAGTGCAAGAGTATGAATTGGAGATCAAGCCAACCAAACTCATTCACATGAGAGGTATTTGTCAATTAATAGTAGAGGATCCAGTGATAAGAAGCTCCAAGCCAAAGGTATACCTGAACTTGAACCTAAACATAAAGAGGATCTGCCTATGGTCCTACTTGTTGAATCCACAAGAGAATTTTTTACTGAGATATGGTATTACCTAACTTATGGTGAATGCCCAAGACACTTGGATAAAAAATAGAAGAGGACACTAAAGTTAAAAGAAAAAAATTATGTGCTTATAAATAACATTCTATACAAGTGAGGGCTTGACAAAAAATTTCTGTTATGCATCAGCAAGGATCAACATTGACGTTTGTTGCAATCTTTTCACAGTCAAGCATGCGATAGCCACTTTTCATCAAGGGTTACAACTTTCAAAATATTGCGAGCACAGTTCTTTTGGCCAACTATGTCCCGCAATGCATATGAATGGGTGCATAGATGTCCGTTGTGTTAGTAGTTTGTTGCTAAGATAAAGCTGGTAGCCATTCCTCTCAGGCTAGTTGTTATAGACGCTCCATTTCAGTAGTGGGGTTTAGATTTTGTAGGTCCTATCAACCCACATTCCAACAAGGGGCATATTTATGTCTTGATAGCCATAGATTATTTCACAAAATGGGTTGAAGCTATTCCCCTACCAAGCGGGCTACATCCGAAGTCATGTGTGACTTCTTGAAGGAAAATATTGTTACGTGCTTTGGGGTGCCTCATAAAATTGTGATAGATAATGCAACATGTTTCTCATCTGAGGAGATACTGGAGTTCTATTTTGATCATGGTATCACTTTATCTCACTCATCAGATTATTACCCTTAGGGTAATGGACAGGTCGAGTCATCAAACAAGAACATAGTCACAATCATACAAAAGTTGGTTGATTCTAGTCAATGAACTTGGCATAAGAAACTATACAACATTCTTTGGGCAGATAGAACCACTCGAAAGAGAGCCATTGGAACTTCACCCTTCATCATTATGTATGGTATGAAGGCTATGTTACCTATCACACCGGAGTTGTCCACCTTGTAGCTGGCTTTTGCAGTGGAAGATGGAGAGTTCATAGATCCTATCGAGAAGCGTACCCTGTACCTAAAAAAGTTTCAAGAAGAAAGGGTGGAGGTGGTAGATAGAATCACTTAGCATCAAGAGTAGGTGAAGAAATTTTTTGATAAGAAAGCTTGCCAGCAAGATTTTGAGGTTGGAGATCAAGTCCTACTATGGGATAAAAGACACGAGCCCAAGGGAATGCACAAAAAATTTCATTCCTTGTGGTTGGGGCCATTCAAGATTCACAAGCTCATAGGGGAGAACACTTATATTCTCTCGTGCTTAGATGGAAGTCTCCTCCCACTACCTCACAGTGGGCAGTACTTGAAGCACTTCATCCCTTCGGGGGTGGAGTAAAATTTTCTGAAAACAATTTTTGTAAATAATTTTTCTCTTTTCTCTTTTCGTGATCCCCTTTACCGTGATATGTTCATTATGTTGTGTTTCCCCTTTCCATAATAGTTTCGTCGTGTTTTAGGTGAATAGGCATGTTTTTTTTAGGTGAATTTAGGGAAAGTCCAACTATTAGGTGATTCTAGAAAGTCCTGTCATTGGTGACTTAGGAAAAAGTCTTGCAATAGGTGATTAGGAAATGTTGCTGACTCTGATACCCAATGGAAAAGGCATTGGTCTATGCTTAAAAATATAGAGATTCTTTGGAGAACTCCTATGCTGTAGGTATCTGACATGGTCCTAAGACAAAGCCAAATGTTGTACCCCATATTAAATTTTTTGCTACACTTAGGCATTTTGAAGAAATAGTAAAAAGTTTTGTCAAAATTGTCAAAAATGGTAAAAATTGGGAATTTACATGCCTTGCATGAGGGTCAAAAACTCAAAATTTTCAAAATATGATGATCTGGGTCTGCTGAGTGACCAAGTCTACAAAACCCAAATCTCAATTTTTCGGCCCTAAATTTTAGGAAAATTTCTATTTCTAGAAACTTTCTAGAAATAGAACCTTTTTCTGGGGTTTTTTGGGTTTCTTTTGAAATGGATACTGGAATTTTTTTCTAAAAATAAAAAAATTTGGCTTCTAGGGTTCAAGTTCTAATTTTGATTGGTCGAAAATACTTCCTCATCAAGCTGGTCTAGTCAGAATCGTCAAAAGATCAGTTTTTCCCTAGTGGGTCTATTATGTTTTTTTAGAAGCTTTTCAGGAGCTCTGAGGTCATCAATGGAGGTCACTCAACTGGAAAGTGTCAGATTCAGAGTCTTAAGCATTGCTTAGATTAAGAAGCTACAATAGATGATCTAGGAACGAAGAACGAAGGATGGTAGTTGAAGAATCATGAAATTTGCAAAATTTTGGCTAACTTTGGAAGCTCCAGGTGCCCCAACTCAGTCTAGGTGCCTACATGCTCATGGCTTAGAAAAATTTTCATCTCCAATAGTTAAAATAATGACAAGCATGTGGAGTTCGAGAAAGAAAGTTGAAATTTGCAAAATAAAAACTAACACTACTAAGCATGGGTGCCCCAGAGGAGATAGGCACCCAATCTTTCAAGGCCTCAAATGATGGAATTAGGGTTGCTCAACTTGAACAGTGTTGCTCAGAATCTTCCCAGCTCTCTCACTGAATATATCGGTGTAACCATCAAATCAATCAGTTAACCATAATTTGAGATTGATCAAAGAGGTTTCAACAGAGAAGTAGAGTGCAAATCATGAAATTATCAAAAAATATTCTAAGTCTGGGATTCTGGGTGCGTTAAGAGGAGATAGGTGCCTAGGGTTTTGGAGGCTGAAATCTAGCAATTAAGGTTTTCCAAATCAATCAATCTCTTTAGAATCCTGCCAGCTTCGCAATGGATATCTCAACAAAATCATCAGATCATTTAGCTGTTGACAAATTTAGATTGAATGGAGGACACAACATGAGGTTTCAAGTTTCAAAGTTGAAAAAGGGTAAAAAATGACTAAGTCTGGTAGTGATGGGCTCCCTAGGGGAAGATAGGCACCCAAGGATTTGAAGGTCTAATACATCAAATTTGTAGTTGCGACCTCCAACATGTTATCTTCAAACTTGAAGTAGCTCTTTGAAACAAAATCATCAACAAATCCATTAGATTTGTCAAGCATTAGATATCATAGATTGATCAATTGGAGGGGAAAAAATGTGTAGAATGTCAAAAGTCAAAAGCAAAGTTGAAAAACCCAAAAAATAAACTAACTCTGGAGGAGAACTTGGACACCCCAGCTAGTCAGGGGCGCCCAAGATTTTGATCCCCAAGATTCAACTTCTAGGAGATGCAGCTACCAGGAGACCACCCTCAGAATCCTTCAAGCTATCTGATGAGTCCAACCATCAGTCCATTAGACCTCCAGATCATCTAGAAACACAAATCCATCAGTAGATCAATAAGTAGTGAAAATTATCTTTGGAAGTCATGAGCACCCCAGGTAGCCAAGGGTGCCCAAACATTTGAAGCCTTAGATTCAATAATTAGGGTTTGGAATCTCTATAAAGATCTTCTCAGATTCAGACAAGCTACACAACGGAATAGTCAACCAGTCAATCGGGTCAATCTAACTCTCAAAATCATGAAATCATCTAAAGGATAGAAGACAATGTTAAAACTTCAAGAGCATAGAAATGGCTAATACTGGTAATGTTGGGCGTCCCAAGTAGCCAAGGTTGTCCATGATTTTGAAGCATTAGATGAAGTTTTTGTCAAAAGTTGCCTCCAGGATAATCTCTTCAGATTCGCTCAGGCTGTGCGATGAATCATTCAATTAGCCTAAAGGATTCACCAAGCACCTAGAAATCAAAATCAATCTAGGGTCCAAAATCAAGAAAAAGGTTGAAATTGCCAGAAAATTGGCTGTCTGAAGAAGTAAAACACCTCTAGCCAAGAAAGGTGCCCAAGAAGCTTTGCCTTAGTCAAATTTTTAAGTTTTCATCATAAAATGAAATATCAAGAAAAGGAAAAAATTGCCCAAGTTCGATGCACCTTAGTTAGGGTTTCACAACTCTAAATTTAGGAACGAAAGCAATTTTCAACCTAAAAACTTATTTAAGGCAGCCTCGTGCATTCATTCTTCATAATTTTTTGTAGGTGACTTCAAGGAAAGAGAGGAGAAACATAAATTTTCATCCTTTTTTAGAATTTGAAGGCTAAAACTTGAAGAATTTTCAGATTTCTTCATAATTTTCAAATTAGCTCACAAAGAGGCTCCTTTTTTTCATGCTTTTTTCATGCAGGGCATGAATTTTTAGGAGGCTATAATTTTCAATTTTTAGCAATCTAGGTCAGCTAAGTTCTTGATTTTGAACAATTTTAAATTTTTTTAAATTTTTCAAGAACTTGATTTTTGCTTGCATGTCTAGGAAATCTTCAGTATTTTCAACATTTGATCATTTGGGTCCCTCTCAAATGTGATTATGCACAAAACCCAACTCTCAGCTTTTTTTGTAAAATTTTTTAGAAATTATGGTTTGCTGCTTTTTCAACCAGCCATTAAAATTTTCAAAAAATATCGATTTGGGTCTTCTTGTAACGAAATTTTCTACAAAACCCATATCTCATATTTTTTTTTCAAAAAATCTGCCCATTTGAAGAAGAAAAATCAGCAAGCTAATTTATTTAGGGTTTGTGCAAAACTTGTCCAAACATGGTCAAGTTTATAGTCAATCTTCAAGTTTTTTAGTATGGAGTACTCTCCCATCGAATTCAAGGCCAAATCAATGTTGTACCATGATTTCATCAAAACAACTGAAATTGACTTGCATCATGTCAAACCAGTGTTCAATTTGCATGCTTTGGAAGACGCAGGCAATGTTGTAATCAGACACCTTGGTCATTTTGGATTACTAGCAATAGCATTAATCCCTATCTCTATACAAAGTCTAGAGTTTGTAATTGCTTGTACCAAGCATTACAATCCAGCTACACAAGAGATTCAAACAGTAGATGGAAGAGTGGTTTGCAGCCTCAAGCCAGATATGATTGAAAAATGTTTTTCAATACCACCTTGGGCTGAAAGTGTAATCATATCCTTTGAAGAATGTGAAAGAGTATGGGACATGCACAAGGAGAAATATCACAAGAAAGTTGCACAAGAATGGATGAAAGAAAAATATAAAACTTTGCCTAGGAACTTCGGGCGTGGAGAATTCAAGGATGAGATTGCAATAATGATCACTCTGCTCAACTGAATCACTAGTCAAGCAGACACTACAAATTTCTGGCCTTGGATGTTCTATGTCATTTCTCATATCATGAAGAAAAAAAAATTCTATGATTGGCCAACCTTGATCAGTGATAGTCTTCATCACCAGATAATTGAATACTTCAAAATCCACAAGTTCCACATGATTTCATATCTAGTCTATCTAGTGGGCTTTCAAGGAAAGTTCAGAGGATTGAATACTGTGGGAATCCTAGATGTGTAGCATATTTACAATCATTACCTTCAGTTGGAGTTCTCAGAGTCAACACATCACTACAAAAGGGTAAATGAGGCTTTCCTAATGCATATGGTGAGAGACCTGGACAACAAGTCACTGCATGTACAGATTTCATCAACTACTAGGGAAGCAATGGCAGAGTGGGAAAATTGGTTCATTCAATTTCCTACCTTCACCTACATCAAAGTGTATGGCTTCTCAAGCGCTCTAGTCATGTTTCCAAGACATCCTTCAAATGAAGTGGTTTTCATGGAGTTCCTGAGGCAAGTATATGATGTTCACACCTTCTTACAGAATTGAAAGAAGCCCTCCTTTATTTTTCCATTAGAGTTGGGAATCTATAGATGTAGATCATCAACATATGCTAAGTTAATGGGGGATGAGTTGTCTAATTTTGGTCTCAAGCCATTTAGCGAGAGACAATCATACAACCCTCATGGTGTCTTTGCATCCCGTCTTGGTCAGAATTATGCTCATGTTCCCACACTTGAAGATTTTTCGGCTAATTGTAAAGATGAATTCAAGGTATGGAGGCATGATAACAACAGGCTTACAATCCATCAGATGAAAGATTGCTTGTTAGAAGATATTGAAGGATTATTTGATGATGATGGAGATGTACTTCTTCCAACGTACACTTGAAATCAAATTGAGCAACAACCTCTTCCACAAGTCAATTGGTCCAACAAAGAGTGCATCTTAGTTGAAGAAAGAATGACTCGAGTCATTAAGAACAACAAGATCTTCTTAGGCCTCAAGAGGAAGAAGTATGTTCCAGTAGTAGAGCTACCAAGAATACAATCATCTCTTCCTTCTTCTTCTAGAGTGGAACCAAAGATAAAGGTTGTAAGTTAGCCCCAAGAAGGTGTAAAGGGTAACATAACAACAAAGAATGTAAGGATGAGGTTGGACTTTTCAAATATAATTATATAGGAGTAGCCAACAGTTGAAGCAAAAGTTCCTCCAGAAGAGCACGTGCCACAAAAAGAAGCAAAGTTTGTGCCCACATCTCATGATTCTCAACCATTGTGGAGGTCTTCACCGATTCACATTTCAATTCAAAAGATGAAGAAGTTGATGAAGTTGCAGTCGAACCTCCCAGAGAAGTTAGTAGAGACACTAATGGAACTCCTAAAACAATTTTCATGTTCCATCTCCAATATCTTGTTTAGTTCTAAAAACTATGGGTTTTGTCTCCTCTCACTATATAAGGGTTTTTAGTTTACTTAGGTCTTATTTGAAAAACCCTTTGATTTGAATCCTCGCCAAGGTTGTATTTCTCATTTGACCCCTTGTATCGGTTCTTAATCCTCTAAGTTACAACTTATGCCATCGAAACCCGTTAAGTGACCGACCCTCTGGTCTTGTTTTACCAGTTAATGTATGTTGGGCCATTATTTTAATTTTTCCTAAGTCGGGCTAAATATTTCCCACTGAAAATCCTTGAGTCTTTTTTATCGTGGGTATGGTCTCGTTGACCTAGTTGGGTCCCTTTTAAAGATTAATAGTTTTTGACATGTGCAGATATAAGAACCCCTGGCTGCCATCTAATTGATTGCAGACAATCACCACCATTCCCCGCGTGCCTGTTCTATTTTGTTTCTCATTATTTTATTCATACGGGCTCACAGGTGAAGGCCATGTGTCTTAAATGATTGGAGAGCTTGACGTTTTTGATAGGGCATGTAGATGGTTGATTGATGAAAATCAATGGTGGGAGATAATTGAGATGGCTACATCTAGGCCATCCCCCGTGCGCCTGTTTGTTCTTATTGTTTATTAAAATAATCTCACAGGCTAGTAGGCGGTTGGCATGTGTCTCCTTTGACAATGGGGTTGATGGTTTCAAATGGTTAGCAATGCTGAATTTTCAAAGGAATCAATAGTTGATAATGGGTGATGTGGATTGATCTTGAACGCTCCCCGCTATCCCGTGTTGGTCCCGCCTTTCCTGCTAGACTCCCAACAGGGAAGCAAGCATATGCCATGTGGAGTAATCCAAAGGACATAGAAGCATTGGCGTATGAGAAAATATTTAATTAAATAACTCCACATAGGGCATGGAAAATAAAGTATGCATTACTCATGTAGATATATTGCACATGCTTAAAGATCTTTTAATTTGACCTATGGATGTTGTATGAAGGATAAAGTTGCGAGTAACTAAAAAGTGTGTATAAAGAGCTCAAGAGATCTAATCTCAGCCTTTCCCCATCTCCCCATTGATGAAATTTTCACACGAGTTATGAATCATGTGGGCGAGGGGAAAATGACATGTGGATTAGGGCTATAACAACAAAGGGATGGTGGAGCCTGCATACTACTAACAAGTGGTTCCAATGTGGTCTCTTGTCATTTGGTAAGTATTGTGGTTGTATGTCGTCAGATCTTTCATAATAAACTGGTCAAATCTGGATCATCAATCAATTAACACTCCAAAAGGATCAATGAATGGTATTCAAAACTCAGCTGAGGGCAAGTGAGTCATTCTGGTTCATGCGAGTGAGACTTAATAACTGAAAGGATATTGATCTACCAAAGTAAGGAGCTGCATAATTATTAATATTTGTCTTAAAGGCATAATTCAACTTTGAAAAATATGCTTGACACACTCAAGGAGCTCATGTTGTGGTCTCTCAACATTCTTTGATGTCAGAACCAGGGTTGTCAACTTGCAAAGAGAACTGGTAAATGAATTATTGCCCTCTTTCTAGCATTATTGATAAGTTGTGGTTTTCCGAGCTTGAATCTGTTAGGGTTTTCTTGGTTTAGCAATTTTAAGGTTTTACATTCATAAAGAAGAATTTGTTAATTCTGCATTTGCATAATTTGTGTCAAACCCTCACAAAATTCATAGGCCTTGTTCAAATAAACCATAAACCCTGCATTATAGTGCCTCTCGTGTTATGGCTCCTAAAATAAAAGTGCCTTTGTCTAAAGGGGAAGCTTCTGCTCCCAAAAGACGTTTAAATAAGGACCTTGTGGATCAGTTACCACCCTCATCCAATGACAAACCTAAAGGCCAATTGATTCCCAAAGGTCTGCAAGTAGCAGAGGGTCTATTTGACAAGAGATGTTCTATTAGAGATGCCAAATTTCCTTATACTAGATGGGAACTATTTTATAGCTTTTTAAAGAGTAGAAATATGGGTATCCCATTAGGAAACCCTTGGAACTATGACCTTGTAAAGTTGATTGTGCCAAATGTTTATATGGATGTGGACTTTCTTAAGGCAATAGCTTCTAATTATGACCCAGTCATAAGGACAATAAGAACATATGATGGGAAAGAAATGGTCAAAATCACTAAGGAGGAATTGGGTTTTGTTTTCAAGATCACTAGATGGAGTGATGAAATGCATAAGATAAATGAAGACATTCTTAAACAAGAGTATGATAAAACCAAGATTTCATTTAGAGCCCATTTCCTACCAAGATTCTTAGCAAAAATTGTGGGTCGGAAGATTTTAATAGGACCACATGATAAAGAGCCTTTCCCAATTAACTATTTTGTTCCCTAGGTACTTCAAAAGGACTTTCTATTGAATTTTCCAAATAATTGGTTATGATCCTATCTCCGGAATGCCAATGGCATGGATGTATATGGCTGCCTATATCCAACACCCCCAATATTATGCAGTATATGATTATGCAAGATTTCTTTTAGAAAGAATGCATGAAGGACTAACAACGTTGAAGGGTGAATTAGGAGTGAGATTCAGTTGGTATTCGTTGTTGATGCACATGTTTCTATACAAGGGTGCAGTTTAATTTGGACACAATATTGTCTTGGAAAGAAAAGGTGGGTGACTTGGATCTACCTATGCAATGTTGGACCATAGTCTTGGACAAAGATGATAGGACATATGACTATGTGACATTCCAGAATTTGTTTGCTTCTGAACTGAAGAGGGTTTTGATTGTGAATTTACCTAGAATTCCCATAGCTCTACATGATTTCTTTAGCCCCAAGCACAAGAAAGCTAGATATTGTTGAGCTTGCACCTAACTACAGTGGAGGCCTAATAATAAAAAGAGTGTCAGAAACATCGACCTTAGAAGCTACAAATATGTCAGTTCATGTTGCACAATTCACAAGGGCCACTGTAGAGTCTGTGATTGCAAAAAAGGATAAGCTTAGGATAGAATGCAATAACTTGTTAGTTAAGTATGGAGACCTTGAGTGGGATAATATGTAGTTGTAGACAAAGGTAGCATTATTGGAGGATACGTTGTAAAGATTGCAACCTAGAAAGCCTAAGCAGAATGATGTTGACTCCCCCACTAATTCACAAGAAGTTGTACCCCCATAGTTTACATATGAAGTAGGTTCTTCATGGGCCATTGTGCCATATAACATGGGGAGTGTTCCCATTTCAATAGTAGAACCCAACACATTAGGAAGGGGATATCAATAGGGATGAGTTGCTTAGGAAACTAAATGAATACAAAGAGAAATGTGATTTAATCATGATGAGGAGACTTTCAAGAGTAATATGAAGATTGTCACAATAGTGCTAGAACACCTAAACAAAAGAGTGAATAACAATTTGAATAGTATTCACTATAGTTATTCATCTATGGTGGATGCTATCAGGCATTTTGACATTGACAGAGAAAGAGCCATTCCACTCATAGAAATTTGGATCCCTCGGAAGCAGGATTTGGTATTGATGGAAATTGGAGTTAAACATGATCCCAATCCATCTGAAAAGTTTAAACCTATTGTAGTTCTTGTAGGGAAGATTGAAGGATACAAGGGAAATATTGAACCATTGGAGAATAAAATAAAGGAGTTGGTAAAATCCTTCCATGAATCACATCATGGCCTTCTTCCATCCATTTTAAGGGATGATAATAGCATTAAGACTCTACATGAGTGGAAAAATGAAACAAATTAGGTTATTTTAGATCAAGCTATGTCAATTTGTTAGAAATTTGATATTGAGGCATTGAAGATAAATATGGATATGTTAGTTCATGCTGAGACTATCCTACTGTAATTTGATAAGGAAGCTAACCAGATTGTCATTAGGTACACACCTTATAGACATATTGTTGATGAAGTCATGAGTTTCGATTGGCCCATTGAAGATGAATTCCTAGCATGGAAAGACAAGTACTTGGAAGGAGTGGGGGGTTTGACATAAAAGGTGGTGGGTTGGTGATTTGAAATTTTGAATTCTGCAACCATGAAGAATAATAGATAGGTGAGAATTGCACTGCATAGCATGTATATAGTACAGATTAGGCTTTTGATAAAGTATGGAAAATATAGTGCATCTTCTCCAAGTTGAATTGATGACAAGGCTGCAGATGTGGAAATATCTCTTCAATTTTCCTTCTTTGTTTCTTTCATGCTTTCCTTCTTTCACTTTATGTGTGTGGGAACAAATTTTGAGGTAACTATTTGGTTGTACCCATTTTGAAAATTGGACTGGATCTCCAACAAAGAATGAAGAATACTTTCATTTTCCCACATGTCTCCCACCTCTTGGGAATGCATTGTAACTGAATGGGAGAATCTTTGTTATAGTGGTTCAATAGGGTATTGAGATGTGTAATTTCTAGCTTGAGGCTTGTTTTACTCCTTCATTTCTATAAGAAGTAATTCAGGGCCAAAAAGTAGGGGTTTGTTGTTTTGCAATTAACACTGTGAATTGTAAGGAAAATGCTAAGCATGTTTTAGAGTTTTGTCTTAAGTTTAGAGTTAATTGTTATGCATATATTTTTATAACAGTATAGCAATTGCAATATAGAGTAATACCAATTTCATGGCTATTGTCTCTCCTTGTACTCATCTTATGAGTTATGAATGAAAAAAATACAAGATTCCTTTTGTTTGTCTCTATTGTTTCTCAATGGATGTTTGATTCCATTCTTGCTTATTGATTCAATGAATTAATGTAAATGCTTGGATGAAATTGTTAACTCATAAAATTAGGTGCTAGGATATTTGTAAGTAGTAATGATCATGAATGTAATAGGGGATTGTTGTAATGCAATATTTCTTATAATTGTATGTTGCTATTGTTGAGTTGTTGTCTGGTTATATAGGTTAATATTGACTCTGCTGCTAGGGATAAAGGCATTGGTTCGTGCAAAGTATTTGTGGTTCAATTTATTTGTTGATTCATCAGCTAATCATTTTTAATTTAGAAATTATCAAATGGATACAACTATAGTTGTTTTGTGTTGAAGTTCTTCCTTCTCATGCTCCAAGTAGAGGACATTGATAAATGAGCTGCCAACTTATTTGATGTACTATGTTGTTGAGTAATTTTATGAGAAGTATCTGTTATTGACAATGTATTTGATTATAATTGTATGAATTCCTAAGTATACATCAAGTGGGATCACCCTTCTGGGTTTCATAGAGCCTAAAGTGTAGGAGTAGAATTTTTGCAGCTTCCACTCGTTTGTTGGCCAATCCCTTCAGAGTACTGATTATTGGAAATGATAAAGTCCATAGGTATTTCTAGAGATCAGTTTGGTTCTTAAAAAATAACCAACAAACACCACGTCCTGGCTTGAGAGATCCTTGGTAAGGAAGAGGAGGAGGCCTTCGTATCAACTAAACTTTGATGAACCTTCTAACATTTATCAAGATTCACCTATGAAGAAAGCAAAGAAACAAGTTCATTTTGAAAAGAATCCACATGGTGAGATGATTATGGAGATTTATACACCTCCAGAAGATAAAAACATTGATGAAGTGGAGGTGGATGATTTGATAATGGTTAAGGCCAATCTCAGCAAAAGCACTAGGCATGCATATGTAAGTTTGTTCAGAAATTGTAGCAGGAAATATTCAAGATAGAGTGCTTAAAGATGGAGAGGATAAGGCAGCCCTCAAGGCTGAAATCCAACAACTCAGGAAATATATATCTAACCTTGTTCATGACACTTCACAAGTTACTTAGTTGCTGCCCTAGATTCTAGAGACGCCAGCTGATCAACAATAGTTGAGGTAGTTGGTGATATATGGGAAGAAAATACAGGATTGGATTGAAGAGTTCATCACCAGAGGTAGAGAGATTCTTGCACAACTATATCAGTTGAGGTATAATTCCCATGACTTAGGCCAAGGGATTCTAGGATTCGAGTATTTGATGGAAGAAGTGAAACCTAGGCACAAGATCATCATTGCAGATTTGGATACAACATATGGCTCAATGGTTTCAAGAGAACACAAGAGACAAATCCTTGCATGGAAAGAACATCACCTCTTCAAGGTGAAAAATTATGAAAGGTTATCTAAGGAGTTAGTTGCATACAGACAAAGGGTTGTTGATGCTCTCTAGCTCATAAGTGAATTTGTTTTAGAGATCCCTTGTCAATATTGTCATGATGATGGTTCTTACATTGAACTTGCTGGAGTACAAGATGAGTTCTAGAATGTTTTTCATGGAAGTGTTAGCGGTGATCCTGTTGCTGTAAGGATGAGTCAGATTTCCATGATGTCATCGAAGATTGATAAAGCAGTCAATGAGGTCAAATATTTTCTGAGATCAATTGTAGAAGGAGAAGAAATCCTAGAAAAGCAAAACTTTGCTAAAGATAGTATTGATGCTCCTGATAGAGATACAATTTCCCGCTTTTTGGAGGATGTGGTTGAGATTTAAAGAAACATTTATCTAGAAGCTTTCTCCAAGATTTATTTCTATTCTTGTCTCAATTCTTATCCACTCTTTGAAGAAGAGAAAGAAAACAATTTGTAATAGTTGGCATTTCCCTATTTTATGCTTTCATAGGTTGTTAGATCCTTATCTTGTTTTAGTTTTAGAAATAAAGATTACATGTTGGAAAGTCTTAGTTGTAAAAGCAAGGAGATTTTAGGGTTCCCTACTCCTTTGCTTGTGTATAAATAAGGGAAACCTTGCCCATTATTTTCTTAACGGTTATTGTGATAGAAAATTGCTGAGCCTATTTTTCCTACAAGTTGTTGTTGTTTAGTTTCATGTTCACTTAGTGTAAGAGCAAGCTTGTATGCCTCTTTAGCTGCAAGTTATTGTTCAGTACGTGTGTCTTGTGTCAATGTGTTCTGGTTTGATGGCTAAACTATAAGCCAATTTTTCTACAATCTTGTTGTCTCAGAAGTGTAATATTTTATTCTTTAGATTTAAGAAATAAAGTCTTGTGCCTACTTTTCCCTTATATAATGTCTTAGATTTTTGTTTCATATGTTATGCTTATATGATCTCTATTTCAGCTTGCATTGAAAGTGAGTAGATGTGCATTGAGAGAAAGTTTATTAATTATTTAAGTAGAATAATCCTTGTTCATTTATAACTCTCTTTCTCTGCATTTACTTGAGAAGTTAGGAACATCATTAGAGTAGGCTTAGTCGTAGTTGAACTTCCAAAAGAGAAAATCTCAGCTACGATGCTTGAGTTTTATATCCTTGTGCTCTTAGCTAAATAAAAAGATAGGAAAATTAGTTTTAGTTTACTTTCTTTTAAACAACATTAGCAAAGAGGGAGCTTCCCCTCCTAATTTGAAGAGCAGTTTATCTATGCATAGCTATCCATTTCTAATCAGCATTCTAGAGGTGCGAATTGAAATGCTAACACAGTGTACCTATCATGGCTCTCCCTTTTTAGCATTATAGGGGGGTTTCTACTGTTGGTGCTAATGCTTCCTTGGTTTCACATCTGAGTGATCTATGTATCTATTTCTTGTTCCTATGTACTTTTAGATGCAGTGTACATCAGTGGTTGGTTACCCATGCATTTCAATGAGATGGATCATTTACCATATGGATACTCTTGCATTCTTTTTTCTAGAGGTTCTTCATTTTAGCACTATATCAATCATCATTTGACAACACTCTACAACTTCATGCTTTAGCGATGTTCACATGTTCCTTTTTTTGGGACATTGTTTTGGTTGGAGGCTTCTTAGTCCTTCACCTTGCTTTGGAGGCTTTTGCAGTCCTTCATTCACCTTTCACTCTTTTGGAGAGGAGTTTTTCCCACGTGGTTTTCTCTTTTTCTCTAGTTTTGAGAGATCTTTTATTTGTACATGGGTACCTCACCAGGTCTTGTTTGTCGAGAACCATCTTTCATTATTTTTAGGGTTTTTAGCTACTCCCTAAGTTCATCTTAAGAGGGGTGTTAGAGTAATTATGCATTAGTTAATAATTAATCTTTAATTAATTACTAGTCTAATTTATTCTCATGCACTTAAGCTAAACTTATGAGTTATTTACTATGCTAATTAGAGAGCTATTATTAGATGATTTTGTCTCATTGCATGAAATGTTGACACTTGTCATGATCTAATTCCTTTCTCATTTAGGGTTGCTCCTATATAGCACTCAACCCTCATTGCATTCTCTCTAAATATTTTCTATTCTATTGTATTTTGTAGCTTTTTCATGTTGAAGAATATATCAATTATGTGTTTGCAGATCTTTTGCGTGGAAGGTGTCTTTGTTCGTTGTTTTATCTCGTGGCTTGTGTTTTTCACAATTCTAACATTTATCATTTTGGTAATGGGTAACATTGTCAGCCGAAGAAGTACATTGATGTAAACATATTTTTGAGGGGGAGTAGAGAAAAGTAAAGAAATATCTTTTTGGTACCCTTTGCCCTTGATGTCAAAGGGGGAGTAGTTTTGACTAGGTGCGTTGCCACCAATGACAAAGGGGGAGATTGTTGGAAGATTTTTATTCATTGAGGAGATTGATGAGATTATGGAATATGGTGTTGTTATGGTGTTGTCATTGATGTCAACCCATTGTGTATATGTAGAAGAGTTGTTCTAGAGAAGACCAAGTGGTTTGGATAATTGCCTAAGTCTCGAGTATAGTTTTAGTGTTACAATGAACCTATTTTGTAGTTTGCATTGCTCCGCTATGAAGAATTTTGTCATGTGGTTTTGAGGTGTTCATTGTGTATGTTGAACATGTTCAGATCCAAAGTTTCATGGTTGTTTGTCTTCCACAGTTGAAGATATTGTTGACAGAGTATCAACTTTGTAATGGAAGTATTATTGGTATAGAGTGTATGTTGGAATGATTTTCATTCCACCATAGATGAATATTTTGTTATGTGGTTTGGAGAAAGTGTTTGAGGATATTAGTAGTGTGTATGCTCCAAGTGGCAAGTGTTTTGGTGGTCCGTGTGTCAAGGTGTGAATGAATAGTTGGCTCATTCATATATTACTTCACCATATTTTGTATCCAATGCCAACCTAAGTATTTTGGGGTCATATGGAGTTGAGTTGTGTAAGGAGCAGACTTATGACAACAATTATGGGTCATGTTGACCTATTTTGGTGGTGTATATGTTTTGGTTCTTTCCACAAGGTATGTATGTTAATGTTTTGGGATGACAAATTATGTGATGCACAATACATCTAATTAAGCTAACCTAATTGATGTTTTGGATGGTTGCGGTATTTATGCAAGGCTGATTCATTCTGTGAATGCGTGGATAGTGTGTGTGCGAGATCTGGTGTAGAGAGTAGTGTGAATCATAGTTGTGGTGAAGTATGAAGTGTGTTAAGTCAGTTTTTTGAGCTTTAGTGGAACTATATCTTCAGCATATGTTAGATGCATTGTTAGCAGTTCATCATTGGTAGTGAGCCACCTTTTCTTCTATCTCTTTCTATTCTGGGTAGTGAGTCCTTCACAGTGATTCATTGATAGTGAGTCATTCTCCTTTTGGATATCACAAGTCCACCATTCTATGTCAAACATTGTAACCAATTATAGTATATATTGTGAGCTAATCCTAATTGTGGTTTTTCCTTTTTTGGGTTTTCCATGTAAAATTTGGTATTCTTGTGTCAATTGATGTGATGCATGCTTTTAATATTTCTTTCCATTAATGCACATTGAATGAGATGTTGTTAAATGCATATTAAGTTAATGAATTTCAGGGAATATTGATTCACCCCCAGGCCTCTTGGTATTCTGGGTGTTCAACAATTAGATATGCTCATATGGACTCTCCTAGTAAATTGGATATATTTATGAGACATTTGGAAACATGCTTAAAAAATTGAAGCAAACACTTTGGAACAAGGATCTTGATTTGGGATTATATGAGCAACATATTAAGCCCATTGCAATGCAGCAATTGAAAACTATGAACACCTTGCTTCATATGGAAACCTTTGCTCTAAATCCCAAATGGTATGCACTAAAAGCTGGTAGATTGCCTCTTTGTGATGATGAAGAGGTGAAAGAAGGATTAATGAAGGCCCTTTGAAATATGTATTGAATGGAGGAGTCAAGTTTATTTTGTACATAATAGATTTCCTTTACTAATATTCATTGTCCAACATTTGGAAAACTACAGGAAAAGATAGGTAGAGCTACATTAACTCAAATTGATCCTATTGGATGGTGGACATGACACAAAAATGATACACTGGAGTTGAGGACGTCCACTATTCACCTATTGTCATAGGTTGTCAATTTCTTTGTTGCTGAGAAGAATTAATTTACGTACAAATTCATTCACTCTATCAAAAGGAATAGGATGACCTCTAGACGAGCAAAGAAGTTGGTGGTTGTGCATAGTGCTTTGTGATTCCAATATCATCAGAATTCAAAGTATTTGTAGACTCTAACTTTATAATGGGATGTTGATCCAGAGGAGACTACCTAGATTTACAAGGAAAAGACACATGAGGGATTGGTTAGAGTTCCATTTTATGAGGTATCCCCTCATATTAGCAATGACTTAGAGTCAAAGTCCAATTTTGATGAGTGTTGGCATATGTCGATTAGAGGTAGCTTCATAATTTCTATCACTATGTTTTTGTGAATTTGTCATTTTGACATTTGTAGTTCAAACTTGTATCTTTTAGATTTTTTTGTATTACTATTTTATAATTTAATATCATATGCACATTGACAATGAATTATGGAACAATTAAATATTATTTTTTTCTACTCTCATGTGAACTCTATTGTTGTATATTAAAGATTCTACTATATATATTTATATACAATAAATATCTTATCATTATTATCAATGTTATTATATAAATATTTAAAAATTCCTTATATTTTTAAAACTTTCCATATTTCCTCGCCATCCCAAAAAAATGACCTAAAAAATCCATTCCCAATATGAGTCCCCTTCCCAAAAACTTGTTGGAACGTAGAAAATTATTTATCTTTAGTCATCTCCATTTTTGGTGATTTGGTGAATAAATTTGTTTATCCTAAAATATAACAAAATTATTTGAGTCCAGTCATGAAAGACAGAAGTCTGGATAGTGTCAAGAAGGTGAGATTTGGGGTTTTAGTGCATCTTTGTAATTTTTACGTTTGTGATTAAAAAGTTTGATAGTGTTTTAAAGGTTGGGGATGCAGACTTTTTCTGCAATCATGTAACAGTTACAAATATGCATGCAGGGCCTGGAACCGGGCTTAAACCCTGTGTGCATTACATTGTCAATTAAAAAGTAGTCTTTTTATGCAAACTTGTTGAAATTCAGATTCTAAATGTATCTTTGCACCAACTACAAACATGCATCTCCCTCCCAAAACTCCAAAAAAAAAAGATTGTACAAGTGCAGGGACACAGGCTTTTTGTGCACTGGTGCACTGGTGCAGTTGTTAAAAACATCCACGATAAGGCCAAAATCTCACAATGTAAATATACCATGGACTTTCAAGTTAAAATGGAATCCAAAGTCTCACTAATGAAGACTAAAGTCACAAATGTAATCTCAAGGCAAGAGTAACTGTATTTTTAAGTTTTCAACGTGTGATTACAGCTAAAAAGCCTGCCTTGGAAAAATTATCTTTCATAAGCATTCTCAAATCCCACCATAGATGTAAAACATAGATCTAATTTGCATGAACAATTTGAAAGCCTGCCATACAGAATGAGTTGTGAACGAGCTAAAGTACAACCAAAACACGAGATAAACAATTCAAGTATTCAAATGTATATAATAATGAGGATGGATGAATTTTAGTGGTTGGATGTCATTGACTTGATTCTTACCCCATGTCTCATGCAATTGTTTAAGTGCATTTTCCGTTGTTTAAGTGTATTTTCTATTTATATTTAAGCGTTTTTCCCATGCAAATTTAAAATTGTGGGAAAAAGATAATTTAGATTCTTTCCTATTTTAGTGGAGCAACTATTGTTTAGGAATTGAAAATAGGTTGTGGAAAAAGGGGGGGAGGGGGGCTGAAAATAAACAACGGCTACATATTGAGAAAGATGCTAGGTGGCTTCATAAATTTCTTTCCCTCTTTTACATTTGCCACCAATTTTTCCCTCAAAATTTTATCTACAAAAATTATTATTGATATTATTCACTCCATATTTTTAACATGACTGCTTAAAAATAAGCAGCGAATTAAAATTTATGGGGTCACCAGCCCCACAAATTACTCCTAAAAAATTTGAACAATGTCTGCTAGCCAAAATAACTTAACAGTTGCTTGGATACCTGCCCTTATAAACATACTCTCTTATAATAAGTTTGATGGGTAATATAGAGAAAGGCAATTACTATGCAAATAAGATAAACTGAGTAATAGGGTTAGTTAAGATTATATTTCTAGGGAATATGTTAGCAAAAATATCATAGAAAATTCCATTGCTTTTAGATATGACTGCAACATTTGTTGTGAGATTGAGAAGATAATTATTCAAACCATGTCTTTTACTAAATATACACAATTGGAGGAGGTTGCATCCTTGGTAGAGTTCATGGTTCTTAGTCCAATTTCCAACTACATTATAGAACAAGTTTTCAAAGTTGATAGATGAATATATATGTAAAGTCAGAAAGATGCTCTAGAGCTGATGGATTTGAAAATTTTGTGACATGTACTTTTTAATTAAACTACTACTACAATAAGAAATCCAAATCCTATTCACTATTCATAAGTAGAATTCTAGTTAAGAATGGTGATAGATATTAAGAAATTTTGTATTAGAAAACATAGTGCAAAGCATAACTATATAGTATCCATTCTAATTGTTTGCATTTCATAGTTTAATGCTAGATTAATGTTTAAGTCATGATATAACCATTCAACACCATGTTTCTCAATGTGAACAAGTATTACTATCTTTGCTAGATATACATTAAATGTGCTTGTTGAAAAAATATCAAAGATATATAACCAAGTCTAGTTTGGTAGTGTGAAGCCAAATCTAGAAAATATTCTTTATATCTACCCAACATGTGATGATTAGCAGGGTATACTTCTAGATGGAAAAAAGGTTGTAGTCAAGTAGATGTTTTACAAGTCAAGACAAGGAAATTATAGCTAAAAGAACATTAACTTTGAGTAAAAATCTCATCTTTTATTGTAGATGACATTCATAAATATTGTAATGAAATTTTTTAATGAGCTAAAAGGTACAATCATTTAAAGACTAAAATATAAACATAAAAATGAGATTGTCCATGAAATAGATGCATGAAATTTATAATCTACCATAAAAATATTTAGGAATTATAATATAGTAGATGTACACTAGGATATATCATCATCAAAATCAAGATTCCTCTTAGTTCAACATGAATTATAGGAATGCTCTTGTATAGTGCTATTTCCACCTCCTCTTGGTGGAGTTTTCTACTCTAAACTTGGGAGACTAAAAGAAAAAGAAGCTTCAAATCAATATTCAAAATTATTGAAGTGTATGTATTATTTTAAAATTAAATATTTAAGATAAAATCATGAAACATGTAATTTAAATATAGCCTATTTGTACATACCAATAGATGATCATCATGTGCGTCAACTTATATTGGTGAACTAGCAAAGGTGGCATGTGTAAGATCCTACACTTAAATAAAATTAATTAGACCTAAGCTTTCAAGCATGCAAGCTCACAAACACCTAAATTGCATAACATATCGCTTGCATAAAATACAAGTGCAAACCTCCAATGACATAGAATTAGGACACTCATGATGAACCACACCTTCTACCACCCCTAATGCATTATCTTGCATATATTTTAAAGATTATTTAAAATTATGAATTAAAAAAATCAACCAATATGCATATGTAATATGTGCTTTCATGGAATGTGAGAGGGTTAAATAGCCCCCACAAGCAGTTGGCCCTGAAGAATTATGTGTTGGAACACAAGATTGATGTTTTAATTTTACAAGAAACCAAGATGAAGAAAACTAATTTTGAACCTATGGCTAGGTATATTTGGCCAAATGTCCTCCTTGCTTGTAGTGATGTAGATGGGTCTTCGGGCAGGCTGTCTGAGTTGTGGAATCCCATTAGGATACTTGGTTTTGAGTTATTCCAATGCAGGAAGTGTGGGTGTTAAGTTCTCCAATGCTAGGGGTTCTTGGTTTTTGATTAATATTTATGCCTCAAATATTAGGAATGCGAGGAAAACCCTTTGGAAAGAATGATCTAATTGGATTTTGGCTAATGATTTTAACTCCCGCTATACCCCTCGGAGAAGTGTGTAAGTCTGATTGATTACTTTGACATATCTGATTTGGATGACTTCTTGAATTGTACCAGCCTGCTGGATATTGAGTTATAGGGCTAGTCTTATACTTGGTCTAATAGATACCTTGGGACTAGTTTTATTTAGGTCCATCTTGATAGATTCCTTTTTTCTCCCAATTGAACTACCTTACTTAATACTAATCTACTAGCTCTGCCCTAAATTAGATCAGACCACAACCCTTTGTTGTTGATCCTAAATGAACACACTACTATGGGTCCATTCCCTTTCCATTTTGAGATTATGTGGAACTCCCATCCAAATTTCAGGAATAATATTGCTACTTGGTGCAATGTCCCTGTGCATGGTTTGCTTATGTTCAAGATCTTCCATAGGCTCAAAAACATAAAAAATATGGTCAAGAGGTGGAACAAGTGGGTGTTTGGGGATGTGTTTCATAAAAAAAAAATGGCTAACAAGCTCTATGAGATACAAAAGAGGATGGAGGAATGAGATATCAATATTCATACTTGTCACTAGGAGAGGGTTGAGTGCATGGAATGGGAGAAAATTTTAAAGAAATAAGTATTCTGGAAGCAAAAATCCATAATTCAATGGTTGACCGAGGGGGACTAGAATACATCTTTCTTCCATGTTTTGACCCTTAAGAATAGGAAAAAGAATTAGATAAAAAATTTGAAAAATGAGTCAAGGGATGTTGTTTCTACTCCCATTCAGATTGGTCTTTTGACTGCTGGTCACTTCCAATGGGATTTGTCGACTCCTACTGAGGCTTCCAATCTGGTGTTGGATGATATGTTGTTGGAACCCCTTCCTAATCCTATGTCCAGGGAGGATAATGATTCTATTATGGGGGTTGTTACTGCTGAGGAAGTCTAGACTGTTGTGTTTAGTATGGGTGCTTATAAGGCCCTTGGACCCAATGGTTTCCCCTCGACTTTCTTCTATATATTTTTAGATGTTGTGGGGGAGGACCTTACTCTAGCAAAAAGGGATTTTTTCAATTCTGAAAAAATGCTCAAACAACTAAACCATACCTTCATTTCCCTTGTCCCTAAAATTGATGAATCATAGACCATGGTTAATTTTTTTCCCATTAGCCTTTGTAACACTATTTATAAGATCTTTTCCAAAATATTGGTGAATTGCTTGAAACCCCTCCTAGATAAAATGATAAGTCCAAGTAAAAAAGGCTTTGTTTCGAGCTACCATATCTTGGATACAACTATTACCACTCATGAAATTTTGCATTCTATGGACATGTGTAACAATGCTAGTATGGCATTTAAGCTTAATATTTCTAAAGCTTACGATAAAGTCCTGTGGAACTTTCTTCCCAAAGTCCTTGATAAGTTCAACTTCAATCGAAGAGTGATCAATATCATTTTGGAATGCATAACCACAGTGAAGTATTCTATTCTGGTCAATAGAGTTCCCCATGGTTTCTTTATGACTTAGCAATGTATTGGATAGGGGGACCCCCTCTCCCCATATTTTTTCATAATGGTTATTGATGTTCTGAGTAGGAATATTTCTCATATTCTATCAGAGGGCTTCATCAAGGGTTTCAAGTTGGCCACCACTCTTGACCTTGCTACCATTCAATAATTTGTGGATGACACTATGTTATTTGGGAGAGCCTTAGTTGTGGAAGCCATGAAATGGAAAAGTTTCCTCGATCTTTATGCAACTTGTTTAGGTCAGTGCATTAATTACAATAAAAGTATGATCTATTTCTTTAACTTCACTCTTGGTCCATAGGATCGTGTGACTATTGTTTTGGGATGTGTGAGTCCCTCACTTCCTTTAGTGTATCTGGGTCTCCTTCTCACTATTAAGGAAGTCACTCCCAATTTTTGGAATACTATCCTTGAAAGGATTTAGAGGAAGCTTGCAATGTGAAAAGGTTTGATCCCGAGTCATGTTAGTAAACTGAAATTCCTTACTGCTTCCCTTCAAGGGATTCTAGTTTACTTACTCTCTATGTTCAAAATTCCCAGCTACATTGTTAAGAAATTTGAAAAGATCCAAAGAGTCTTCCTTTGTTATGGTACTAAGGAAAAGAAGAATATGTCTCTTATCAATTGGGATAAGGTGTGCCTTCCTAAATTTGGGGGAGGGTTGGGCATTAGGAAAGTCCAATCTACCAATAAATCCTTGCTTGCTAAGGTGGGGTGGGACTAGTTAACGAATAAAAAGGATTGGTGTAGGATAATGAATGCAAAATACCTAAGAAACTGTCCCCTAATTAGGTGCATTTTGAATGATCACCCCCATGGGTCCCTAGCTTGGAATAATATTTGCAAAATGAAAAAGCTGCTTCAATTAGGACTAAGATAGAAAATTGGTAGTGGTAGTTGTATTTGCTTTTGGGAAGACCCTTGGCTTTTTTACTCCCCTTTGGCCTTTTCTGAGTTTAAAAACCTAATGGAACTTGCGATTCAGTTCTTTGGTAGGAATGTTTGTGACTACCTTCATGGTACGATGGGTTTCAAGAGATGGAAATACTTGGGCTTATGCTGCCCTCTTTCCCCTAACCTATAATGACTTGCTATTTCCTTACAAGACTTACTCTCCTTATCTAAAATCCCCTTATTTGATATTGAGGATGATTTCTTTTGTTCTTGGGAAATTAAGGGAAACCTTTCCATCAGGATGGCTTACAATTTGTTGACAAAAAAGGGAACTCAGAGTAGGATTTGGAAATGGGTTTGGAATCGACACTTGATTCCAAAAATAATTTTTTTTCTGGTGGACGACATGTTACAATATAATTCTAACCCAAGATAACTTAAGGAAAAAGGGGATTTTTGATCCCGAATAGATGTATGTTATGGAAAAATAATGAAGAGTCAGTGGATCACCTGTTACTGCATTGTCCTTATGTTGTTGAGGTTTGGGCCCTGGCTTTCCAAAAGTTGGATACTCGTTGGACCCTGAATAAGGATTTAAAATTCTTTATTAAAGGATGGATCGAACCCTTTCAACACCCTCTCCCCATGGAAATTTTGAGGTAAACCCCCCCATCATTTGCTAGTGCCTATGGAAAGAAAGGAACAATTGAATCTTCAGAGACACTAAGAGGAGCCCCAAGGAAGTCTTTGGCATTAGATCCAGACTTATTTATGAAAGTATCTCCTTGTTCAAGTGGAAACCACCAAACATTGCCCCTACTGAATGGGAGATCAAAATGGAAAATTATTGGAACATAAGACTTGAGACCAACTCCTTTGATAACTCCAAGTCCCTAGCTAGAAAAAAAATTGTTTGGAAACCTCCAAGTTTGGGTTGGTTTAAATTGAATTTTGACGGTGCAACCAAGGGGAACCCTAGTATAGCTAGTATTGGTGGTGTTATAAGGGACTACAAGGGAAACTTGGTTGTTGGGTTTTCTGGAGGAATTGGAATTGATTCTTTTATGATGGATGAGTCACATGCATTGCTCAAGGGCATAAAGAGTGCTGCCACTCTAGGTATAACAAAAATACATATTGAAGGGGACTCTAAGACTGTTATTGACTCTATTAATCATGGTTGGTTTCTTGGTTGGAACATTAGGGGTATCTTACTGGACATAAATTTATTAGTCTCAAAATTGGAAAAGAAGTACTTGACTCACACCTATAGGGATGGAAACTAGGTGGCTGATGGTTTGACCAACTTAGGATCTACTTGGAGTCTATGCAAGCATTGGAAAAAACTCGAGGCACTACTGGAAAATATGCAAGGATTAATTATTGCAAAATAGAGGAATATAACTATTCAATGATGGTAAATAATGATATTTATTATGGGTATAGGTGGCACTACACATCATGACCTTGAATGATGAGGACTAGGTTGGGTGAGGTGGTAGATTTAAAGCGGGTTCCCAAGTGGTTATTTTATTTCATAACTATGTATGGTGGGGTGGTCCTTGGCCTTTATGAACTATCTTTTCAAATGTACTACACATCCCATAAAATCTCTAGGAATGTGTGTAATGTGATGTTCGTCGCCAACTTACTTGATAATTCCAATTTAATCAACCTTATGATGATCATAAGATCTTATGAGATGTACTGAAATTTTTTAAATCTTCCCCCCATGGTAAAAAGACTTGGGGAAATGTGTAATTTCAATGGGACCTTTGGCACGGCAAGTATTAGTTATCTAGATTTAATTATCATGGCTTATTACCTTAGCTTATGGTTCTTAATGGATGATTATGGCCCCATGGAGCTGGTGTCATTGGGAATGACTACTGAAGCATGTAAACATCTAATTTCTTTCATTGTGCCTTACTGTCTCAGATGTCAGAGTAATAATGGTTGAAGAAAGGGTAATTTCATTAGTGGTCAGTCCATTTTGTGGCTAACTTTATTTCTCTAGGCTAATTCCTATGTGTTGTGGGTTGAGATGGATGGTGATAGGGTCAAGACCGAGTTGGACAACTATGAGGAGTTTCATAGGGACCCCATTGCTTGGAATATCGATATGGAGGTAGGTTTGGTGCCACTTTTAGAGAGTCTTGTGGGCCACGATGAGAAATTTTTGGCCCAATTTGTTGGTTCGTGGAAGGATAGGTAGGTCACCATGGGTGGAATTTCATTCAAGATGGATGAGGAAGTGACTGGTAAGGCAAAGAGCATCTCCTATGATGGAAAGAAATACAAAAAAAATAAAAATGCAAGACCTAGAGAGTCTCAATGCCTTCTTCAAGGACAACAAGAAGCTAGTTAAAAACCAGTCAGGTTTCGACTGTGAGGTGATGCCAAAACCCTGAGACAAGGTGTGTCTTTCTATTATGAAATATGTTACTTTATAAGGTAGATACAAGGTGTTTTAATTTTACCATTTGTCACTGTTAAATCACCTACGATACAAAATGATCCTCAACTTTCCTTTCTTTTCGTTGACTTCCTTGGAAAGTTTGATCAAAGATTCCCATGATGCTGCCACTCTCAATCCTAATATTCTACCTCCCCTACCACTACATTAGGGCCTAATCCTTAGGCTCTATCACTTCCATTTGGCCTTGTTCCCTCCTAAACCTATCTTGGTTTTGCATGTGGAGGAATTGGAACCTCCTAACCTTGCCCCCAATAATCCTTCCCCTACTGCTTCGATGGGTCCTAAGAGGAAAACTCCCATGCCTGAAAATGAACCTAGTGCTGAGCCTAAGTCCAAACCCCCATCACAAAAAAGAAAGGGGAGGTTGGGTTGGCCCAGTCCAAGGTAGTGGCTGGGTTATGCGAGATAAAAAACAAACCCATCAAGAAAGATGATAGACCCACTGCTAAGAAGGGGAAAAAAGAATCTTTGTGCAAGGTGGACATGCCAACCACTAACAGTGAAGGAAAATGTGCTAAGGAAAAATAATCTAAGGTTGACACCATGGTGGTCATGATCTTTGATGTGGGGATGGAACAAAATAGTGTGAGAAGGTCCTAGAGACTAGTGAAGAACAAAAAAGGGGCTTCGGTGGATGATATTTCTAGGATTCGAAGTAGACTTGTGGAAAAACTAAAGGAAAAAAGGACACTATTGAGGAGATGGAAGAAGATTTCATGGAGGGTCCTAGTCATTTCTCAGACATGAACTGGATACTTAAGGAGGAATCCACCCACTTCTTAGATCCCAAGGTTTGTGAGGAAGAGGTGACCCAGTGCAAGAAAGACAAGGACGAGGACTTTGGCACACTGTAGGAATGGGTTATTAAACTTGAACAAAAATTTAATAGTTTGGATCAGTTCACTATTAAAATGATACACAGATCGATCGTCCCACTTTTGGATGTCATCAAGGAGGAAGCAGACAAGAATGCTATGGGTGATGGTCCCAAGTAGATTGGGGATGATGTTTTAAACCTCCTCATCCAAAAATGGGAAAGTGTGGAAAGTTAGTGGTCGGGTCTGTGTTGTGTTGGGTTTTTGTTGTTAGTGTGTAGTGTCTGTGTCCTGTTTCTGTTGTTTTTAGTATAGTTTTTATGATATTTTGATGAACTTGGTTCCTTTTTGGTTCTATAGAATTTTTGTGTAAAGGGTACAATACCTTGTAAATGTTGCTTATATTATCAAAAACATACATATAGAAAGTTAAATTGGATGCAACACAAACTTGTACACATGCAATTTACACATTAGTAAGGATTTAAGAACATCTAATGGAAGATCAATAGTGTAATGCCCCACCATGAAACCTTAGAGGACAACACTAAAATGAAACATTTTTTTTTTAAAGTGCAACTTACTAAGATTTTAGTTGATACTATAACTTGTTTTCAAATCTAAGTCCTCTAAGGTCCTGAGGTTATATTACAAGAATCCCATTAACAAAACTAGCGAGAAATGGAAATCATCGCACAAAAAAAAATTCATTTAACAATATGAATCTCATTTAATCCAACACCTTTAAATGATCCGCCAATATGTACATCCATTACATGACATCAATATAACCACATCAAATATTATAGAACTAACAATCTTAAACAAAAACCATCATTTACTTTTCATTAAGAGAGAGAGTTTACAATTAATTACAACATTATATCATTATAGTATTGCTTTCTTGAGATCAACAGGGAAGGATTTACATCAGAGTACAATGCAAGATACAACTGATTTATAGTATAATTCAATACAAGTACATGTGAGATAGATCACTCAAACTGGAACAAGTGCAGAAATCCACATCATCAAGAGAAATCACCAAGAACATGAACGCCAGTAAGGGGAACCCAATGGAGTACAAGACACATTCCACCTGACTATGTGGAACCCCAAGGTCCACCGCTCATGCTAGGAGATAACACCTGGTCCCACAACAACAAGAAGAAGATGACCACAACTAACATAACAAGGCTGATAGAGAACAACTAACATTACAACAACACAACACTAAATAACATACATTACTTCTAGAGGACATCACATACCAAAGGGAGAGTACAAATAAGGGAATACTAGTCTGTAGAAGGAAGAGTTTCATTGCATATTCTTGACATGGGTTAGCCTGGCAGTCTATCACTAGCCGCTGGCCCCCATCAATGGTTACCTTGGTAGTCTCTCACTAGCCACCGACCCCATAGGATGACACATGCAGAATCAATCTTCCTTTCGTGAGGACAAGGAAGTTGGTATTTCCAATCAAGCCTTCTCAACCCATCCTTAGCCTAAACGAGCACTACAAGCATAGGCAAGGAATTCACTTATATCTTGATTAGTGTGTAGACTACCCAAGCCCCTAATTTATTTTAAGTTATCATTGAGTTAAGAAACTCCCACATGGGTTACCCTGGCCCCACTTTGCACGTCGGCCTCCATTGAGAGCCACTCCCCCTACTAGCAGATAAGAGACCCTATAAAATCAACAGGGTAAATCCATTATGTACCAATAACGAAAAACCAAAAATGTATAAATATATCCCGAGCAAGGCATGGACCATCTTGCTCTTAAACACAACTATAATAACAAGAAAGTAATGCATGGCTAATACCCACAACAACACATAAAAAATATATTGTCAATAAACATAAGGATCCAACACAAAAATTCACTTACAATACATTTCCCAAGCCTATGGAAGACTTTGAACATCTGCTTCCCACAATGACTTAACATTTACACAATAACCCACAATTATTTCTATGTACAGTGTTTTTAATCTCCTAAAAAATGAAAGAAATCAAGCAAAAGACTAAAAACAAGAAAAACACTCAAGATAGGGCAATGAGGAGCTCACACCAACATACCAAGTCTCATGTTGTGTATATTTTCCCACGATGTTCGATTGGGTGTGTGCTTACTCAAAATTTTGGCAGCATAATGATGCTCTAGTGGAAAATGGGTGAGAGAGGTGAAAATGGCTAAGTGTTGGAATAAATAGATTGAAGGGATTTTTGGATGAATGGCTAGGATTGATTGATAGAGATCAATGGGTGAGATTAAGAGTTGAACAAAGGAATTAAAAATTCATTTTTAATGTGGATGGAAAGGATAAAAGCAATTTAATATTCCTTAGGAAAGAGAAAAGGAATTTAATATTCCTTGGGAGATGAGAGAGGAATTAAAAATTCCTCAAAAGGACCTTGGGAAGAAAAAAAGGAATTAAAAATTCCTTGGAGGATGGGGAGAGTTGACCAAGGGGTTGATTAGGATAGCTAATCAATGATTAGATTGTGTAAGTGAGGGATTAGGAAAATGATTAGGTGGGTAATGAGGATTAATGATCCACTTGCATATTATGGAGGATGTGGCACCTCCCTAATCAAGGATTAGGAATGTGCACATCCTTAATCTAGGATTATGCAAATTACTCAGGATTAGAAAAAGGTTATGAAGGATGTGACATGAGGGGAGTTAAATAAATAGATTATTTATTTGATTCTTTGGAGGAAATGGATAGGTGATGGGAGTAAATAATTAGAGATAATTATTTACTTTAGGCTAGGATTTAGAGATGATAGAAGAAATAAATTAGGATGAAGGGATAAGGGATACTGAATATTAATTAAATAATAGGGTATTATTTAATTAATATAGAGGATATGACATTAGTTGAATTGGGGGTAAATTGACTAAATTAAAGTGGTCAATTTTTAGTTTCTACATTTTTCCCCTCTTTGAGTTGGTGTTACAAAGTAGCATCATTTCAAAGAAGATTAAAACATAGCACCTAGAAGAAGATGGTTAGATTGTGAGAGATGCCCCAATCATTCAAAGAAGTGACTAGGAAGAAAGATGATGGGAGTGAAGATGAAGATTAGGGGTTGAGGATGCCCCCTTGAGAGGAAATGTGGGTTCAAGAGAGCACGGGTGTGCTCTTGAAATGGATGAGATGATGAAAGGGTAGATGGGGAAGATGATCTAAAGTGATGGATAGAATAGAGGACGGTGAGATGAAGAGAGAAAATAAAGCACAAATGGATTTAAGGACAAAGGTGATGTTGCCCTAGTTAAGCAACAAGCCAAAATGGGTTGATGGTGGATAGAGTGTTGTTGATGAGGGAATGATATATCCTAAAACAACAGAAAGATAGGGAAGGATACATCCCGATGATGATGATAAGAGTGTTGTTGGGGAGGGAAATATACATCTCAAAACAACACAAAAGGATAGGGTTGGATACATCCCAATGATGATGATGAGAGTGTTGTTGATGAGGGAAGGATACATCCCAAAACAACAAAAAGGGATAGGGAAGGATACATCCCGATGATGATGATGATGATGATGATGATGATGATGATGATGATGATGATGATGATTGGATCAAGGCTTGTAGAAAGGTTGGGAACAACACCAAGGATATGATTAGATGATTTGTGCTAGATTGAATGGATTAGGATTTGATGGAGATGTGAGATGGTTGAAATGAATGAAGATGATGGAGGAAAAGGTTCCTAGAATAACAAAGCTATATTATCCTTAGAATATTGAAGAGATGAGGAAATGATGAAGATGAAGATAGTGGAGTGATGAAAATAGATTGGATAGATAGATGAGGGAGAGTGATGAAGGATGGATGGGTAGTAACCAAATCAAGCAATTTAATTGTTATGTATTATGCTTCCATGTAATGAGAACTTAATTTGATATAGCATGAGATACTATGCACCGAGGTATTAGGAACCAATATGACTTTGTATCACATGCATGGGACTGACACAACAAACAAAAGGTTAGTCCAACATCCCAAAGTCATGGGGACTTTGGTAGGCCAATGTTGAAAACCACAAACACAAAGGATGCCCCAATGTAATACAAGACCACAGGGATTTTGTTGGGTACTACGTGGTACAACCAAGAAGACAAGAACAAACAAAAGATCAAGCTATGCCCTATGTTCACCAATCAAAGCACACCATGATATGATGGATCAAGGTGACCCCAACGAGGTATGATAGGAAGCTGAAATGATAAACAAAATCCAAAAGCATCAAAAAATCACAATAAATCTCAAATGTCCTTTGCCACAGGATCAAAAAATGGATGGGATTGATGCGACCTAATTAGGAAGGATGCATCCTGTTAAGACCAAAGATGGAGACTAAACTAAGTGATCGACATGACTCAAGATATTTGAAATTGATTAGATCTTCTGATACGAGTGGATCCCATTTGTTAAGAACCAACTAGATAGCGAGATACTTGATGACATGACATGACAACAAGACACAAGACTAACACACCCTAAAAACCTAAGGGCTCAGGGGATGATCAAAGATTAGCCTTGCCTATGTGAAAGCACATAGCCCTCGTAGTTCTATAAAAGATCATGGATAAAAGTGGAAAGAGGACAGTGGAGATGAATGGTGGAGGAAAAAGACCAGACAGACAAAAGCCTTAGGGGAAAATCAAATGATCAACCTTGCCTATGTGAAAGCATAGGAGAAACATAGTTTGACTAAAGTCCAAAGAAAGATAAAGGATAAGGGATGATGAGATGACCATGATAAGTGGATAAAATGATGGAACTAATATGATGATACAAGATAGACTTGGTCGATAGGATGGTGGTGATCATGTGTAGCTCAGGGATGGGATAGTTATCCAAATCATCAAAAGATGAATTGGGAGGATGAAATGATGGAGAGATGAGTGATGAGAAGTGATAGGAGATTGGAAAGATGCATGAAAGAAGTGGGATATATGGAATTGGGTTGCATGGGGGGAGCCTATAGCCAAATACCGATGACAAGGGATTATGAGATGGGATGAGGATAGAGATGAATGGATAGGGAGATAAGGATGGGGGATGGAAGGGATGCTATGATTGATGGATAGGAAGATAAGGATGGGGATATGAAAAGAATTTTTGGATGGGTAAGGAGATAACTATGGAAGATTGAAGGGATGCTATGATGGATGGATAGGAAGATAAGGATGGGGAGATGAAAATAATTTTTGGATGGGTAAGGAGATAAGGATGGGTTGATGGAAGGGATGCTATGATGGATGGATAGGAAGATAGGGATGGGGAGATGAAAATCATTTTTGGATGGGTAAGGAGATAAGGATGGAGAGATGGAAGGGATGCTATGATGGATGGATAGGAAGATAAGGATGGGGAGATGAAAATAATTTTTGGATGGGTAAGGAGATAAGGATGGGGAGGTGGAAGGGATTGTTTGGACAAATAGGAAGATAAGCATGGGGAGATGGAAGGGATTGTTTGGATGGACGGATGGGGAAATAGTAATAGCGGTATGGAATGGATGATATGATCGATGTATGATGTCTCCAAGGACTATGGTACAAGGTTAGAATCTACCCCACTCTAGATATTTCATGTATGATGAGGCAGCAGAGATGGAAGATAGAAGGATTGGAAAATACGGGAGTGAGATGGATATGGATAGGATGCATGGATAGGGAAGGGAGATTGATGGTAGCATGACAGGTGGACATGGGAGGTAGATGGATGTGGATAAGGATTAGTATAGTGTATAGGTGAGGGGAATGTATGCCAATAGGTGTCCAAAGAATGTATATATGTTTTCCCGTATCTATATCAAGATCACAAGGAGGATGGAGGGATTGGGATAAATGGGATATGATAGGCAAGATGTGTAAGATAGGTGGGATGGAGGAGATGGGTGAAGGGGATGTAGTTGCCCCCAAGTGTGGAAGTAAACTGGATGGGATATTTACACATGAATCTTGTTTTCTAGGTTTTCATAATGGTACTTATCCAAGGCGCTTGTTTTCCAAGTGTTCACCATTGGACGAATTATTTCTCTTTACTTTTTTTTTACTTTTTTGGATTTTGGGATAGTATGTGGATGGAGATGGATAAGGATAGGGATGTGGATAAGTGGATTTAGGAGATATGTGATAAGGAGATGGATGGAGGACTCACACATCAAGTTCCATACGAGGTATTAAGAGCCCATGTGTGAAGTGACTATTGGATGTTGGTACAACCTTATTAGGATGAATGGATTATGCAAGAGAATGGATTAAAGGGATTTTATGTGGGCGATATGTGGGATAATGGATGGGATATTGGAAAGTGCATGGGTGGAATGATGGAGTGGATGTGTGATGGGGAAATGTTTTCAGGACCAACATTGGCACATATCATGGTGGATGTGAAAGGATAGGAGGATTAATGGATAGAGAATGTGGGGATAATGGAGATGGGATAGTGAATTTTGGGACATAAGGACCCAAAATAGATTTAGGAGATGGAGGTTGTGTATGATTAGCTTTTGGATTAGCAAATTTGAATGTTGTTATAGGTTTTTCATTTGAAGGCATTGCATCTTTTTTCTTTGGGATCCACATGGTTTTGATTTTTTCTTTGGCGGGCCTTTGTGGCCTGTGGGTTTGATTTAGATTTTGGATTTGATTTTTCTTTTCATCAACATGTATTTTTAAGGAGATATGAGGGGCTTTAGATTCATGTGGATGTTAAGATTTATGCATTTTTACTTGGCATCCAAAGTGCTTTTAATAGCAATGGGATGGGTATGAGGAGATGGATGATGTGGAGGAAACCCGAATGGAGTGATGGAGATAGGATTTTGGGGATGATATGTGGATGGATAATGTGAGATAGTAGGCATAGAGGGGTGCCTTTGTTGATCCTCATTAGCTAATATGAGAATGGGTTGCTTATGATAGGTGATAGGAATAGGTGATTGATGGATAGGGGAATGGTGAGGATGAGATGGAGGAGGTGATTTTGGGATATAAGGGCCCAAAATGGAATTAGTACCTAGAGGATGTGTGATGGTGGGTGGAGGGACATAAGGACCCAAAATGGATTTGGAGGATGGAGGAATGTGGTGATTGTTTTGAGGTAATATGATGGAGGAGGGGGGATGGAAACAAATCATTTGGTGGAGTGATTGGAAGAGCCTATTATTCTTTTGGAAGAGGCTCGTTGAGGATGTATAGAGGTTGTACCAACATTTTTGGATTGTGAGTCTTGAGAGATATATCCAAGACCTTGTGTACGTGGATTTTCTTTGATACAAATGGGATCTAAAATACCTCGCTCATGAAGGCCTAAACCTTTTCCTTGATAGTTCATGGTCTTGAGCATTCGATCTATAGTAAGATGCTTGCTATTTTGGAAACATTATGTGAGTCCATTATTAGGTGGGGGAGGATGGGTGGTGTATATGCATGGTTCCTCTTCTGCAAGAAAACCACCATGGATAAATGTAAGAGTACCAAGGGGATATAAAAGTAACATTGGGATAGCTTGGTTAGGTGGTGATGAAGGATCATAGGATGGAATGGATGGGGGAATATGATCTTGAGTTGGGGTAGATAGGATGACAAGATCTTGATTGGGAGGAGTGAGTGATAAGGGATCAGGAGAGGGATTAGGTGATATGATAGGATCTGGATTTGTGGCAACGGGTGATAAGGGCTCATGAGATGGAGCGGTTGGATCTTGAGTGTCAATAGGATCATGGGATGGAATGGATGGGGGAATATGATCTTGAGGTGGACTAGATGGGATGGCAAGATCTTGTTGTGGAGAAGGGGATATGTTGGTATGCTTAAATGGATCAAGTTCTTGGCATGACTCATATTGTGTGGGTGGCATGATGATGGAGTGTTGGAGGGACTCCTCAAGTGGAGGAGATGGAAGGATGGAGGATTCATGAAGTTCATGGGAATGGATTTTGATGATACTAGGAGTGGGAGGATTGGATTGGATTTGGGTGTCTTTGATGGATTGGGTGGATCTAGGAGTAGAAGATGGTGATTCAATGGATTTGATGGTTTCAACCATTTGAGTGGTGCTAGGGATGGTAATAGTAATGATAGGTGTGGGATAGAGAAGGGTATAATCACTAGTGATTGTACATGGGGGAGTGGGTTAGCATGGTTGCATGACTTCAAGATGTGGAGATGGGGATGTATTCTTTGTCATGAGTCCTTGGAGGACTTCTGGAGTGAGATACTTGCATATTATAGGCTTAGATGGAGTGGTGGGAGTGGATGAAGGATTATGAATGGGTGGAGGACCAGGATTATGGATTGGTGGATTAGGATTAGATGGAGAAATGGGATTGGATGGAGGACTAGGAGTAGGTGCAAGATTAGGACATGGTGGAGTGGAAGATGGAGTGACATATGAGGATATGGATGGTGGATTAGGATAAGAGGACATGGATGGTAAATTAGGAAAAAAGGATGTGGGTGGTGGATTGTAGAATGAGGGATGATAGATTAAGGTAGGAAGATGTGGATGTTGGATTGGGATAGAAGGATGTGGATGTTGTACTAAGATAGGAATATTGAGACAATGGATTAAAGTGGGAAGATGCAGATGTTAGATTGGGATAGGAAGATGGGGATGTAGGATTAGGAGGGGAAGATTGGGATGGTGGATTGAGGTAGGAGTATTGGGATGCTAGATTGAGATAGGAAGACATGGGTGGTGGATTGTAGGAGTATTGGGATATTAGATTAGGATGGGAAGATTGGGATGGTGGATTAGGATAGGAGGACATGGATGTTAGATAAAGAAAGATGGAGATGAAGGATATGATGAATATGTAGATGGGGGAGATACTGGATATCCCTTGTCAAAGGTAGGATAAGGATTATTATTAGGTGTGGATGAAGGCGTGATGGGATAGCTTGAATGAGTGATTGGATTTTGGATGATGCTTGGAGAAAGCTTGATAGTAATGATAACATCAAGATGGTCTATATCATACTCATCTTGATCAACAAGACTTTCATTATCATCATCAACATAATTAGGATTTCCCTTGACTACTATTTTGGTTGCATTGATGGAGTATAAGGATTCATACCGCTAGATTGGATGGATATAGATTGAAAAGATGGGAATAAATGATTAGAAGGAAATAAAAGATGATGAAAAGATAAATAGGAGGAATTTAAGATTTGTTTTGATATCAAAAGATCTTGTATGTAGATGGACTAGAACTCAAATTGGGATTTAGGTTAAGCTTAGATTAGGATTGGATTAAAGCTCAAATTTGGGTTGGATTGAAGCTCATATTAGGATGATTGGAGGATGTGATGGGACTGATTCTAAACCAAGTTTAGGGGTTTAACTAGATGATGTAAGGTGTTGATGATAAGATTGGATTACAAAAGGATGATTACAATATTGAATCTACCTCAATATGGAAGTAGATTGATTGGTTCAAAGATGATTATTGACTTAGGATAGGTGACAATCCTAAGTGTTGGTACATGTGCCTCAAACTTACTGACATGAAACTCCTGAAAGAAAAAAATTAGTGAGACTCTTGGACTGTCTTGCTGACAAGTAGCTTGGTTCTAAAGGTTTGGAATGATCATGTTGGTGTGACTATTGTCAATCTTGCTGATGGGATCCATCAGTATGCCTTGAACGGTCAACACAAGTTTTCTATCTCTTGGCGAAGGTAGGAGTCTAACCAACATGTGATGGTCGGCATGAGTCTTGCTGATGGTTCTTCATTGATTAGAAATATGACTTCGAACTAGCTTTAAGATCTCTATCTGATGGTTAAATTCTAGCTGATGGTTTACTATTGGGGTAAGTCTTCCTGATGAGATGAACAAAGAGAATTCCCATTGATAAAACATAAATAGTCGAAGGAGCTTTGGAGACTCCCTTTGAGGAAAGTTCTTAACTTGATGGTGTTTGGTTCGAGAGACTTCACCAAGTTAGAGCGATAGAAGACAATTTGTGCATTTTTCAAGTGAGCAGTTTGGCATCAGTGAGACACAGTTTGGTGTCTCACCGATACGTGATAAAGTTGAAGAATTTTGACCAAACGACAGTTCTACATGGTTTGTTTTGAACCAATGAGAGAAGCAAAATGTAAAGAATTTGCAATTGGACTATTGTGACTGTTCACTTGTGGGAGATCAATAGACCATTTGTAAACTATGAACAAAATGGAACTCTTTGTAATGGTCAAGGATCGAATGGTTCGAGCAGTTAGTGTTTTTGAATTGAATGTTGTATAAGCATTGGAACAATAAGACATAACGAAGTGTGATAAAAAATTGTTTTGTATGAGGTTGATCAGGGAAATGTTGTTGTTGTGAGATTGATTATCAGAAAGGAGAGTTTGTAACTTGTATGTAATTCAATTGTTGTAATACAAGTGATTTTTCTTTGGTGTGGTGGGTTTTTCTCCTGTAAGGATTTTCCCACGTAAATATGGTGTTCAATTGTGTATGTGTTTATTTCTCTATTATGTTATTCCTTCCATGTGCATCTTAATGAACTGTAATTGCAAAATTTAAAGACATATCTGCATTCTTGTCTGAGTTTTTACATTAGGAGAGTTTGTTCCACACTTTAAGATTTCCTTACAAGTGGTATCAGAGCCTAGCCAGTTGTGTTATCCTTGTGAGTAGGTTGGGTTTTTTTTGTCAATCCTGTTTAGTGGGATTTTTTTGTAGAAGTTTGGTAATTTTCAAATTACATATTGAGATGGAAATGGAAAGTACATCAAGAAAGATTGAAATTGATAAATTCAATGGTAGTAATTTTGAGTTATGGAAACTCAAAATGGAAGATTTGCTGGTTGATCGTGATCTTTGGGTTGTTGTCTGGAATGAAACCTTCTAGCATGAAGCAAGAAGATTGGGATTTGGAAGATCAAAAATAAAAGGGGTTGATAAGACTTTGTTTGGAAAACTCTATTCTTCTAAAAGTTCATGAAGAGAAGATCGCATCTTCTTTGTGGAAAAGACTAGGAGATATTTATCAAGGCAAGTCCTTGGTGAATAAGCTGTTCTTAAGGAATAAGTTGTACTCTTTGAAAATGAAGGAAGGAGTATCTTTTGTTGATCATTTGAATACTTTTAACATGTTGATTTCTTAGTTAACATCTGTGGGTGTGAAGATTGATGAAGAAGATCGTTGTATGCTATTGTTATATTCTTTTTCAGATTCTTGGGATCACTTGGTGATGGCTATTGGGAGTACGACATCCACTTTTAAGATGGAAGACATTGTTTCTTCTTTGTTATCAGAAGAGATGAGAAGGAAATATTTTGAGAGGGAAAAGGAGGCTCTTGTTGTTTAAGGAAGATCGAAAGAAAAAGGAAAGAAGAAGGACAAGAAGTCCAAATTGAAATTAGAAGGGAGATCAAAGTCTCCTAGAAAGAAGTCCAAGGTGAAGTACTAGAACTGCGGGAAGCCTAGTCATGTCTGAAAAGATTGCAAAGAGGAGAAGAAGAAGAAGAAGAAGAACTCTTCTGACAATGATTCTTCTCAAAGCGAGGTAGATGCCTTCATTGCAACCTTGAAAACTCGAGCATTAGATGATTTCTGGCTGATTGATTCCAAAGAATCTTTCCACATGACATCTCATAGAGACTGGTTCACAAAGTATGAAAAATAAAATGGTGGAAAGGTGTATTTTGCAAGCAATTCATCTCTAGAAATAGTTGGCCTTGGAAGAGTCAGAATTCAGTTCCCTGATGGAAGAGTGAAGGGAATCAATGATGTAATACATATAGCAGGTTTGGCTTGAAGTTTACTTTCTGTTAGTAAGCTGAATGATGTTGGTGCATAGGTCTCTTTCTCTAATGGTGTTTGTAAGATGACTAGAGGCTCTATGGTGTTGGCAAAGGGTGCTCAAATTGGTGCTTTGTACAAGCTGGACGCACTTGTTGTTCAATGTAACAGTGTCTCTGTAAAGTCACAAAAAGTTTCTCTTGGAGAGGAGGAAAACGTCCTTGTTAGTGCAAACTCTTTGGAAGTTAAAATTCCAACAGAAAAGACTATGCTATGGCATCATAGGCTTGGCCACATTGGAGAAAAAGGTTTAAAAAATTAAAAAAATAAAAACTTGGTTGAAGGGCTTGATGACTGTAACCTTGAATTCAAATTTTGTGAACATTGTATATATGGCAAACAACATTGTGCTTCATTTTATTCTAGTCCTCATAAATCTTCTGGTATACTTGATTACATTCATTCTGATGTGTGTGGTCCAGTGAATGTTCCTTCATTATCAAAATCAAAATATTATGTTTCCTTTATTGATGACTATTTGAGAAGGACATTTGTGTATTTAAAAAAAATTAAATTAGAATTGTTTAGTCATTTTAAGGAATTTACAAACCTTGTGGAAAATTAGACTAGAAGAAAAATAAAGTGTTTAAGGACTGACAATGGTGGTGAGTTTTGTTTTGTTGAGTTCGAAAGGTACTGCAAAGATCATGGAATTAAAAGACATAGAACTACAGCCTACACTACGCAACAAAACAGAGTTGCTGAAAGGTTCAATAGGACGATGATGGAAAGGGAAAGAAGTATGTTGAACAATGCTAGCCTAGAGGAGAAATTTTGGGTTGAGGTAGTTGCAACAACATGTTACTTAATAAATCATTCCCCTAACTCTGCTCTTGTTGACAAAACACCTTTAGAAGCATGGTCTAGAAAGAAGCCCTCTTTAAGACATTTTCGAGTCTTTGGTTGTGAAGCATATGCATATGTTCTAAATGAAAAAAGATCTAAATTGGACAACAAGGCTATTAAATGTATTTTTTATTGGCTATAGTGCTGGCATAAAAGGATACAAGCTTTGGAATCCTAAGATTGAGAAGGTTTTGTACAACAACAGTGTTATTTTTCATGAGTTGAAGCCTTCTACTTTGGATTTGTAGTCAAAGACAAAATTTGAAAACAAAGGATGTAGTTGAAATTCCTCCCACACCAGGTAAAGAGGAATTAAAACTCAAGCAGCTCTAAAAGTTTTGAGCAAGAGGATGAATAATGTCCTCAACCTCAACCTGTGAGGAGGTCTACACACGAAAGGTGCCAACCAAATAGGTATGGATTCTCTATGTTGGATTCTAGTTGTGCCTATACTTTGATTACTAATATTGATGAGCCTAGGACTATAAGAGAGGCAATTGAAATGTCTGATTTAGATTCTTGGTTGGAAGCCATAATGAAGAAATGGCATCATTAAAGAAAAATTATACTTGGGATCTAGTTCCATTTCCTGAAGATAGAAAGTCTGTGGGCTGAAAAATGTGTATTTAAAAAGAAAATTGGTCTGGATGGATGTGTTGAAAAATATAAAGCGAGGTTGGTTGCAAAGGGATATTCCCAAGTAGAGGGAATTGATTATGGGGAAATTTTTTCTCTGGTAGTAAAGCTGACATCTATCGAATTTCTTTTGTCACTTGCAACTACATATGATTTAGAGATCAAATAGATGGATGTGAAGATAGTGTTTCTTCATGGTGATCTTGAAGAAGAAATTTATATGTCCCAGCCAGAGCACTTTGTGAAAAAAGGTAAAGAAAATCTGGTTTGCAGTTGAAAAAATATTTGTATCGATTAAAACAATCTCCTAGAATGTGGTACTAGAAGTTTGACACATTTGTTTTGTCATTAGGATTAGTAAGATTGAAATTTGATCATTATGTGTATGAAAAAGCTAAGAATGATCATATTTTAATTATTGCCATGTATGTGGATGATATTCTATTCATTGGGAATAGTAAGTTTATGATTTTAGATCTAAAATCTTAGTTTTTTGCAAAATTTGAAATGACAGATCTAGGTGTAGTTAGGTATATTCTGGGAATGGAAATAACCAGGGACAGAAAGAGTAGAAAAATTTGGCTCAACTAGAGTAAGTATATTAACACTATTTTGGAGAGATTTTATATGATTGATTGCAAGCAACTAGTTGTTCTAGTTTTGTAGGGAACGAAGCTATTTGTTGAAGATTGTCCAAAATCTCCTACTAAGATGGAGGATATGACGAAGGTGCCTTATGCAAGTGCAATTGAGAGTTTAATGTATGCAATGGTCTGTACAAGGCCAAACATTTCCCAAGTAGTGGGAGTACTTAGTCATTTTATGGAAAATCCAGGAAGGACACATTGGGATGCTATGAAAAGAGTGTTTAGATATTTGAAGGGCACTTCAGAATATGCTTTGTGTTACCATGGAAATTTGGTTGAATCATAAAGGACTCTCAACATTCATGGGTATGTGGATTATGATTGGGCAGGAGACATTGACAGCAGAAGATCCACTAGTGGATATATTTTCATGGTGAATGGTGGTGCAGTTAGTTGGATGAGCAAGTGGTAGGCTCTAGTCGTTTTGTCCACTATGGAGGCAGAATACATGGCAGCTACACATGCTTGTAAAGAAGCAATCTGGTTGAAACGTTTATGTTCTAACATTGGGTTTGATGAGGACAAATTCCAATTTATTGTGACAGTTAGAGTGCTATTTTTTTGGCAAAAAATCCTACTTTCCATGCTAGGACAAAATATATTGATGTGCAGTATCACTTTATAAGAGATATGGTGGAGGATGGAAAGGTTTATTTAGAAAAAGTGGATACTATGGAAAATGTTGTAGATGCATTGCCGAAACCAGTAAGCACAGACAAGTATAGGTCATGTGCAAGATCGATGGGCCTTGGTGCGCATGAATCTCAATAGTTTTTGGATGCTCTAGAGGCATTAGTAAGATCTTTGTCAAGTGGGAGATTGTTGGTACATGTGCCTCAAACTTACTGACATGGAACTCTTGAAAGAACAAAATCGGTGACTCCTGGACTATCTTTCTGACAAGTAGCTTGGTTCTGAAGGTTCAAAATGATCATGTCGGTGTGACTATTGGTTGGTCTTACCAACAGGATCCATCGGTATGACCTGAACGATTGGCGCAAGTTTTCTATCTCTCGACAAAGGTAGGAGTCTGATCGATAGGTGATGGTCAGTGTGAGTCTTGCCGATGGTTCTTCATCGGTTAGAAATATGACTTCGGCCCAACTTTAAGATCTCCATTTGATGGTTAAAGTCTAGCTAATGGTTTATGATCAGGGTAAGTCATCCTGATGAGATGAATAAAGAGAATTCCCATTGGTAAAACATAAATGATTGGAGGAGCTTTAGAGAATCCCTCCAAGGTGAGTTCTCAGTTTGATGGTGTTTGTTTGGACAGACTTCACCAAGTCAAAGTGATGGAAGACAATGTTGTGTGTGTTTGTCAAATGGGTAGTTTGGAATCAGTGAGACACGGTCTGGTGTCTCACCGATACATGATACAATTGAAGAATTTTGACCAAATGACTGTTCTACATGGTTTGTTTTGAACCAATGAGAGAAGCAGAATGTAAACTATTTGTAGTTGGACTATTGTGACCATTCACTTGTGGGAGATCAATAAACCATTTGTAAATTGTGAACAAAATGGAACTCTCTGTAATGGTCGAGGGTCGAATGGTTCGAGCAATTATTGTTTTTGAATTGAATGCTGTATAAGCATTGGAATAGTAAGACATAACAAAGTGTGATCAGAAATTGTTCTGTACAAGGTTGATTAGGGAAATGTTGTTGTTGTAAGATTGATTATTTGAAAGGAGAGTTTGTAACTTGTACATGTAATTCAATTATTGTAATACAAGTGATTTTTCTTTAGTGTGGTGGGTTTTTCTCCCGTAAGGGTTTTCCAACATAAATATAGTGTTCAATTGTGTATGTGTTTATTTCTCTATTTTTTTATTCCTTCCATGTGCATCTTAATGAACTCTAATTGCAAAATTTAAAGAAATATCTGCATTCTTCTCTAAGTTTTGACATTAGGAGAGTTTGTTCTGCACCTTAAGCTTTCCTTACACTAAGTAAGTGTGGATGATGACAATTGGGATTGGACACCTAAGCCAATTTGGATAAAAACCCCTAAAAAAAAGTCTAGGTGATTGGGATTGATAAACTAATGATGGATATGCACCCTAAGGATGTTCTAAGATGCACCTATATGATTTTATTGATGAATTGATGACTTTTGTAAAATGCAGATGGATGAAAATGACGATTACAGGAAGATGGATAATGATAAAAAAAATGATTGTGGAAAAGGACTCAGTAAATGAAAAACTTTGAGTGGCCAAAAGGATTCACATTATGGAATTTGTATGGGAAGTAGATTCGCCTATGTGTGTAAAAAAATCACTTGTCTAGGTAACGAGTTCTCTTGTCCAAAAGAAGCAAAATTGCTTCTGTGTTAATCAAATTCGCCTATCCAGGGAGAGAAAATTTGCCCATATCTTAGATGAAACAAGAAATAGGAAACTTTATAAAATAATTTTGCCTATTTGGGGGGATCAAATTCACCCTTGTCTAGGTTGACACAAGAAACAGATGAATTCACCAAGAAAATTCGCCTATCTGATAGCATATTCGCCCAAAAAACTAGTAGAATCACCTAAACTCTCACAAGTTCACCTAAACTTTGAAAAGTTCACTTAAAACCTTGGAAAATCTTAGGGGAATGATTATATTTGACTTTTAAGATCACCTAATGAGGATGACAACTTCGTCTATTTCTTGAATGGTACGAACAAGGAACAAACTCACCTAAAAATAAGATCACTAATTGACAAACAGATTCTCCTAAACCTTGACTCAGACAGATGAAAGACTCAGACGGGAAGTGGGTTTGCCCCTATGAAGAGAAAATTCACACAAGGAGGTTGTAAATTTTCTTTTCCTAAGGGAATAGGTGAATTCGATGGGAAAGAGGACGGATAAGTAGACTCAGACTGATAGCAGGTTCACCCTAGAAGGGGGAAAATTCACCTATTTTGAGAAAATGGGTGAAGTTGATGGATGATGACTGACTGGATGACATGGACTAAAAGCGGGATCACCCCTGTGGACAATAGGTTCACCCCTAAGAGATGGAAAATTTTCCCGTTCTTGAGAAAATAGGTGAATTTGATGAATGACGACGAACAAACTTACCTAAAGGATAGACAGACTCACCTATTCTAGAGAATGGGAAAAAATGAGGTCGCCTAAAAAGTAACCCATAGGAAAATTCACCTCTGAAAAAGATGAATTCGCCCGAATGGATGACCTGGACTAAACTCAGACACAAAATTGCCCTTTTGCAGGGAAAAATCACTTGTCTACAGTGTGAATTCACCTTTGTAAGGAGAAAATTCACCTCTGAAGGCAGGGGTTGATTGTGGCAAAGGACAACAAGCATAACAAACAACAGATAGAAGGTTGGGCTGGCTCAATTGAAAATAAAAGCACCGGTATTGCACAATGAAGACACACCAAGCAACACAATCCTAAAATTAGTGACAAGGGTTTACAAACTTGATGTAGGCTCACCACCTTGAGTAGACAACCCAAGGTTAATACTCTGTGATACTGGGGTGGTTCTTTGGATCAACCTTTCTCACGGAGGTAGATAGCTAGCATTCCAGTGGCACAGGGTCATCAACAGACGCCACAAGATCACCTTCACACTCTCACTCAAGGACTATTAGAGTCCACCATGAGGATTTATATTTCAACCCAAGGGAGTACGTGGTGAGTAACTTTTGGGTATGGTGTGCATCCCCTGCACTACACCAAGCCACAACTAAAACATAGGTCTCTATCTAGGCTAAACAAGGCTATCTCATGAGTCCCCGATATACGAACTATACGTGGGGCACAACTATGAACACCAGCCTATCACAAGCATGAGTTGGGAGTCCTAGTGAGGTACTGGAAACTCAAACCAACTCTACACATCTTATCTAGGTATCACCTTAGCTTTGACACTTTGCTAAATATGACGTGACTGGATTGAGGTACAACTTTAGCTCTCCCCCCTTTATATACCTCGTTAGTAACACATGGTTGGGATCGTCCCCCGGGTGATGAAATCCCAGGGAAGTCTCGTTAAGGGAAGAAGATACTAGAAATTTTTGGTTGATCCCTAGGCTCACACGTAGCACAAGGGGAGAGCTTAGATGCACTAGCACTTCCAAGGTGGACTGGAATGGACTGGACTAGAGTAAACTATGATTTCTCATCACCTAGGATCGCTAAATGGTGCAAGGGGATTAGATATGTCAATAGTTCACTCTCAAACACAACAAAAATGTATAATTGACCCTTTAATTAAAAGCTATGTGTTCCTAGCTAGTATGAAAAACAACAAACTAACTAACGAAAAGGTCTTCAACTGATCGTCCTGTAGAAAATGCGTTAGTAATTTAACACCACCGATCTTGGGTGAATGAGGAAAAGTTGCACAAATTGTTAGTGAAAATTAGGCACACTCACAAACAAATGAGTTACTGGATTAGTACATGAGATTGAAACCAAAATGATGTTAAAAACTGAAAAATCAAGTCTCAGGTTTACCACAAACTCTCCTTTGTATGAGGAAAATTTGCTTGTCTTGATGAGAAAATTTTCCCCTGCAGTAAGCAAATTCCCCTATTCTAGATGAACAAATTCGCCTATCTGTACAAATGGGTGAATTTGATTTCACATCTACAACTCGAGCACTCTCGCCTGTTTCTGGAGATCACTGCAAACTTGCCCCTACTTCGATCAAATTCGCCCTTGATTGCAAGTTCACCCCTTTTCAACAAAAAGGGCTAATTTGCTGGACGTGAATTAGCCCTTGTGACTAGAAAATTTTCTTTAATTGCAAGTTCGCTTGCTTTAGACTATAGATTTGTCTCTATAAGGCAAAATTTTTCCCATCAGGGTAGATTTGCCCCTGCGTGTAAATCCTAAACCTACAAAAACTCAAACAATAAACGTGAAATGGTTGACTTTTGATGTGGGTCCCACCGAGCATGCCAAAAATTTGTGCAATATTTTTAATCTCCTAAAAATGTAAGAAATTAAGCAAAAGACTAAAAACAAGCAAAACACTCAAGATAGGGTGATGAGGAGCTCACACTAGCATACCAAGTCTCATGTTCTGTATATTTTCCCACAATGTTAGATTGGATGTGTGCTCACTCAAAATTTCGACAACATAATGGCGCTCTAGTGGAAAATGGGTGAGAGAGGTGAAAATGGCTAAGTGTTGGGATAAATAAATTGAAGGGTTTTTTGGATGAATGGCCAAGATTGATTGATAAAGATCAATGTGTGAGATTAAGAGTTGACCAAAGGAATTCAAAATTCATTTTTAATGTGCATGGAAAGGATAAAATGGAATTTAATATTCCTTAGGAAAGAGAAAAGGAATTTAATATTCCTTAGGAAAGAGAAAAGGAATTTAATATTCCTTGGGAGATGAGAGAGGAATTAAAAATTCCTCAAAAGGACCTTGGGGGATGGGGAGAGTTGACCAAGGGGTTGATTAGGATAGCTAATCAATGATTAGGTTGTGTAAGTGAGGGATTGGGAAAATGATTAGGTGGGTAACGAGGATTAATGATCCACTTGCATATTATGGAGGATGTGACACCTCCCTAATCAAGGATTAGGAATGTGCACATCCTTAATCTAGGATTATGCAAATTACTCAGGATTAGAAAAAGGTTATGAAGGATGTGACATGAGGGGAATTAAATAAATAGATTATTTATTTAATTCTTTGGAGGAAAGGGATAAGTGATGGGAGTAAATAATTAGAGATAATTATTTACTTTAGGCTAGGATTTAGAGATGATAGAAGAAATAAATTAGGATGAAGGGATAAGGGATAATGAATATTAATTAAATAATAGGGTATTATTTAATTAATATTGTATTATTTAATTAATATAGAGGATATGAAATTAATCAAATTGAGGGTAAATTGACCAAATTAAAATGATCAATTTTTAGTGTCTACAATTTCCAATTCAATAATCATTTACTTTACTTTATACAACAACTCAAAGGAATAATAAAACACATAATCTAGAATGTCAGGGATCACAAGAAACCATTTCATGTTTACAAAGAGTCTATCTTAACTCACAAATAATCTATTATTACATATAATCAAATTATTCATGTATTTAATTGCAAATGAATCAATTCTACCTTATCTTGTTCCCCCCTCCCCACCATTTTCATTTATTCTAAATACAATTACATCAATATTTCTATACCTATTTTTTTCCTTGTTTTGTTTATTTAAATTCAAATACATAAAAGCAACAATGTTTTCTCATTGATCTCATCACATATATACACAAGCATATAAATACTTTCATATAACACATATATAGAAATATATATAAACATGTATAGACACACATATATATATACCTATTAACATATGTTTTATATTAACAAGACAAGGTTCTATTTCAAATAAAGAATACATATTTTTATACTAACGTAATTACAAATGAAAATGGATAATTTACTCACACCCACACACATACCTATATATATATATATATATATGTGTGTTTTGTTTTACATAGCCGATAGTTAAGTAATAGTGTGGCTCACGCAAGCTACGCCTTAACTAATGCATGTTGCTTAATATCCAATAAATGGTTACAAGATATAAGTACATTGACTACCATTAAACACTAAATTACATATATAAAGATAAAAATCGATATCTCAGAATGACAGAAGTTTAGTTTCCATGCATGCTGGACAATAGTGGCTGATGGTAAGGTTGGACAGAATGTCTCTAAAGGAATGTATAATACTTATCCGCCACCCATACCAATCTATATCGATCGATTTATTTAAGATCAAATTCCTACCGAACAAAGAGAATTCTATATACTGTATACACACAGAGATCTATCAATAAACATTCAAATTTCCCAAAGTCTACAACAACAACACGTGGGGTATCAACATCCTCACAAATTTGTTGAATTACCAATATGCGGCTGGAAGCTTACTATCAATAGTCCAGAGCAATGAATATGTATATATTTCATGAGACTATTGAGCCTAAGGAAAAGAATTAGAGTGGTATAAATACAAGAAAACTTCAACTATGTCCAAGTGGCAACTTGCAAGTACAAAAACTCTATCACACATAGGAATAGCATAACACAGATATTCAATAGGGGTTCAATCTTACCTACAGACAATGATTTCACATGTGACAAGTGCGATTTTACATGGAACTAACTAGCAATAGAAACATATATAAAATCTGCATGAAGTCGAATCTATGGTCATCGAAATTTAAAGGAACCAATACATTTCAGGGCATTCACTTATTTAGAAGACAAAGAACATAGGGGTTTATTTCAATGAAATAAAAGAATTCGATGCCTTCAGAAGACCATACACCGGTTTCAATTTGCTGACAATAAATTAAATCATAGGTAACAATGAAGAATACACAAAAAAGCTTAAGGGGGTTTTCTAGCATTGGTAATTAGCAAGTGCCATCACCAGAAGAGGAATGGATATAGAGTAGGCACAAATGATTTCCAACAAGAGTCTTGGCTAAAATCTTCTGAATATGTAATTCCTAACTTATTCAATTCAAGATTGAATAAATAAAGAATCATTTGTTTCAAACAACTCAACATTAACATTCGTATCCTACATAGAATATAAATTGGGAAAATGATGGAACTTGGATTCTCTTGCTTGACAGAGGAAGTTTTTTTACAAATCTCACCACTCTCAGCTTGTAGCTTTAGTACACTTCCTAGATCTCAACGAACACTGCAATCCCCAATTCCAAATCCTCCAAAATCTAGAAACAAACTTTCAAGAACTAGAAAAACTCCAAGAACAAGAAAATTATTCACGACTCATTATTTTTTTTATAATTCAACCATATCTTATTATTTGCACATAACTAAATTCACTTTTAAAATATTTAATTTATTAATTTAATCCTTTCATTTTAATTTGCTTGCACAATACAATAATTATTATATTTATTTAAATATTTCTTTATTAAATCATAAGTTTAATTTATTAAAATCAAATAAAGACTTTAATAATATTTTATTTAATCAACACTTCGATTATATAAGATCTTTTATTTTTAATTATCACAATGTCTTTTAATTTCAATAATATTTTATTTTAATATAATAATCAAACAAAAGCACTAATCGGGTACATTACTTAAATGAACAGAATACCAAGCAGTATTTGACCTTGAAGCAGAAAAGAAGGAACAACACAACGACACAGACAAACCAACTCAAATTGACCACACTGACAAGTAAATACGATCGAATATTCATCCTCATCAAGGATGATGGCTCAACATAGGTGACCCGATGCTATCTCCAAATCAACAATTTCCATTGGGATTAAGGCACGCCCAAACCTGACAATTCAGGTGGAGTCGATGCTTGGTACCTACAACTTGTAGCAAACCACACATTCAAGCATGTACATAGATAAATAGTCAAACACATCGTGAAGGGAAAATCGTAGTGTCGCAGGGCACTTGCAAGTGAGAGATGCGACATTGTTCCCCTTCACCAAAATACATCAATGCACAATAATTAGATACTAAAATCATGATAAGAACATACATCAAATAATCACACAATACTCATAGTAATAATAACCCACTCAATCAATTAAACCATAAATGAGTCATGACATATACATAAACATCTATGATAAAATAGTATCAATTATCATCATAGTAATGAGTCCAAAATCGAGCAATGTATCATAATGTCTAAATACAAACAAGTCACTGTTAGAAACATAAAGAAAACTGAGGGGCACTACAAATAGCATGTTGCAGTTGGTATATGTGGAATGGTTGTGATCTCCCAATTGTTGTACAAACATAATTAGGAATGATTATTAGAATTAAATATTGAACTTTAACGTTCTTCTAGGAGTTCACATGTGATGTATTCTAGACTAATATAAAACCTAGTTACATTTAATTTTAGTACTAATTAAATTGAACTAGATAGGTTAAGGGAAATATTTTTGTGTACTGTATAAGGTGTGATGAATAGCCATCAACACAAGATTATCTAATCATGTAGTCAAGTGTACTTAGCATTAATTAATTTAAATTTTGAATTCAAAATTTATAAATAAATATGTATAATATATTTAAATGTGAGATGTTTGTGTAGAATTCATAACTATACTAATTATAATAAATCATAAAAGAATGTACCCTCCTCTTTTGTAGCCCCTAAAGTGGATGTATATGGACTATAATAGAGTTTATTACAATGCTTTAAAAAAATGGGGTGAACTCTTTACTAGTATTGATGTGCCTACGGTGCTAGATGGACTATCCCCATCTCCTTCATGATCTCTATTTACTTGAGCTACAAATTGATTAGCTTGGTCAATCAAGTTCTTTGAGAGCCTACCTAATGCTCCTAGTGAATGGGGGAAGAATGGTGGTTATAGAAGGAGCAACCAAATATGGAATATGAAATAATTAATTTGGATCGTGTGCACCAAATATAGACTATGGAATGTCACCACCAACACCCTAGAGTGACCTCATACCAAAATAAATTAGGTTTTAAACCCATCTAAAAATTAGCTCATAATTAAAAATTTTAATGGCACCTCAAATTTTCCATGTGGTTTATAGTCATATACCATCCACTAATGGACCTAAAATTAGTTAAGATTTGGAGGTTCCTACATTATTTGATTAATTTTTTTTTGAGATGGATGGGGAGATTGGTAGAAAGGGTCAATCAAATATGATTATAATGTTTTTGTATACATAAATAATTTATTTGTTTGTAGGAAAATCCACCCAAACAAAATTTCCCGTCTCCTCCCTCTAGTAATGAAATCTATCTAAATCAACCTTTATGCTTCTAATTAAATCAATTACAATCTACATAGATTTGGAAAGCCTATCTATATGAGGGGAAATATAAGGATTAGCATGAAACAAATCTATTCAAGTTTGGATCATGAATGCGTTTTGATTTATCTCCACTTTTAACCCTTGCTCATTGATTTGAGGTTGATTTTGACTGGGGTTTTGGGGTGGGATTTTGGATGGGGTTTTTTGAAGTGGGATTTTGGATTTCTCAAGTAAAGGGCAATTCAAAATAATATCATATGAATCAATTTAAACCATGACCTCAACTACAATTATAATAAAATAAAAAATAAATATAAATACATTAAATGCTTAATATAAATAAAATTTAAAAATATTTATAAATTTTGTAAATAAATTAATTCTATTTCGAATTAATAAATCAAAAATATTATGCATTTTTAAATAAATAAATTTTATTTTGAATTAATAATTTTTAAAATAATTATATATATTTCAAATAAATACATGAACATGTATCAAAAAGTAGAAAATATAACTTGTCAATTAAATCTTGCTCAAATAGTCTAATAATTTCTATGAAATAAGGACATCTTAGGTTTCCTAATATTATATACATCCATCATAAAAACCATGAAGCTAATGATCAATGGAATGAGAGACATTAAGGAGGACACTATCATTGTAAGGCAATAATTTCCAAAATCATCACTATATGTATCACCATATAAGGAGGTAAGAGATCTTGATGTAAATAACATATACGTCATGCACACAAGATTGAAATCATAAAATATTTTTTTCTATGTATATTAGTCATTTCTTAGGGTTCAATAATCAAGACATAACTTGGTTCAACCTTTAGGGGTTAGGGTTTAGTGTTTAAGTTATAGATCTTAGTTTTCAAGGTTTTGGGTTTTTATTTTGTGTTTGAAGGTATATCATTCATCAGGGAAAACTTTAGTGGTGAATCTTCACCAATTGGCGAATTTCTCACACCCAACAGGGTGTCCAAATCACCTGGATTTTATGAACTATAGGTCCAATGCATGTCCATTCGCCAATGAGTTTTTTTATGAGGCATATTTAAGAAAAACATTCGCCATTATCCAACTACACGTTTCAATTGGACCGACTAATATTTTCGCTTGGAATCCCGAAAGCATTTAATAAAACACTTACATATTCGCCAATACTATTAAAACAACATTGTATCAGGACCTATTTCACCAATTAAAATTTACAAATAGTTGCTTGTGAAGACCCATTTCACCAATTAAAATTTATAAATAGTTGCTTATGAGGACCTATTTCGCTAGTAACATTAAACAATAATTACATTTGAGGACACATTTCGCCTTGAAAATTACAACATACCATTGTATAAACACCCGAGATTCGCCAAATTTTTAATATACCATTTAAAAATCTCGTGGAATTCGCCAAATATGGAATCATGGATTGATATAAATACAATCAAAAGTGTCATTTATTCTTACACATTTTGTTCGGTTCTAAGGTTCTACTTCTCGATTTGGAAGTAAGTGAAAGCCGAAAACGTAGACTTAAAGGTGAGTGATCATTTCTTCATAGTGTTATTAGTTATAGTAATAAGTTTTCTTTATCTCTTTTCCATTCTTTATTTAGTCTTAAAGATGATACTGAGTAGGGAATGGGATCTATATTATTATTCTTTGTCCTTAAATAAGAAGACATTTTTTTTCCAGTTTTTATTCGAAGTGAGATGAATATGTCGCGCGAATCAGTGATCAATATGTGGAGTGACTCAAATAACAAGGGTAAGGCTCCTATTGTTCCTTAGGGTGGTGAAGAGACTCCTACTACTCCTCATACTCCTTCCACTCCTCAGGGTGGTAAGGCTTGTGCTTCTCCTCAGGGTGGTGAAGAGACGCCTACCGCTCCTCAAGCTCCTTAGGGTGGTGAAGAGACTCCTTCCATTCCTAAGGGTGGTGAAGAGACTGGGAGGCCATCAAAATTCCAAAAACTTAGATGTACCATACAATCTTACTTTGGAATTGCCAAAGCTTCTGATCCATCAGGTCAAGATGGAGCTACATCATCAACTCTTCCACCAAATATTGGTAGCATTCACAATACCTCACCACCACCAGAAGGTCTTGAGTTGAGATTGTCATTGATTTAAATCAAAATGAATCAAATTAGGATGGCAATACCGCAGAAGATATTCCAAGGGATACCCTGGGCTCAGTTAGCTAGAATGAGATAATTGACTTGGATGAGGATGATGATGTTGGTAGCAAGAAAAAAAAAACCAAAAAGGGGGGCCGAGTGGGAAATGACAAGGAATTTTCAACTTGGTTGGTTGTCAAAGTACCCATTCATTGAACCAGTGGGGAAAGAAAATGATATTGAAAAAGAAACATTGGCAAAATGTACGATTTGTACTTGGAAATGTGGAAGATACAAGACGTTGCAACTAAATATTGACACTATAGAAAAGCATATCAGTAAAGTTTATGAAAAAAAAATCATAGACATAAAGGAACAAATAGTCGTATGATGGAAATAAAAGGAAGAATGTCTTCATGTTAGGTATGTCGCGGATTATGAAGAGCATCACCAAAAAATGTCAAAGCTTGCTGCATGTAAAGGTACACTTGAAGCTCAATTTGGAAAAGCAATGGAAGAAACAAATCTGTCAAAAACTATTCAGATGAGTGTTGTTTTTTATATTTTTTCCAGAGGGCATCCTATGATAGACTACCCAGAATATTCTAGTTTATTATCTTATTTAAATGTTCCTCACTATCCCTACTCACATTGGTCAGTAAACGTTGGATGGGAATGGGAAAATTGTCTTGCTGTAGTGGAAAAGGAAGATTTAAAGGATAAAGTAAAAGAGTTAAATTTCATTGCATTATCTTTAGATGAAGTTACTATGGTAGAATTTACTTCTTGGGTTTGTATGCATTTGTATACTGTACAAAAAAATGTTCGCCAAGCTCATCTTCTCTATGTTCATAAAATGAAGAACAGTTCAACATTGCAAAATATGTTTGAACTAGTCAAGAAATCTTTGAATGAAATTGCAGGTATGTATGAGTTGACAATTACAAAAAAATTGGTGTGTGTAGGAGCTGATGGAGTTGCAGTGATGCAAGGTCAAAGGACCGGTGTTTTCAAAAAGTTACAAACTACTTGTGCACCATACATTCTTGGCACTCATTGCATGGCCCACAAAATGAATTTAGCATTCAAAATTGTAAGCAAGTTTCCTATAGTATCAAAATTCAAAAATATAGTCCGCAAGATCTACACATACTTCTACTGAAGTCCTAAACGTTTCATAGAATTTCATTTTTTTTGGGGGAATAACACTAGGAAACAAGCTTCTCAAGGACGTCAATACCAGATGGATCTCCTTGCATGGAGCAATGCAATGAGTTCTTTTAGAATATCAATCCTTGATTGGAGTGATGGACGAAAATCACAATACAGTAGACAAAACTCCTGACCTCTTACATAGGTTAAGCAATATAGAGACACTCTTGACTTTAACTAGTCTTCTTCCCATGTTGGATGTGATGAACGAGCTTGTGAAGAAATCCCAAGACAAAACTATGTATATTAATGAATATGACAATCTACGTAAACATATATGCTTGGCCCTCGATCACCTATATCTATATCTAACACAAGATGGCACAAATTATTTCATGTGGCAAAAAATTATTGATTTGAATGATCCTGATAATTATTTATAGTTTAATGCAAGCGGGCACTTATGTATTTGTGTACATGGATATGAGATACAAATGTACCAATGTAAGACAGTCAGGCACTCTAGCAAATAAGTTGTTGTTAACGAGGAAGATTTTGAAGGCATTGTTAAATCTGTTGGTGATAATTTGAAGGAAATTGAAAAATCTCTTTCCTCAAAGATTCGTGAAAGATTCCCTCGACATGAAATACTTGAAGCCATGAGTATTGTGTATCCTCAATTTTGGGAAAACTGAGATAACCCAAAATATTTTCATGCTCAAGTAAAAATATTGATCAAACAATTTTCAAAAACTGTAACATGATGAGCAAAAAATAGAAAGAATTTTAGATGAAGCTAAGCTTAGAAAACAATGTAGGAATTTTGCAACAACTATGAAAGACTAGTATAAATCCATGGGCAAGGACAAGGCCTTTGAACCGAGATCAATAAAAAAGGCTTGGAAAAACTTAGGTCAGAGTGAAATATTGTGTGGTTCGATATCAGAATATTTCAAACTTGCTGATTTATGTCAAACAATGATATTGGGGTCAGTGGAGGATGATAGAGTTTTTAGTACATTGGGGTTTTTGAAATCAAAGTTAAAAAAGAAACTAGACAAGAATTTGGAAAATTGCTTGAGGATGAAAGGAGTTGCGTATAATGTCAAAAATTTTCCTTTTGAAAGGGCACTCACAATATGGAGGTCTACATGTGAAAGAAGAGGGATCGGGTTGTGCAACACTTCAATTCCAAAGGCTGGTACTGGTGGCACTGGCAGTGGCAATGGGACTAGGACATATTACATTGACAAAAATGACATAATGAATGTTAAATTTGAGACACAGGCTAAAGAAAATGAAGAGTAGACTTGGAATCAAATTCAAGATGACTCTTTTACTTTATCTGATGATGAACGTCAATTTGAGGACCCTGAGTCCGTTTGGGAAATGGAAGAGAATTAACAACTTTTAGGTATTTATATTGCACTTCATGGATCCTAGGATCAATTTCCATTGTTCCATACTATAGTTGATGATATTTTATGTTGTATTCAATGAAATTTTGAATCATTGTACTTCATGATATTTTATTTTATATTACACTTCATGAATCATATTCCAAAGTCAAACTATAGTATATGATATTTTATGTTGTATTCCATGAAATTGTGATATTTTATATTGTATTTTATATTTTACATTAGTCTGTACATAGCATTCAATGAGGTGTCAGATGACGATGCCTTTGAAAGGTTAAGGCAAGATAAGTCCATAATGTCGTGTGGTCGCTAAAACTTGGAACCTTAGAACCAAAGCCTGAAGTTTCAAAGTTTTCCAAACCTCCAACCCATCGACTAGAGAGATGACCAAGAAAGACTTGCAACTCAACAAAGTGAACCATCAACCAAGTCAGCGAATCGGTAAGTTATGAAAATTTAGAGCTCTGCAACAAGGTTATAAAACTATGAGGACTAGCAACTAAGGTTAGGAAAAGCACCAAAACTTCCACTTTGAGTGATAGTAACCACAACAATGAAACTAACCAAAAATACATCATTCCAATTCTAATAATAGATAATCCATGGAAAAATACTCAACAAAAGTAGAATAAATCCACATACCATAACTCAAACTCAAAGGATAGGTCTAAAAGACTTGCAACTTAGTTTCTCAACAAAGTGAACCAAGTCAGGGAATCGGGAAGTTATGAAAATTTAGAACTCCGCAACAAGGTTATAAAACTCGGAGGACTAGCGACTAAGCTTGTTTTTCTCCCTTATTTTGAGCTATCTATATTGTCTCTCCAGTTGTAACATTTTACATGAATTATTAATGAAATCTGATCAATGATCTTTCACTAATTTTCTTTGTCATTAATATTATGCATTGATGTTTGTTTTAATTCTGGCTCTAGTTTAATGAACCAATTAAAGTACCTTGATTAAAGCATGAATTCATATAAATGTTTAGTGGATCTGCTAAGCAGTCATGGAGATTGAGTATTGATGTGTGAATTGTAATGCAATTTCACTAAGATTATGGATGCCTGGAATTAAAATCACCTTATAGTTCATATTTTAATTGTGTTAAAAGTAAAACTTGAGCATGTACTCAACGATTCATCACTCAACTCAATGCTTATTAGATTAATAACATATTAAGAATAGTATTAGTAGCATATACAACAATGAACACCAAAAAACATTAAAGTGTATCTAGAAGTTGAAACCACTACCAGAATTTTTCTTCAAATGATATAATAAATAATACTGATAATTGAACATCAACACATTATTGAAGTCTAAATTTGATCTTTTAAATTGATTACCACATGAAGGAATACATAGAGGCATTGGAAATGAAAAATATTGCTCAAAGAAAACTCTGCACAGAGCTGAGTTGGAACTTGGAAACTAATATTATCAAAAATTAAATCACACTATCACCTTTTCTAGCAACTTCCACTCTTTAGGTGTTGGAATTGCCATTTGTTCTAACTGATGCTGTTTGACTTGAAGATTTGTTAACAATTCATGATTCAAATTGGAACCTGTATTGGATTCTTCATTCAATTTTGCATTCAGGGTTAGCAATGGTTCGATGGAATCCAAATAGGTCACCACATCTAGGTTATGAGGAAACTGGTCCAAATCAATCTTCCTTGCATCCTCCATCTTCTTTTTGAAATCATTCTTTCCAATGAATAAATCATTTGTGTAAAAAGCCTCTGGAAAACCAAGCTCTGTGAAGTTCCTTACCTTTTCATCCACCTTCTTCATCTTGTTTACAGCCAAATGCAAATATTCCTTTGTTTCACGCGTTCTCAAATAGTTTTCAATGACAGATGACAACATCGTTGATGTAGCAAGCCGATTAGTAATCACTTTTGATTTCAAAATATTGTCATTGAATTTGTAGACTGTTTGTTGGATTTGATTTGTTGATTTCTCCAATGCCAACAATTTTTTTTTGTCCATTAAATACTTGTTGAGCTTATTATGATGTTGTCTGATAGCATCAATCAATTGAAACATGTCACACAAATGATCAATCCCCTGCATTATTTCATCCCAGAGCTTTTGTTTCATATGTCTCATTGTTTCTCTACAAAATGCAGATAACTTATTTTGACAAGACTTAATTTCATTTTTTGCTTCCATCAACTTTGCCTCTAATATTTCATTTCTTTTTATCTCCTTCTCCAATTTTTGTTCCCACTGTGCATTTCCATTTGCATTGCTTAGTCTTAATTTTTTTGAAGTGGATTTTTCCTCATCATATTTCTTGTTTCTCTCATCTAGCCTTTTATTTAGTTCATTCACTATAGTCTCATTCTTCTTATCCTCTTTGCTTGTTGATATAGAGTTATATTTTTTAATTCTTTTTGGGTATGTGCATGATCATCATGGAAAAACCAGGCCCTTAAGTGGCAAAAAATTCAGAAAAATCAGAGTTAGACAACTTGACATAAAAAATTGAATAAGTTATCTATATTATTTCAAAAATATGTAAGAATAGAATCTGTAGAAAATTGAATGTAGTTTTTAAACTACTAGATTTAAAAAAAAAATAAAAAAATCTATTTGGTGAAAAATTGAAATTTCAATGCAGTAGTACTTAAATTTCGGGGATAGGTGTTTGTCTAACCACCCTAACCACAATAAAATGATAATACTTTTTTATAACATTTTAGATATAAGTAGAGGACTCATGTCTTGATGTGATGCATATTTTTTTTGTAATTTTTCCAAGTAAATAATTAATTATGAATTTTTTATTACAACTTTTAAAAATATAAAACTCATATGTCTAACCACCTTAACTTGGTCAAAACTTCATGAAATTCAATTTTTCTTTTTTTAATCCTATAGTATGAAAATCATAGAATGTGATGCATGTTTTGGATTTAAAAAGTATGATATCCTTTGAAAGCTATAGATGTTTTTCAATCAGAATTTAGTGGTAATTCAAATAGAAAATGAATAATAATTACTTATTAAATTCAAAGTAAAACATAATTTATATTGCTAGAAAGCTGAGAATGTCCTTTAAAAACCCTTTTTGTTTCATCAATTTTGGGTTAAAAAGTTGTCGACCACATACCCATCATATTGCCACTTTTTGGCCCATCATGATCCACACATACCCTTTTTCTAATTCATTTCTCTTGTTATTTTGTTGCTTTCCTCTTTGCTTTCTCATTTTCTAGGTCTACCTATAACTTTTCAATTTGAGTTTGCAACCTTTTTTTCTCTCTATTTTCCTTCAGCAATGATGTGTACACCAATTCATTGTTCTTATTTGATACATTAATTTTGTCAGTATTTTTGAGTCTAGAAAAATCTAATATAAAATTGTTCACCTCAAATTCAGATGGAGCCATCTGATTTGTTGGTTTGTTTTGAATTGTGGGAACAAGAATTGTGTACTCCATGATTTCTTTACTTGTGTCAAATGTGGGTAATACCATGGTTGTTGCAAGCTCTAAAGTTAGAGCAGATGCACTCTCCATTAGTTGCTTCTTTTCTTTTCTATTCAATTTTGATTTCTTTTTAAACTCTTCAATGTAATCAAAACCTAGGGATGTAGGAACACTGGAATGTTTGAATGGCAAAGGAATAGGTGTACTTGCAGTTGCTAATGGTCACAACTAGACTAACTGGCATTGGGGGAGTGCCTAGAAATAACTCCTTTGTGGTCGATCCACTCGTAGTGTGACTTGGAGTTGGACCTGTCAAAATCCTTTGCCTCTTCTATATGCCTTGATCATGTAAGGAAAGCAGAGTTGCATAAGAAACTTTCCTAACGTCAAAACCACAGGGAAGAATGCAGACAATACTTTTAATTTTCAAATTACAATCCAATTAAGACACACATGAAAGATTTACAGAAATAGAGAAGATACTCAAAGACAATGAACAACAGATTTATGTGGGAAAACCCTTTCGAGAAAAAACCCACCACACCAAGCTGAATCTCTTTGTATTATAGTAACAAACAATTACATACAAATTAGAGATACAACTCTCTAGTATTAGTTCACAGTAGTTTTATTCACTGTTCAATCTCTTTCAGAAATGCACTCAACAATCTGACTCACCATTAATTCATTCTCAGAATTGATCTCCTTTAAATCTTATCACATCCTGATTTTTCTCCTCTGTTCATCCTTATCCGCCATTACCCATCGTAGAAAGTTTCCATCCCATTGCAGATTTTTCCTTGCATACAGTTCAGCTCCAACGTCGCAGTTGTTGCAAAAATCTAACCGCCAACCATTTGAATTTTGCTTCTTCTGATTGGTTCATGAGATTCCAAATAGGAAATTCAAACGGTCAAGGGTGTTCAACTTGTGTTGGCATGTCGGTGAGACACTAACTGTGTCTCCCCGATGCCAACACAACCAACATTCGATATCGGCGTAGGTTCCACTAGTCGATAAGACGACATAGCGAACGCCATGAGTCATACCGACACCACCAACATCCATCGTATTTCTATCGGCAAGAGATTTCTCATCGGCAAGACTCATACCGATGCTCACAAGTCACATCAATTTCAACTTTGCCATCAGCAAGACTTTTTCGTTCGCCAAGAGGTTTCACCGAGTCTCCTCAAGTTTCACTGAAGCACCTAACAGTCGGCAAGACATTCATCTTTCACCAAGACTTCACTCCGAACAAACATGTCTTACCAAGTCGGCAAGACTTTTGTCTTTCACTGAGACCTCACATCGAGCAACCAAGTCTTACCGAGTCGGCAAGACTTCTATCTTTCACTGAGATCTCACACCGAGCATTCATGTCTTACCGAGTCGGCAAGACATTTGACCTTCGCCAAGACCTTTGACCGAGCGAACATGTCATACCGAAGACTATCGGCGAGACTCTCCAAGTCGCCAAGACTTCACACCAAAGTCTTTGAGTCACCGTGAAGACCCTAAGTGTATCCCCGTCGGTGAGACCTTCCATTGTCGTTGGGACTTCATACTGAGCGATCAAGTCACCCCAAAAACACCAATCGCTGTGAGTCTCCCCGATGCGCGATAAGAGCATTTTGTCGGCCAAAGGTCTCCACTCGACAAAAGGTCACACCGAACACAAAAGGTCATAGCGATAGACTTGTCGGCAAGACATCAACTTTGTCTTGGCGATATGAACATTTCAAGAGAATTCAGAACAGCTAGTCGGCCAGACATGATTAATGTCACGACTTTTCCTTCCAGGAGTTACATGTCAGTATGGATTGAGGAAAATATTCCAACAATCTCCCACTTGACGAAGACCTTACTAACAACTCCAGAGCATAATAAAACTACTGAAATTCATGGGCCAAGAGGCCCATCGAACTGGCACACCACCTGTATTTTTCTGTGCTCACAGGCTTCGTCAATGCATTTGCAACATTCTCTAGAGTATCCACTTTCTCCAAAGAGACCTTCCCATCCTCCACCATATCCCATACAAAATGATACTATACATCTATATGTTTCGTCCTGGCATGGAAAGTAGAATTTTTCGCCAAACATTTAGCACTCTAACTGTCACAGTAAATAGTAATTTTTCCTGCATCAAAACCAATGTTAGAACACAAATGTTTCAACTAGATTGCTTCTTTATAGGCATGTGTAGCTGCCATGTATTCTGGCTCTATAGTGGAAAAAGCAACTACAGCTTGCCGCTTGCTCATCCAACTCATTGCACCACCATTCATCATGAAAATATATCCACTGGTGGATCTCCTGCTGTCAATATCCTCTGCCCAATCAGAATCCACATAACCTCGAATACTGAGAGTCCTCTATGATTCAATCAAGTTACCATGGTAACACAAAGCATAGTCTGAAGTTCCCTTCAAATATCTAAACACTCTCTTCACAACATCCCAATGTGTCCTTCCAGGATTAGCCATAAACTGACTAGGTACTCCCACTGCTTGGGCAATGTCTGGCCTTGTACAGACCATTGCATACATAAGGCTTCCAACCACACTAGCATATGGCACACTAGTAATGTCCTCCATCTCAGTAGGATATTTTGGATAGTCTTCAACAGATAGCTTTGTTCCCTGTGAAACTCGAACAACTAGCTGCTTGCAATCAGTCATACAAAATCTCTCTAGAACAGTCATGATGTACTTACTCTGACTGAGCCAAAGTTTTCTATTTTTCCTATCCTTGGTTATTTCCATTCCTAGAATATACCTTGCTGCACCAAGATCTTTCATTTCAAACTTTGTAGATAATTGAGACTTAAGATTAGAAATCATTAGCTTACTATTGCCTATGAACAACATATCGTCAACATAGAGAGCAATAATAAGAACTTGATCACTTTCAACTTTGTAATATACACAATGATCAGATTTTGATCTTACAAATCCCAATGACAAAACAAAAGTGTCAAACTTTTGGTACCACATTCTATGAGACTGTTTTAACCCATACAAAGATTTCTTCAACTTGCAAACCAGTCTTTCTTTACCTTTTTCCACAAAGTGCTCACTGGGACATATAAATTTCTTCTTCAAGATCACCATGAAGAAACATTGTCTTCACATCCATCTATTCAATTTCTAAGTCATACGGCTGTAGTGACAAAAGAAATCTAATAAATGTAGCTTAGCTATAGGAGAAAATATTTCTCCATAATCAATTCCCTCTACCTAGGAATAACCTTTGCAACCTGCCGGCTTTATATTTTTCTACACGCCATCTAGACCTATTTTCTTTTTAAATACCCATTTGCGGCCCACAACTTTTTTTCTACCTTTAGGCAATGGCACCAAACTCCGGTATCATTCTTTTCTAATGATGCCATCCTCTTCATTCATGGCTTCCAACCAAGAGTTTGAATTAGACATTTTAAATACCTCTTTTCACAGTCCTAGGTTCAGTGCTAGAAATTAAAGCATAGGCACAAGTAGACTCTATCAAAGAAAACCCATACATATCGGGTTGCTTTCTTTCATGAGTTGACCTCCTCACAGCTGAGGCTGAGGTGGTTCTTCATCTTCTCAGAACTTTCAGAGCTACTTGAGCTTTCCTCATATCAAGTACATTTTGATTTTTCAATTCCTCTTTATCTGGTGTCAGAGGAATTTCTGCTACATCCTTTTCATTTTCTGATTTCTTCTCTAACTACATATCCAATGTAGAAGGTTTGAGCTCACGAAAGATAACGATTCTATTGTACAAAACCTTCTCAGTCTCAGGATTCCAAAGCTTGTATCCTTTTATGCCAACACTATAGCCAATAAAAATACACTTTACATCTTTGTTTTCCAACTTAGATCTTTTTTCAAATGGCACATATGCATATGCCACATAGCCAAAGACACGAATATGTCTCAGAGAGGGCTTCTTTCCAGACCATGCTTCCAAAGGCGTCTTCTCAACAAAAGAAAAGTTAGGAGAACGATTTACCAAGTAACATGTTGTAGATACTGCTTCAGCCCATAACTTCTCCTCCAAGCTAGCACTGCTCAGCATACTCCGTGCTCTTTCCATTACTGTCCTGTTGAACCTTTCAGCAACTCCATTTTGCTGTGGAGTGTAAGGTGTAGTCTTATGTCTTTTAATCCCATGATCTATACAGTACCTTTTGAATTCATCTGAACAAAACTCACCGCCATTGTTAATCCTTAAACATTTTATTTTCCTACCAGTGTAATTTTCAACAAGGTTTTTAAATTCCTTAAACTGACTGAACACTTCTGATTTACTTCTCAGAAAATATACAAATGCTCTTCTTGAATAATCATCAATAAACGACACATAGTATCTTGGTTTAAATAAAGAAGAAACATTCACTAGACCAAACACATCATAATGTATATAATCAAGCAAACTAGAAGATTTGTGAGTATTGGAATAAAATGAAACATGGTGTTGTTTACCATATATACAATGTTCACAAAACTCGAACTCAAGGTTACAATCTTCAAGCCCTTCAACCAGGTTTTTATTCTTCAAGGTTTTTAAACCTTTCTCACCAATGTGGCCTAGCCTATGATGCCAGAGCATAGTCTTTTCTGCTGGAAGTTTAACCTCCATGGATTTTACACCATTAGGAACGTTTTCCTTCTTATCTCCATGAGTAACCTTAAGTGACTTTGCAGAGACATTGTTGCATTGTACATCCAGTGCATCCAGCTTGTACAAGGTACTAATTCGAGCACCCTAGCTAGCACCATAGAGCCTCTAGTCATCTTCCAGCCATTTCTAGAGAACGTGACATGCACTCCAATATCATTCAACTTACTTACAGAAAGTAAATTATGAGCCAGACCTGGTATATGCATCACATCATTGATTCCCTTCACTCTTCTATCAAGGAATTGAATTTTGACTCTTCCACGACCAACAATTTCCAAAGATGAATCACTTGCCAAATATACCTTTCCACCATCATAGTTTTCATACTTTGTGAACTAGTCTCTATGAGATGTCATATGGAAAGATGCTCCAGAATCAATCAGCGAGACATCATCAGATGCCCGCGTAGCCAAAGCTGCAATGAAGGCGTCTACATCACTTTGAGAAGAATCATTGTCAGAAGAGGTCTTCTTCTTCTTCTTTTTCTCCTCCTTGCAATCCTTTCAGACATGACCAGGTTGCCCACAATTCTAGCACTTCACCTTGGACTTCTTGCCAGGAGACTTTGATCTCCCTTCTAATTTTGATTTGGATTTCTTGTCCTTCTTGCCTTTCTCCTTTGATCTGCCTCTAACAACCAGAGCCTCCTTTTCCATCTCAGAAGATTTTCTTCTCATTTCTTCTGACAACAAAGAAGCAACAACATCTTCCATCTTGAAAGTGGATGTCGTACTCCCAATAGCCATCACTAGATGATCCCAAGAATCTGGCAATGAACATAGCAGTAGCATGCAGCGATCTTCATCTTCAATCTTCACACCAATAGATGTTAACTGAGCAATCAACATGTTGAATGCATTCAAATGATCACCAAAAAATCCTCCCTCCTGCATTCTCAAAGAGTACAGCTTCTTCCTCAAGAACAATTTGTTCACTAAGGACTTGCTTTGATAAATAGATGCCAATCTTTTCCACAAGGAAGATGTAGTCTTTTCTTCATGAATGTTTAGAAGAACAAAGTCTTCCAAACAAAGCCTTATCATCCCCTTAGACTTTCTATCTGCAAGATCCCAATCCTCTTGCTTCATGCCTTGAGGCATCGTTCCAGACACAACAAGCCATAGATCACGATCCACTAACAGATCTTCCATTTTGAGTTTCCACAACTCAAAATAGCTACCATTGAATTTCTCCATTTCCATCTTCCTGGATGTGCTCGCCATCTTAATTTGTAACTAAATTATCAGACCTCTACCAAACTCCCACTAAAAAAGAATTGACACAAAAAACCCAACATACCCAACAAGGATAACACAACTGGCTAGACTCTGATACCACTTGTAAGGAAAGTAGAGGTGCGGAAGCAACTTTCCTAACGTCAAAACCAAAGGGAAGAATGTAGACAGTACTTTTAATTTTCAAATTACAATCTAATTAAGACACACATGAAAGATTTATAGAAATAGAGAAGATACTGAAAGACAATGAACAACAGATTTACGTGGGAAAAACCTTTCAGGAAAAAACCCACCACACCAAGCTGAATCTCTTTGTATTACAGTAACAAACAATTGCATACAAATCAGAGATACAACTCTTTGGTATTAGTTCACAATAGTTTTATTGACTGTTCAATCTCTTTCAAAAATGCACTCAACAATCTGACTCACCATTAATTCATTCTCAGAATTGATCTCCTTTAAATCTTATCACATCCTAATTTTTCTCCTCTGTTCATCCTTATTTGCCATTACCCATCGTAAAAAGTTTCCATCCCATTGCAGATTTTTCCTTGCATATAGTTCAGCTCCAGCGTCGCAGCTGTTACAAAAATCTAACTGCCAACCATTTGAATTTTTCTTCTTCTGATTGGTCCATGAGATGCCACATAGGAAATTCAAACGGTCAAGGGCGTTCAACCTGTGTTGGCATGTCGGTGAGACACTAACTGTGTCTCCCTGATGCCAACACAACCAACATGCGATATCGGCGTAGGTTCCACCAGTCGGCAAGACGACATAGCGAACGCCATGAGTCATATCGACACCACCAACATCCATTGTATTTCTATCGGCAAGAGATTTCTCATCGGAAAGACTCATATCGATGCTCACAAGTCACATCGATTTCAACTTTTCCATCAGCAAGACTTTTCCATTTGCCAAGAGGTTTCGCCGAGTCTCCTCAAGTTTCACCGAAGCACCTGGCAGTCGGCAAGACATTCGTCTTTCGCCAAGACTTCACTCCGAGTAAACATGTCTTACCGAGTCGGCAAGACTTTTGTCTTTCGACGAGACCTCAAATAAAGCAACCAAGTCTTATCGAGTTGGCAATATTTTTGTTTTTCACCAAGACCTCACACCAAGCACTCATGTCTTACCGAGTCAGCAAGACATTTGACCTTCGCCAAGACCTTTCACCGAGTGAACATGTCATACTGAAGACTATCGGTGAGACTCTCCAAGTCGCCAAGACTTCACACCGAAGTCTTTGAGTCACTGCGAAGACCCCAAGTGTATCCCCATCGGCGAGACCTTCCATTGTCGCTGGGACTTCATACCAAGCGATCAAGTCACCCCGAAGACACCAGTCACTGTGAGTCTCACCGACACCCGATAAGAGCATTCTGTCGGCCAGAGGTCTCCACTAGACAAAAGGTCACACTGAACACAAAAGGTCACAGTGATAGAATTGTCGGCAAGACATCAACTTTGTCTCAGCAATATGAACATTTCAAGAGAATTCAGAACAGCTAGTCGGCCAGACATGATTAATGTCACAGCGACTTTTCCATCCAGGAGTTACATGTTAGTATGGATTGAGGCAAATATTCCAACAGATCACTTGGTTTTTTTGTGGTATATTGTGTTGTTGTCCTCTTATGTGTAATTTTCTATTGTAGCACATGTTGACCACTACTAGTACTACTACCGATACCATCGCCACTAGAGGTAATGGCAGTTGCACTAAGCCCTCCACCATGGGCATGTCCTAGTTGTGATTGTGTCTGACCATGAGGATGAGTATTTGAACTTGAAGCTCTAACAAATTGACTTGTATACCCTAGGTCTACTTTTTCACCTCCAACCTGAAGGCTAGATTTATCAACTAGTTTTCTATGCTCTACATCTGTTACCATTGAAGGGCCTTGTCATTGGGACCCCAAAGGACCACTTTCATAACCCATTTTTTTAGCTATGGCTACTCCTGTAGTAAATGCTTCTTTTGTGGCCTCACTTAAACCAAGTTTGAAATTGGCATGGCTTTCTTCTTCCCTATCATCATTAGATTCATCATCACTTTCTTCATCTTCTCATCCATTTAGATGCTTTATAGTCCATAATTTTCTAAACTCAAGATCTTCTTCGTTATCTCCATACTTTGCAAGAGCACTTGGATAACCTAGCTCCTTCCTCATAGACCAAAAGGCAGTAATTTTTAATTGTGACCAATTTTTTTCTGTAACTTCCTTCTCTAGAGAATCTGGCATTTTTACTTTGCTAGATGGTTTATGACTTTTTTCATAAAAATTGTTGTACCTCCTAATTGTCTTTCCATGCAATGCCATAATTTCTGCTAACAATTGTTCAAAGAAATACCATTCTCAGCAACACTTTTCTCCATTGCTACTTTGACCTCATCCCAAGAATCCTTGTTTCTCAAGTTTTCAAGCAAGGGTTTACTTTGATGTTGAATTCTACTTCTAGCATTCTTATTGATCACAATCATTGATTTAATGGTGTCACATGGATCATACTGCCAGTGACATATAACATCAAAATCAAAAAATCTTAAAAGATCATGTACCACACTAAATGCTTTTCTCTCGAATGTGATCCCTCCACATGAAAAAGGTAAAGAAGGAAATAAGGTCTTATTCCCTTGATTGGTAAAGTGTCTTTCATCAGTACTCTGCATCTGCCTTACATATTCCAAAGAAAAAACCCTTTCTGTCACATGTATTGAAAGTTTGTATGGTTGTACTTCTGATCCATAAAATCTTAGCACAATATATTCTTCCATTAAGTACTAATCATCCAATTGTATTTCTTTTCCTAGTTGAATGCAGTTTCTACATGACATTGGCAATCTAGGCATTGGAGTATTTGTAATTGCTTGATGCAATGGTGCCAAAAAGTAGTCTACAAAATGACTGTATTTCTTTTGAGAATCATGCATCCTTATCACAATGGTCCATTCATATACTGGAAGTGGAGCCATTTTCTTTTCCTCATCATTACTATAGGGTTGAATCTAAAGCTTGTTGGTCTGAAACATTCCTCTAAATTTGAATAGAAAAAGGTAGCACAAGTAAGCTGTGAACCTCCTTTAATCATTAAAAAAAAATTATGCATGGATTCTACAATGTGCCCAATAAAATTATATTTGACGTGGAACATGATAATGGATATTATATACCATTTCAAGGAGGCTTGCACCTACTTCCAAATTGCTATCCAGTCCGAGGAAAAATGCTAGCATGGAAATAGTATCCTGAACCCATGGTTTAAAACTATCCAAATCATAAGGAGGCTTATGATCACCTTTCAATTTGTTTCTATCCTAAACTATTCTATTTAAGACAAGAAATTTCTCCCTTTCATCCACTGCTTCATAATCACTAGCAAGCTTTTCTAGGTCAATGTGGAAATTTCCAAAGTTTTTGGTTGTAAACCCCAAGGCCAACACTTTTCCAAGTTCTTCTACATTAATGGATAACCATTCTTCTTTTCTATCTTTATTAACAATTGCTCTTTTGTTATCATCATAATTTAGGGCACAAACCATGATAAGTTATGGGCAAGGGAAAAACTCATGTAATATTATGTGCCCTAATCCACTTACCCACGATGCATGATACTATTAACTTGCATTTTATTTGAAGCCTTATTCTCAAATGAAAATCTAAGTTATGAGGTACACAGGTACCATAGGTTCCAGGATCATAAATATCATGGTATTCATCAGTGAGACCAAGGTTTTTAAGCAATTTTGCATAATTTAGTTTTTTATCCGACATTGCTCTTGTGGTACTACTATTGGTGGTAGACATGTTGATACAATCAACAATGTGAAATTTCTGAATTCCCTATTAGTCCTTAATATTTCTTAGTTATTAAGCCTCTTAACCCTAAACCTAAACTTCAAAGTTTGACAAAATAATATTTTAAGAAACGTTAAAGATGAAACATAGCCACAGGAATTCTTTAACTTACCCGTATTTTGAATTTTGATTCTTGAATTTGAAATTGGGTTATTGGAATGGATTTGTTGGAAGTGGAATTGTGGAACCCAGAATAGGGTGGTACACTGCAATGAGAAAACTGAAGACTGAAATCTCCCCATGTGCTGACCCTCTTACTTCAAAATAAAATCACTTAGCAATAGAAAGTGCTATTTTTTTGAATACTAAAGTGAATGACACCAAAACTTCTACTCATTACTTATGGACTACATAGTACACAACTAGGTAGTACATGCCACATGGCTGACAACATTTAAAACAAGCCATTAATGATTTACTCCTACATCGAAAACAAATTCTAAACTATTGATCTTTGTTATTCTAATGGTTATAGGGTGATTCTGGAGGTTTAAGTTCGCAAGCCTAGCACTCTGTGCATTTCATTCTGGAATGCAACTACAACCATAAATAATAAACATAAAACATGTGTTTTAAATTTGCTTTAAACTTTAATGCGCTAGGATTAACATCAAGGCCTAGGGGCCGGAAACTTAACGTTGCAAAGACCTTAATAAAATGAATTACAATGTCACATTAATAGCACAACCATTTATTTTATTACAACTGAATTACAATGTCACATTATTACATAGTACACATACAAATGTAAGTGCAAGCCAAGCTTTTGCTTGACCGCTGGTGAAAAGTTGAAAACATAAATGTGATACATGTATCTCTAAAAATAAATGGAACTTTCCAGGTCAATCATGAGCTCTAAAAATAAACACATGGGACTTGTCGGGTCAGCCATGGTCTCTGAAAATAAATGCACGGGGAAAGGGGGCCCAATCAAACTAGTGAAATGGGAGCTATGAAGATTCAAAATGTACTTAGCCCCTTTCAGAACTAGACTCATGCAAAAGATGAGGGGTTGCAAAATTTCTCCCATGCAGAAGATGAGCACTAAAAATAAATGCATGGGAATTTCTTGGTAAGCCATGGTGTCTTAGAAAAAATGCAAGAGACTCTCCTGGACAACCATGTAGATGATGAGGGGTAGTAAAACTACTCCCATGCAGAAGATGAGCATTGAAAATAAATGCATGGGAATTTTTTGGGCAACCATGCAGATGATGAGGGGCTGTAAAAC
>VDFB02271358.1:884373645-884415855 GCA_007258455.2 Sequoia sempervirens
TCTCTTTTAAACTCACTTCCACCCCCTTTCCCCATCCCACCCTACCTAGACAACTCTCTCTCTCTCTCTCTCTTAAAATTCTCCCTCCCTCTAAAGACATACATAAATACATACAAGCATAATACATATGTACATAAAATCCTACATCCATTCAATATACATGCACTAATACATATAGGCATACATACATACAAGGATATATACATACATTAACATTAACGAAGACATAACATTAATGAAGACATAACACGAGAGCATTATGTCTTGCTTGGCATGTATCCCAGATAAGCAAAATGTCAAAACCGGGGGAAATGCTTGGCGGCTCGTTGTAAGTGCGTTATATATTTTTGTTGAGAATCACAGGAGCCTTAGCATTGGTATTTGCCTTGGAATACCAACCCAAAGGCTTGGAGGACATTCCCAATGACCAGAGACATGTTTTTGCAAATTCTACAATTTTTTCACATAATCAGGTTCGTTCTCACCATCAAGATTGCATCTGGTTCAATATCGACAAAAGAAAACACATGGGTAATGTTAGGTTCTCTCTTAGCTATCCAACAATCTAATTTTTTTCACTTTTTAACAATGTTAAGCCTTTCATCCATAATTTCTTTTGTTTGTATGTCTCTTTTTCACCAAAAAGCAGTGTTTGGTTTTTTTTCGTTATAAATTAATCGTTCATCAAAATTTCAAATAAATTGCATTTTTAGAAACTAGACTCTTCTATAATTTAAATTTTCTTTTTTAAAAAAAATCAATTACCTTCAAAAAATTTTAGGGGGAGCACGGCCAAAATTCTGCTTTTCAGGAAGTGCCCACTTAGAAAATTAGTAAAAAATCAAATATTCATTAAAAAATTATCAGAAAAATCATGCATCAACTAGATACTGTTAGCTAACTTTTGACTGTAGCAATTTTAAAAATACTACAAAAAAGTTCACCATGCTCAAGTCGTACAAGAGTTGCTATGTTATGTTTTTCTGACAAAAATAGCACCAATTTGTGTACGTCCCTCTTTTGAACCCCTTAATCTCAACCATTTTCAAAATAAATTAGTAGTTTAGAAAGTAGACTCAGAGCACTTTGATCCTTGTTTTTGTTCCATCTCAAAATTTTGAGTTTAACTATCCTCAATTTCATGTCCAAGGTCAGTATTTCCTTATTTCAGAAAAAAAGTGGCCACTTAAGCCCCCTTTTTGGGAACCATCTTGGTGCACTTACCTTGTCACCTAGTACCACAGCCAAATCAAGATTTGAGAATTTCAATAGAATAAATGAAAGGTAGAGTACTTCAACACATTGAAAAGAGAGAATTAAATGCCTCATTTTACCTTAATCATTATCAATGTCCACTAATAAATCACAATAAATTTCGCTCACTTATGATTAGAACTATATGTTGATAATTACAATTAGTTTTAAAAGCCACATTTAACATTTAAAAATAATAATAATAATTAAAATCTCAAATATTGATTTTTTAAAATCTAACGGTTCTAGTGTTATTCTCGAGGTTTCAATTCGCAAGTCTAGTACTTCAAGGATTTACTTTCAGAATGCAACTATAATTGTCCATCGAAAATTCATTGAACAGTCCTTCTTTTAAAACAAAATTTATGCATGTACATAATTTAAAATGGGGACATCACTAGGTTGACGAGACTCAATCCTCAGGATTAAAGAGTTAAGATTTAAGGCTTTGTCATAAAATATTTTGGTCTGACTTAGGCAATATTAAAGGATAAACACTAAACAAGAGCATGGTGACCAACAAACCTAAATAATTTATAAAATATCAACCATTGATTTCTGAAAATCTAATGGTTCTAGTGCAATTACGGAGGTTTCAGTTCACAAATCTAGTGCTTGAGAGATATACTTCCAGAATGCAACTATAGTCGTCCATCGAAAATTCATCGAACGGTCATGATCGAACCTTAGAACCAAATTCTGAAGTTTTGAAGTTTTCAAAACCTCTGACCCACCGACTACAAAGATGACATTGGTGAATTTGCACTGACACTTCGCCATTGCATTTTTTTTATTGGTTTGATATTATGTTTAATTCGCCAATGTTTTTTTCTTAATCATTTGAAAATAGGTTTAATTTGCCAATGATTTTTTTTAGTTTGAAGAAAAGTTTTGTCGCCAACAAAATTATTTTTTCTGGTTTGAAACAAGTTTAATTTGCCAATCGAAATATTTTATTGGTTTGAAAATAGATTTTAATTGCCAATGGAAAATTTTTAGTGGTTTTAAAAAAATTGCATTTCTCCAGGATTTTCCACAAACTTCTAGCAATTAGAAAAGATTCACCAATGGACATTTTTTTTTCATGAAAAAAAAAAATTTGCCACTAAAATTAATATTTTTATCAGGAAGTATACAAGATTCACCAGGATTTTACACCTTCACCAAGGGGGGGTTTCTTAAAGTTTTCCCTATCATTCATAATTTAGTATTTAGGTTTTAGTTTTCAAATTTATGGATTGAGGTTTATGCTTCACAACCCTAGGTTTAGTAATCAACATATAGTTTCTAATGTTTAGTATTCATGATTCAAAATTCATTATTTAATGTTTAAGGTTCAATGTTTATTATAAAGGTTTAATGTAAACATTTACAGTTTAGTGATGAGGTTCATTAGTTAGGTTTAAAAGGTTAAAGCCTATGGTTCAATATTTAAAGTTTAGGGTTTAGAGTTCAAGTTTTACAACCTAGGGTTCACATTCAAGGTTTAGAATTTAGGACATCAATGGTTCAACAATCAATGATTAGCACTAATCTTTAATTATTTACATTTATTTATCATCATTTAGAATTTAGAATCAATTATCTATGTACAAGGTTCAATTCTAAGGTTCATTACGAACAAGGATAAAGGTTAAAGGCCCATGGTTTATAATTTAGGATTTAGGGTTTAGAGTTAAAGGTTCATCTAAAGTTTATGATTCAAGGTTTAGGGTTATAGTTTTTTGGTGCAAGGTTAGAATTTATCATTTTGTAGTTAGGGTTTTGGTTTCAAATTTAGTGCTCAATATTTAAGATTCATGTTCTATGGCCCAAGACTCAAGCATTTTGACTTTAAAATTATGGATCAAGATCATATTTAATATTTAGAGTTTGCTAGGTCATAAGGTGCAACATTAAATCATCCAACATTTGTAATTTACAATTCAACATTTATTTTCTATTATTTTGTGTCCATGTTTTAAGGGTGAAGGCCTAAGGTTCACCAACTAGGGTTTAGGGTTTATATTTCATATTTAATATTTAGGGTGTTAGTGTAAATAGTGCCTTTACATATCTAGTTAGGATATCATCTTTCTGGGATTGAACTATTCACACTTAGCTTAAGTGAACTTAAGTATTTTTAAGCTTTTATCTCACCTAACGTGGTTGAGACATGTGTCATCATTTGAGACACCTATTGTATGCATACTTTCCACTTTCTCACACACTTGTCAAGTGAGCTCACAAGTGTTGCACCTTTAGAGGGGTAGTTAGAGTTTCCCTCCTACCTTCTCACCTCCTCTACCTTGCCTATATAAGAAAGGATATAATTTTATTTTTGTAAACTTTATTGTAGCTTCTTTTGGAGAACTTATTAATGCAATTATATCATCTTGAAATTTTCATCTCTCGAAATTGTTGGTTTGCATTTGTTTTGAATTTAATACTTTTGTAGCTTATAATCTCTCTTAAAGAGTTCTTGGTTATACATCTATTCTTTAGATTTCTAGCATGGTATTAGAGTGAAGTTTTTGAGAGTTTTGAGTTTTGAGATTCTTGACGGGAGAGAATAAAGCTTTCTTATGATCTCGTAAATTTTTTTATGCTCTCCTCTTATGTTTTGAATGATTTGGAGACTCAGAAAAGAATTATGAAGATCTATTAACCTCTTTTGCATATGTATTTTTGGTGAGACCTAGTGATTGTAGCATTTATGGTTATATTGGTAGCATTTCTGGTTGATCCAATGGATTCAAAAGGATTGAAAAATTCAAGATTGGATTTCATTTCATCTGATTAGGGGGTGCTGTCATAATAGTGGTTTACAATTCCTGAGAGGAACGAATTTTAGCTGAAATCACATATTTTTAGAAAATATAATGATTTAAGCCTTAAAAAGTTCCATTTTAAGGATTCCAATTGAAGAGGGTTTGATCAAATCACCTTAGATCAAACCCCTTGGATAGAACCTCGCTAGTTTTAAACCATACCTATAAATGCGTCTCCTTTTAACCTATCAAAATGCTCGATAAAAAATCACTTTTGATTTAGATTTTGTATCAATCAAATGAATTATTTTAAAATTTATTTCAAATGATTATGGTATTCCAACAAGCTATCCAATGAATATAATTTTAATATGTTTTGGTTTTGTTATGTATTTGTTTTAAGTTTTATTAAACATAGGTTTTTCATAGAAAATGAATTTCTTTTGTTCTTTTCACATGTGGAAAATAGAAGATTATCAAAAAAATTTGAAAATATGAGTGCACCAGATATTGAAAGTCCTTGATCCAACAAAAAAATTAAATTAAATTTTGACATATACAAAAAAAGTTACGCGTTATCTGATCGCGTTGGTACGAATTGTAATTCGTTTGACTTTGAAACTTGATTAAGGAAACAATATTCAATAAAAACTATCTAACAAGTGGAAGCACTAGATATCAGAGTTACAAATCTAAATTTGAAAAGAATTAGAATTTTATCCTTCATGGAAAAAAAGTTGTGTTATACGTTGTGTCACTTTTAAAAATGTTGTTTTCAAAAAATCTATTTTCGTGGGAGATGGAAAAAGAAGGCAATTTGATTCTAAAAAATTTTGAAAAATCTTTTTTTAGAATCTATGTGACAAAATTTGATGAGACTCTAGTTTGCACCATCTTCAAATTCCTCACAGTTTAGCCGCTATAGGTGCCCGAATGTGAAGATTTAGTTAAAAATAATAATTTCAGTGTCCAGTTTGGCCAAAAATTGTAAACCACTATTATGGGATCACCCTAGGTCATCGCATGACATAACAAAAAATAGGGGTTTGAAGCTCAATTTGGTGAACAACTTTCAAACGGATCACTTTCAAGCCAAAAGGACCCTTCCATTAAGTATAGAAGCTTGAACAAATGAATTTTAATATAAATTCACCTACTTTCAATGTCAAAAGAATCTAAGGAATTTTTTTTTGCATAGGAGTTTGTATGACCCCCTACACATAGTTCGAGGCATGAGTTCGCAAAAAATAAAAAATAAAAAAATCAAGTGCTTCAAAAGTGTTGAGCACTTAGTGCATGAAACTAAGGCTAGCGCTTTAAGCACTTAACCCACCACATATGCACTGTACCCAGATGTTTAAGAACCTATGTAGGGGTTTAAACTCTGAGTGTTCTATAGATTACCAACATTAGTTGTTAGTGGTTGAGCTAAACTATGACCCATCAAAACAAACATCAACCTCTTTAGTGTCAAGCTCCAACCTTAACTATCAAAGCTCCACTTAACAACTGCCTCTATGGACACCTCTATTGGTGGTGTCACCCACAGGCTACCAAAGGGCCATAGGGCCCTCCTAAAGGCCTAAAATAGCAATTTATTTCAATTTTGCATAACTTTTTCCCCAAGAGGAAAAATTTTGCAAAAAAATAGTTGATGAAAATCTGATTTTTTCATAGACAGTGGTATCCCATTTTTGTAAAAAAATGCTATTTTTTACTTATTTTTTAGCTGCTGGAGTTAGATTTTGTAAGTGAATTTCAACGAGGCATAACTTTCACACTGATTACCGAAATTCATAATTTTTTTAACAAGTATCAAAATTTCACAAGGAATTTAAATTTACATGTAACAATAAGATTTGGATTACCCATTTTTTCAAAAAAATAAAAAATCTCGTGAGTTATAAATGAAAGATTTAGGCATCCAATCTTCATAAACTTGTAATTTTTGCATATCATTCTAGGGGGGCTAAATAAATAATAATAAAATTAGAGGGGATGTCTTGAGTTGTGCCTTTGAGCAATTCTAAGTCATGTCCTAAGCACTTCCACATTTCCCTTAAGCATTTTCTTTCAACACTAATCATTTTGGGGGGATCTAAACTTGAATCAATGGGAGGTGTCTTGAGTTGTGTCTTGAACACTTCCACATTTCCATTAAGCATAATTTCTTCTTGCCCTTCATTTTAGTCTTTTGATCTTGCTAGTTGTAATCATGTCTCCAAATCCATAGAAAATAAAATGTGATTATTGTAAGAAGAAAAGGAATACCATAGATGAATGCATGTAAATAGAAAACTTGATGACTTGGGTTTTTCTTGGGAACTTCATTAGTTAAAAAAAAATTGCATTACAAATGGAATTGGCTCGCTAGATTCTTCTAATACAACACTTACATGAAAATCTAGTCTCACTTAAACATCTTGTGAGAAACCATCATTTGGAGATGAACAATGTGGTTTGATGGCATTCATTGCATTCTCCTCACTTGTTGCTACATTCAAATCCATATTTTCTTCCTTGATAACTTCTAGAGACTCCTTTCACCAATATATTGATACATGTTTTCTAACACATTAGAATAGATTTTTTCTAGACATTTCATCTTTATTTATAGAGTCCTGCATTGTAGATTTGGAAGACAATATTGAGGACATAAGTCTTATTTTTTATTACAGTTCTTGCACTTCTACAATATTCAGAGAGGCTTCATTGAGAGCATCCAAATATTATTTGTATCAATACTTCATGTGGGATTTGGATTGTAGCCATATGGTATACATTAAAATTCCACAGTTCAGTTCTTCAGGCATTATTGCTCTTGATCTTCCTACATCAACTTCTATAGTGGCCGATTCTAAAGATATTCATGAGTCCACATCTTTGATTTGGTGGTCATCATCACATTAGCATTTTTCATAGTTTAGCATTAGATCTTGGAGATAATTGAGCATCATTTGAAAAAATCATGGACATCATATAGGACTTTGGATCATATGTAGAATTTAGATACATTCATTCTTCTTCCTACATATTCCTATTTAGAATGGGAAGACATCTTGCACACATTCATGGTGTTGTTTCTTTCCAAGAGGAGAATTTTTTTTCAATGATTGTATATCATCTTTAACATCCAGTTTCGAGCATCTACCAACACTACAAACATCATTCTAATGGGAGGCTACATGGTTTATCTTCTCATCTTAGTTTTGGGATGGAGAATCTCTTCTCGTGGAATTTTTTCCTTCTCACCTTTTTGGGGGTCACATTAACCTTATCTTTATTTCTCTCATATTGGGCAAAACATTCATTACATACTTATGTGATAGAAATAGTCATTGGGGGGGTCATGATTAGTCCTCCTTCTATCTCATATCTTCTTTACTTGTACATTTTTTAATCATTTCTCTTTTAGAGAGGAGTTTTATTTTCCAGTAGGTTTTCTCCTTTACTCTATTTATGATAAATTTTTACACGAGTACCTAACATGGCCTAGTAGTTGAGACTCATCATCTTGCTTACATTAATCCCTAGATGTACTTAAGAGATGGTGTTAGTGTAAATTTTTCTTTACATATCTAGTTAGGATATCACCTTTCTAGGATTGACCTATTCACACTTAACTTAAGTTTACGTAGGATTTTTATGCTTTTGTCTCACCTCATGTAGTTGAGACATGTGTCCTCGTTACTTGAGACACCTATCGCATGCATAATTGCCACTTGCTCAAGTGAGCTCACAAGTGTTGCACCTTTGGAGGGGTAGTCAAAGTTTCACTCCTACCTTCTCACCTCATCTACCTTGCCTATATAAGCAAGGCTCTCATTGTATTTTTACACAAGTTTTCTTGTAGCTTCTTTTGGAGAACTTATCAATGCAATTACACCATCTTGACATTTACATCTCTCATAATTGCTAGTTTATATTTTTTTACATTTATAATTTTTGTAGTTTAGAATTTCTCTTAAAATGTCCCTAGTTATACATTTGTTTTTTAGATTTATAATATAGGGATCATATCCAAGGTTTAGATTTTAACTTTAAGGGTTCAACATATAGTGGTTTTTTTTTAATCTTCATCAATTATAATTCATATTTAGTTGAACTTGTGTATAGGGTTTAGTCTTAAGGATCATTATTTAGAGTTCAAGGGTAAAGTACTAGTGTTTATGATTTGTGGTTTAGGGTTTAGAGTTTAAGGTTTAGGGTTTAAAGGTTCATATGTTTTGGTTTATCTTTTAATCCATTAAGATCAAGTACTAGTCTATGTTTAGTTATTACAATTTAGAAATTAGATTTACTTATTTGTTTATAGTGTTCAATGCTAAGGTTCATTGTTAAGGGTTTAAGAATTAAGATTTTAGATTAAATTTTTAAATTTTAGGGAACTTAGAGTTCAAACTTTATAGTTTAGGTTTCAAGATTCAAATATAGGTTTTAGTGTTTAACATTCAACATTTAGGATTCAAGGTTTAAATTAGGGGTTTAAGGTTAAGGTTTTAAAGCCCAAGGTTTAGGGTTGAATGATCAATAATTTGATCTTAGGTCTCTGAGTTCATATTCCAAGTTTTAGGGTTAAGGCCCCATTTAAAATTTGAAGACCTAATAGAAAATTTATGGTTTAGATTTCAACATTTGAGGTTCAAGATTCATGGTTTAAGGTTTAAGGTTTAAGGTCCTTAATTTAGTTGTTTGGGTACAAGGGGAAACACTTAATTAAATTATATATATAAATTTTATCATTAAATGTAAATTTACTTATAATTCAAAAGTAAATAAATATGGTTTAGGATTTAGGATTTTCAGGTTTATGGTTTGAAATTTTAGGGTTTATAGTGGGTTTGTGATTTTTGTGGAAAAAATTGTAAACCCATTATAAAACCTAATTCCTAAAATTAAACATTATGAACCCTAAACCCTAAATTCTAATCTATGTCCTAATCCCTAAAGCCTAATTTTCAACCCTATTTTTTTAACTTTAAAATAATTTTAAAATGCACTTAAAAATGGTACCTACCTCATGGAGGAGGTGAAGTATGGTTCACATATAGATTAGCAAAGCTATATATCCATTTTCCTCTAGCTTCTATGACCAAGTCTCCTTTGATACATAATAATACAAAGCCCATTGCCATGGGTAAGAAATGTAATATGATGCAGGATCATCTAGGAGTGTAAATTGTTGAAATTTTCAACTCTTCCAGTGAAGCAAACTTTGGTGATGGATTGTGGGAAAATCAATTAATTAATTGATTCACTTTTTATTGTTTAAAATATTTGAGAAGTGTTAATTTTATAAAAGGAAAATCTTCCATGTCTAAGCCTGTGAGTGGACAATTATTGTAAATTGTAACTCCATTCAAAAAAATTGAAAATTGCATCTTGTTGGAGGACTGGAATGATGGGTATTGATGAAATGGAGAGAGTGAGTGAAAGGAACGAAGAAAAAATTTGAATTGTACATTGAATGCACATGCTTTAAGAAGAGGAAATCCATGCCAAGAAGGATTAATGAGAATTCTGGAGGTTTGAATGGCATATTATTATTTTTGGGAAAAGAGTAAAGATTGTTTGGGTCGTAATTATGAGACATAGTCTCAGTAAAACGACCATAACTTTCTCATATGTTAATTAAATTAAGAATTTAAAAATGATTTGTAAATCTAGAAATGAGATGCACAAAACCTAGAAACCATTTTAGAAAATTTTGATAAATGACAGAGCATTGATAGGCAGAAAGTGACAGGTTTTCTAGGTTGTTTTGAGAAACCAATAGTTGTTTCTTGTCACATAATTTTTATATATTGATTCTTGTAATTTGGTGAAGGGGTGGGGGATTTTGGAGAGTTAGTGGTTGCATATCCAGATGTTACTGGAATGATGTTGGAATGTTGAGTTGCAAATTTTTGTATGTGTGAATCCCATGTTGTATGTGAGCATATGAGCTCCATGATTATGTAATTCATTTTTAGATTTAAACTTAATATATGTTGCAGATTTATCTTCCATTTCTATGTGTTTAAGTTAATTTTTTGTCTTCTTGTATAGAGTTTTATGTGTGTTTGTGATTAGATTTGAAAGGGAGAGTCTTCCTATTTCATCATAATATATATACTTTTTTATAATGGATAATTTTTATCAAATAGATACTCATTACTAAATGAATATTTGTTACTAAAAAGACTTCATTATAACATATATCTTCTTAGGTTCAAGTTCCCAATCCATATTGGTTACCCATTTCTAAAAGTTGATATACGAGTTATAGAGAACACACATCCATTATGTTCAATGAATTTGGCCCTTTGATGAGCCATAGAATTTCTCGATTTCTTCTTGCTATTTCATACTTTTATCTTTATTTTTACTAAACTTTGAGACATTACCAAACCTTTTATATATAACTTTAAGTAGTTTAAATAATTTGGAATTGAACATGTTATATTAATATGTGTATGTATGATTTATCAATTTCCATGAAGTTTAGTAGGATTTTATGTTTAAATTATGGTTGTTAACATTGAGAATGCCTTGGAAAATAAGACTAACATTTGCAGTAAGATATATGTCAACCCACAACAACAGGATTCTCAACCTATAGCATAAGGACTAAAATTTGGTGTAAAGAAGGAATCAATCTACTATGGCACGATCAATTTCAAAAGAAGATGGAGGTAATCATTTAATGATCAGATTATGAATCATTGATTATTACTTTTATCTTTCAATAAGATGACTAGGAGAAGAAGTTTGTTCTCAATAAGACTTTGAATTATAACAAAAAAATGTTCTACTGAGAACATTTTATGCTATAACGGTTAAACTTGTTGAGTACATAATCCTTGTTTAATATATATACTCATGTGTTATAGTTATTACTTTCTGTTTTGAAATTCAATCCTCTTCCTATTATTCAGGAAGAGTTGACATTTATTTTTCAGTTTATTTTTAGTTCATAGCTAATTGGACTCTTTCACAAACCCTATATAGTGGGGTACCCTATTGAGGAGGAGATCTAGATCATAGGTGTGATATATTGAACAAGATTTTTGGATTGATTTTGTTAAAAAATTCTATGTGTGATTAAGATGCAATAAAGAAGAATACTTTGATAGCATATTTTTTTGAGTAAGTGATAAAATAAGTTTTGTGGATGTAACAACTCAAGCAAGCCACTTGAAGTACTGTTAACCACTTTAATTTAGGTTGGTAGATTAGATTATGTATTGCGAATTTAATTGATTAGTTGATATTTTTTAGTTCATGTGATTAAAAATGATGCATTATAGTTTTGAATTAGAATATGTGGATTGATACTATGTTTAGTACTCCAGAGGTTAATTAAGTAGGAGATACTACAATTTAACAGTTATCTAGTTACAATATCAAGCATTAAGTACCTATAGTAAAAGGTAGTTGTTTGTATTCCTTTACACTGTTTTGAGAAATAGAAGTTCATTCCAATTACAATATTTTACTGTATTTATATGTGTTTCATTCACCTATACTTAGCCAATGTAGGATATGTTTAGAATCCATGAATGCATATATTTTTCCACCACTATTTGAAGTTTATGATTCCCTGGTTGATGATTTAATGGAAGCCCTCTCTTGAGTGATGAAGTTCTTAATCTAAGAATCCTCATATTCACTAAGTTGTGTGCATAATCATTAGCACTAGTTAATTAGGTATTAGAGATATCTTGACACCCTCTATTTCCCCATTTAATGTAGACCCATTATCTTGCACTTACCCACATAAACATGGTTTTCAAGTTAAAAAGATATGTGATAATTTAAAGAATATATACATGTAAAAATTATAATCCTAAACTAGAAATAAACTTATTTTTTATTAAACAATATATGTGAACCCACCTTGTCACATGATAAAAATATTAATTTCTAATAAATGTTTCCTTCTCTTCTAAGTATGTGCAATTAATGCCCACTTTGGAGACCTCAACCACTATAGATTAAAGTAACTACAAGAGAAAATAATATGTGTGGTTCACCATTTAATGCATAAATCACATTTAATATAGATTTCACATATAAAATTTAATTATTAACACTAATATTTTAAAACCAGGTCCCTCGTAATCCACACCAACCTCTCTCAACCAATAGAATTAAGATCATGGATAAATTGAGTTAGATTTTTTATAAATTTTAAAATAATTGACCAATCCAACATTAAACACCTTTTAACAATGATTTTATTAAATCAATGTTAATATTGATCCTATTTACCTTATTATTTTTCATTTTCCTAGATGTGGCTTATTGGTCCAATATAGAGTTTATAAAGCTCCTTATTTTACATATTTCCATGAAGTATATGGGTAAAAATAATTTGGGTGGCATAGTGCTTACCCCCGAAAACTTTGGATTGTTGTTGTCTACCCCTATATTTTGGTCAAGTGTTGGAAAATCCTTGTCATAAAGGATGCCAATTTTACTCCATATGACCTTAATTGAACTTGATTGAAACTCCACATAATTAATAAGTCAACAAGAGGAAACTAGAAACACTTATCGAATCTCTAATCATGGTAGAGTGGAAGCCATTTTTCTCAAGGTAGGGATGATAATTCCCCTCATAACAATGATTTAATATAACCAAGAGCTCACAAAAAGACAAACCAAAATACTCTTGTTTGTTGCACTCTTAGTCATTTTACTTGAATGATTTCCATGCATTTTAATACTAAGAGAATAATTGATGAGTTTGATGAGGATACTATCAATAAAATAGATGTATAAATGATTCAAATTATTATAGAAGGTCATAATTGGAATGATATAAAATTCTTAACTCCATCTATTATGAATATGTGGTGATTAGTATGATAGGACCAATTATTTGGGAAGGAAGTTGGAATGCCTAATGTCTAAGAAAACTTACTAGTTTTTAATTTATATATTTATAGTAGATTAGAGGCCACTCATATATATTTGATTGTGGAAATCTCTCTATTTTCTATAGTTACCAAAAATATACTATGTTGCTATCATATTGAGACTAGTTATTGAAGGTTATTTATGTTAATGGATGGTGAAAGAAATATCTCAAAATTCTTATTTTGCTTGAAATGTCACGGATATTAATGATCATAATGAGAAATTCTAAGAGAGAATAAATTACTAGCTCATTACTATGGTAGCTCTTAGAGACCTCCAAGTGGCAAGGACTTTCATCACTTCTTTATGTTTTTTTTTTCTTGGTACCTATTATGTCCCCTACATTCCTTTGACTATGAATTGATTGGTCCCCATTACTTCTAATTTCATCACCCCTTTTAACACCACAAGTAGGGGAATCATAGGTTGGTGGTACTGAGCTAGAAAAAATAAAATCTACAATAGTTAAAGCACTAAATTTAATCCACTTGATGTAGCTTCCTCAAAAGTATAGCATGGTAAACACAACACACAAGAGCCTTCATAAAACCATTGGAATATAGTGCATAGTTCATAAAATTGTAATAATGTAGTGTAGAGTGTCTATGCCTATTATTCTAGTGGGAGTGTATTATACACAACATAAGATAATATATAATTTTTTAGGTTCTCATAAAGTAAGTGTGACACAACATGTTCTTGAACACTAGCATGGGATATATAAATTCTATTGAATTTACATCATTACCATTTTAAAAAAGGGTGTTCTAATATATTTTCACTCAAAGAATTAAGAAAAAAAAAGTAAAAAATCTCAACTATAAACTCTATTGGTGAGAAAATATTTAGAATAAAGATAACACTAAATATTAAAATGTTGGCAATTTGGATGACTTGTTAATGTTGAGATATGTTATAATTCCAAGGTAATGACCAAAATCCCTATAGAACTAAATTAATAAAGCCTGAATTTTTTTTCTCTTCAACCATGAAAAGTTGGAAAGAAAACAATCAAACTATCTATTGTAACTAACTAAAAAGCTCTTAAAATTTTGAAAATATGAGTGAATTTATTGAACAAGAAAAATTGGCAACCATGGTTTTGGCAAGGCGATGATGTTGGAGGTGAAGAGGTTGATTTTTTATCATAATTAATTAATTGTCTTGAGATTCTTAGGAAAATTTTGGAAGTCCAAAATATTGAAAGGAAACTATGTTAAAAGCCTTTAAAAATTTGTAAGATACATCACTAGTCATAACTGATTATACACAAAAATGTTATATTTACCATATCAAGAAAACTGAAAAATATTTGTTACCACTATTAGAAAAAAAAATTGTGTTGATGTCTCAATGGTCAATTCATGCATGTTGTGGGAGAAACACACATCAAAGGCTTTATAATTGGGAATTTCTATCAATACTAATAAAATTACTTGCATATTTATATTGTTTACAGATACATTTTGCATTTATTTTTACATAACTTACAAAATGGTTACCCATTATGGTATCTAAGTCCTCACCTCTAAGATGCACACCAACAATGAAAACCTTCACCTAAAAGTATCCTCTTCAATCACTTGTGTTCTACATTTTTGTAGATTTTTTTGAAAGAGGAAAAAATACGTTTTACAGGGACCCGAAACCACAAAGTTTACAAACAAAAGATAAGATTGTTAAAGACACCAAAAGTATAAAGGTTGTAAAAACAACAAAAAGACAAGTCCACAGCCACCAAAAAGGCCAACGAAGGCCACATAAGCAAAAAACCAGACAAAACAACAACAACAACTAAATTTGGGCCTTTAATAAATCTGCAGTCTTAGCTTCCAAATCGTTCATATCCTGAACCCCCCTCTTTAAAATCTGAACCATCTGGGTAGCAGGAGGCACTTTCCTTTTAAGGTTGGCATGGGTCCTTTTCGAAATACCTTGGTCCTTGTTCTTGCTTTTATCTTTGTCCTCTTCCAAGTCAATGACCAGCAAGCCCTGTTGCGTCTTTTCTAGCTTTTTAGACATTGCATTGATGATGATGGAATTGTGCCTAGCCATTTTATGGTTTTGTTCCATAACAGTTTTCATGTTATTTTTTATTTTGACCATTTCAGCTTCCAGATTCTTGTACTTATCTCCTCAGTGTCACCTTCTCCCATTCTGGTACTGTTCTTTTTCTATTTTCCTTCTTCATTGCTGAGAGCAGCCAACTTCAGTTCCAATTCCTTCGACTTGCTATACATAGCCCTATTTCTTTGATTAAGATCATTAATTTCTTGATAGGCCCATTTCAAAACCCTGAAAATGTCACCAATGCCATTTCTTGTAGAGGCAAGAATATCGCTAGATTGAACCCGGTCTAAGATGAGATTAACATCATCCAGGTTGGGGGAGCTATGAAATCTGGTACCATCAACTCTGAAAGAGGCAGGAGGGGAGGGCACAAAATTTTTGCTAACTTCAAGGTTTTCAGCTTTGTCCTCCAAAGAGTCTGCAGAGTAGGAAACCAACTTGTTGGCAGGGGAGCCCTTGAGAGTGGGATTCTTTAAGGGGATAGGGCAGTTGGGGTAGGTCTTAGGGTTAACTTTAGCAAGCTGGGGTTTTCTAGGTCGGGTTTTCTTACTAGACATCTAAGAGGACGGGTGGGATTCAACAATTCTCTCCTAGTAAGGCTGATTCTCCAAAGCCCCACTATCCGTGTCATAGTCCTAAGATGCTATGGAGGCAACAGGTTTGGATAAAGCCGACATGCTTTGATAGTGTTCATATATTAACCTAATAAGACGAAGATGAAGAATAGGGTATCTCTTAGGATTTTTCTTATGGTTCGCAAGGCTATTACTCAACGAACAATATAGATAGTGAGGCAGAGAAATCTGTACCTTATGGCGGAAGTGGTTAAGAATGGAAAAGTGATGACCATAAACTTTGGTGAATCTACCATCCAGGGTGATATATTGCATAATAACAGGAATCACCTTTCTCCATAGTGCCTTGATGGTGTCAATTTTGAAATAGTTGTTGGAAATTTTAACTAGTTTTAATATCTACATAAAATAGTGAGATCTATAAACACCAAGAATTTGCATGCATTGCCATGAATGTTCTAAAATTTTATAAAACACCCCTTAATTTGATCACTAAGGTTTCCTATGAGAGCATTAGGAACATGACCAACTAAAATCCAATAAATATCTTTCTTAACTTTAATCTACTTGAAACATCAATATGAAGAAGAATGATAATGCCTCATGAGTTTGAATGAGGTAAGAGACCAAATGCGAGGTTTGGTTGTGGGAATATTGGATAGTAGTTAACTCTCACACGTACACCACTATTTTCTTCACCTCTAAAAGTATCTAACAAATATCAAGGAGGAAGACTCAAATTCTGAGAGAACATAAACAACAAAGTCCTACACACTTAAAGGGCTCCATTACAATATTATTTCATTATAGAACTACAATCATATTGCCATTGTAACATGTAAGTAACCTAAAAAATTCTCTAGCACAAGTAAAAAAATTAATTACTAGCACATATTTGATTTCATTTAAATCCATCATGATTAGGACCTCTTTAACACCCTCTACATCAACCCCTTTAAAATTAATAACAATAAATAGTAGCCACATTGAATTTGGAGGAGAAGTGTAGCAAGGGCAATAAGTGTTTCTGAAATAAAGACTCAAATGAGATTATTACGAACAATATACAAATTGCATTTTGGTTGTTTTTAATTCCCCACCTAGTCTCAAAGATAACCTATGATTTAGCCACTTTCAATGATTGGTTACCTTGAGGGATTGGCCAACTAATAGGTGAAAGTTACAATAACTTTCCCTCTACACTTCAGGCTCTGAAAACCTAGGAGAGTGATCCTTGACAGTATTTATCAATATCTTGTGCCAATTATTACAAATACTGTGACAAGAAGATGCGTTTTATGCAAATTTTCTTGAGGCTCATGAAAATAAGAAGATTTGGCTTAAATCATTCAAGCATTTTACATTCTCAATACCATAGAACAAGATAAGAACTCATTAAAGATTGAAAGTATTTTAATGTGTTTGATCCTTTGGGCTATAAATCCCACATATAGGAAAGAGATTGGTGCCTTATCCTAAGGCTACAAAGTCAGAACTAGTGCAATTGGGGTTCCACAACAACATTTCACCTAGACATTTAAAGCTTCACAATAGTGGCTTACAATATTATGCTTAGTATTCCTCACCAACTCTACTTATCAAATCCTATATTCATTCACACATACCTATGTTATCAATAAAGCATTTAACCTATTCTTTGAATAAGAGCCTTAATAAAAAACATACATCCACAAAAACAACTATGGAGAAAAATAGAAAGATCCTTGATCTGTTTATTCATAATCTGTGCAAAGCCATTGAATTCCAAGAAATTCCAGTACAATTATGCAACATTACCAATTACAAAATTTCAAACACAAAACCCTAGAATGAACTCAACTCAATTCTTTGTAGTTCATTACAAAATTCACCAAAAGATCTGTATAGAAGGCCGTGAATTCCCTTTTATAAAATAAGGGAGCAACAAGCTTCGGCCTCTAACACCATTCAATTTAAATTTTGAGTTACAACATTTAAAACCCTAACCACACATGAGGGAGAATTTCAGAAGATAAAATCATGCACATTCCCATGTTCCTCAAAAAAATACACATTGAAGAAAGAAGTTATACGCTGAAAACATAAAATCCCTTTCATCCACTCTTCTACTTTTCACCATTTCTCTAAACATCTTCATGTCCCGTCATAATTGTCAACTAGCCGTTCCTGTTTGAATTTCGACGATCAGATTGGAAGTGGATGGCTAATATTAAATCCTCTATGAAGTTTAAATCATAACCGTTTGATCACATAAGTTATATGATCAACGGTTGTTGCATGCCCCCTATACATCTCGTCTTCCTTTGGCCGCCGAGAAACAATACTTACAATAGCTTAGAGTCATGCGATGAAATGATTTTCCGCCAGCTATCCTAGGAATATTATTCTATTATGCCTCCTTCTCAGCCTTTACATCACACATTGCAAAAAATGCCTTGGTCTTCATGATATACAAAGGTGATGTATTGAACTTATGTGATGGTCGTTAGGTTTCCTCCTTTCCACCGTAGTCGTTGATCTCAGATATCACACATCGCTCCTTGTTCTATATACAATCAACTTGAACTCACGATGCACTGTAAGCTTACTATGAACACATGAAAAATGAATTAATGATACTTAAAAAAGGTAAGGGAATGACTTAATCGACACATGATGAGGTTTTAAAAACCATGGTGGTAGTTGAAAAATTTATGTGAACTTACCAAAAGACCGATGAAGGACCTAATGAACTGAAGGGTGCACATTATTGGTAAAAGCAAAGGTTTTGAGAACCATGGCAGTGATTGACATAGTTCTCAGAACTAGCCAAAAGACCAACAAATATTAGACTTAGCCAAATTTTGCATTCATCAATAAAAGTAGAGGTTATGGTAACCATGTTTGTGGCTGAAGAAGTTTTGATAACCAACCTAAATTCTGACAAGCTTAAGACAACCAAAATTTCAAGTGTTTGGACAAAGACTTAGGAGATACGGGCTCGAACGGTGAAAATGAAGCAAGGGGCCAGTCAGGACATGGATGTCTAGGCATAAAACATAACTTAAACCATACAGAAATTGACTCAAGCGATCAATGAGCAAATAGAAAGGACAACGAAGGCAAAGAACAATTGGAGTTTTAGGAGGGTTTTAGTCCTATGGTGAACCCTGTACACAAGAATTGCAAAGCCTAGTCCTCTCAAAACCATCCAACCACATTAGCATGACCCAAAACTCAAAAAAAAAAGATTATATCATTGCAGTTGAGTGCCACATGATTGTGAGGAGTATAAAAATACATCATTGCTTTCATATTCCAATTGAGTGGAGACACACCTCCACATTAGCAAATTTGAGGGGCTAGGAATAAACTTGAAAGGCTAATGCTCCATGTCCTATATAGGAGGGTCACTAAAATGTTTTTGGTAGTCAAAAAATTTTAGAGTTAGCTTTAGGGGTTGCATTTCAATCAATTTTTGGGGTTAGGTGTTTTAAGAATGAGAAAAATTAATATTAGGTTTAAATTTTTATTTACACAATTATCATTATTAAAATAATTTGTGTTAGTCCTGTTTGGATTTTAAGAGTGTGATTTCTTATCCATCCACTTTTTTTCTAATATGTGTACTAATATTTTTATAAATGATAAAGTGGAAACTTATTCATCAAAAATAGTTTGATTAGATTAAAAATATCTATTTTATAATATTAAATTGTTTTTAATTTATTAATTATGTATCTACATATTTAAATAGAATAGATATTTTAAAAATATTATGAAATAAATATTTTGAATCATTATATGTATCTACACTATGCCTCAACTAAAGGCCATAAAGCCTATACGCTAAACCCACAACTCTAAAATCCATACCTCAACCCTAAAGCTTATACCCTTGAGCCTATACCTTAGACCCTCAACCCTATACCCTATACCCTTAACCATAAACCCTAAACACTATAACCTCAAATCTCGATGCTATACATTATACTCTTAACCCTATACCCTATACCCTAAACCCTATACCATATACCTTATACCAAATACTATCAACCCTAAAGCCTAAACCCTATACCCTCAACCCTAAATCTTAAAACCTATACCCTCAACCCTATACCCTATACCCTTAACCATAAACCCTAAACACTATAACCTCAAATCTTGATGCTATACATTATACCCTTAACCCTATACCCTATACCCTAAACCCTATACCATATACCTTATACCCGATACTATCAACCCTAAAGCCTAAACCCTATACCCTCAACCCTAAATATTAAAACCTATACCCTAAACCCTATACCCTCAACCCTCAACCCTATACCTTATAGCCTCAACCCTAAACCCTATATCCTATACTCTCAAACATCAACCCTATACCTTAAACCCCTAACCCTACACACTACACCCTCAACCCTATACCTTATACCCTCAATAGTAAACCCTATACCTTATACCCAATACTATCAACCCTAAAGCCTCAACCCTAAAGCCTAAACCCTATAGGTCATAAACCCTATACCTTATTCCATCAACCCTAAAACCTACACCTTATACCCTCAATCATAAACCCAATACCCTCGGCCCTATACCCAATATCATCAACCCTGAACCCTATACTCTATACACTCAGCCCTCAACCCTCAACCCTCAACGCTCAACCATATACCTTAAACCCTAAACCATACACCCTCACCCCTCAACTCTCAACCCTATACCATATACCTTATACCCTCAACTGTAAACCCCATACCCTATACCCTATACCTTATACTCAATACTATCAACCCTAAAGCCTAAACCCTATACCCTCCACCCTAAATCCCAAACCTTGTACCTTTTACCCTCAACCCTATCTCCAATACCCTTGAACCTATATCCAATATCCTCAACCCTAAGCCATATACCCTATACACTAAGAAACTAAGCAAAGGAAAATATACTAAGCAACTATACCCTAAGAAAATCATAATGCGAGTGTGTTAGAAGGCATTCACATTATTTTTTTCTTTGAAAAAATGTGAGCGTCTTATAACACACTCACACTTTTGATTTCCTTGGAAATTTCTAAGCCTTTAGCTTCCAACCCAAAGGCTTGGAGTGACCTTCCAATGTCCAAAGATGTGTTTTTTTTAATTGTTAAAAAATTGACATAATCTCAAGTGTGCTCTCCATTAGGTTTGCACATGTTTCAATGTTAAGTCAAAAAATACAAATATTAAGCTCTCTCTTATTTATCTAACCATTTAATTTTTTATACATTTTGAATATGTAAAGATTTTCATATTTAATTTCTTAACTGTTAGTTTATCCATTTTTTTTGTCAAAAATCAATGTTTGGTATTTTTGACTTTATTTTTTAACTGTTCATCAAAATTTCAAATAAATTACATTTTTAGAAACTAGACTCCATTCTACACATTAAAAAAAATTGACCAATTTTTTTAAAAATTAGGGGGGAGCACACTAAATTTTTAATTTTTCAAGATATGTCCACTTTGAAAATTAGTAAAAAATCATATATTCATTGAAAAATTACCAAAAAGTTTAGGGATAAACTAAATGGTGTTTACTAATTTCCAACTGAAGTGATTGTTGAAATACTAAAAAAATGTCAACATTTTAGGGGGGGCACACTAGATGCTATTTTTTTTTTGAAAAAAATAGGACCAATTTGTGTGGCCCCCTTTTGAATCCTTTAATATCTATCATTTAAAAAAAAAAATGTAGTTTAGAAAGTAGATTTAGAGCACTACGACTCTTGTTTTTGTTGCATATTCATATTTTGAGTGTAACTATCTTCAATTTCCCATTTGGAAGGTCGGTCTTTCTTGATTTCAGAAGAAAAAAAAAGTGGCCACTTAAGACCCCTTTTTGGTCCCCCATATTTGTGCACTTACCCAACTAAAAATTCTTATTTTACTTCACATGTGGATATTAATGCTCATAATGAGAAATTCCAAGAGTGAATAAATTAAAGCTCATTACTATGGTAGCTCTTAGAGACCTCCAAGTAGCAAGGACTTTCATCACTTCTTTATTTTATGTTATTCTTGGTAACCCCCATTATGTCCCCTACATTCATTTGACTATTGCTCAATTTCCCCCCATTATTTCTACTTTCATCACTCATTCCATCACTAGAAGTAGGGGAATCATAAATTGGTAGTACCAAGCTTGAACAACTAAAATCTACAATAGTTAAAACATTAAATTCAATCCACAATGTAGATTCCTAAAAAGTATATCATAGTAAACACAACACACGAGAGCCTTCATAAAACCATTGGAATCTAGTGTAGACTTCACAAAATTGTAATAATATTGTATAGAGTGTATATACCTATTAGACTAGAGAAAGTTTATTAAACACAACATAAGATTTAATTTATAATTTTTAAGTTCTCATAACATAAGGGCTACACAAACATGTTGCTCTTGAACACTAGCATGGGATAGACAAATTATATTTAATCTACATCATTAACAATTTTAAAAGAGAGTTCTAATCTATTTTCACTTAAATAATTAAGAAAAAGGGAAAAAAATCCCAACTATAAACTCTATTAGTGAGAAATATTTAGAATAAAGATGACACTAAATCTTAAAATGTTGGAAATTTGGATGAATTGTTAATATTGGGATATTTTATAATTCCAAGGTATTGAGCAAAACAACTATAAAACTAAATTGATAAAGCATTAAAAAGTGTTTTCTCTACAACTAGGAAAAGTGGGCAAAAAAACAATCAAACTATCTATTGTAACTAACTAAAAACTCCTTAAAAATTAAAAATATGAGTGAATACATTAAAATTTTTTTTTTGATAACCATCATTTTGGAAAAGCAATGATGTTGGAGTTAAAGAGGTTGAAAGAAAATTACCACAATTAATTACTTGTATTGGCATTCTTAGAAAAATGTTGGAAGTCCAAAATATTGGAAGGAAACTAGATATTAAGAGCCTTTGAAAATTTGTAATCTACATGTAATGTCATAAAATTGTACCCCTTGCAATTTCACATACATTTTTGTATCCACTTTAGTGTCCACTCCCTTAGCATTTATGTAGGCTCATTTTAGCCCTTGCATCAACCTTTTTCCCCTCTAAAGATGCTCAAGACCCATTTTCAGTAGCTACCCTTGTGCATCAGCTTTGCATCAAACCTTATGCTTTTCATGTTCTTGTCATTTTGTAACATGATATGTCTAGACACTAGTGCACCGTGCGGACGTTTGTGTGCCGTGCTCATGTCTTGTGATATTTTGACATTCAAACGACCGTTTTTGGGTGCCTTGACACTTGTCAACTACTTCTTTTGATGGTAATAGCTTGGGATGCCTTGTAACGGCTTGGGAAACTTCATTTCCCTTTTATTGTCTCTTTAAAAGCTATCTTTTCAATCCATTTGTTCTTCTTCTTCATCTTTCTCTCTTGGATACACTCTTTTTTCCCTCTTTTCTCTCTTGTTTACATTGCTCTCTTGCTTGTTATAGCACTCCCAAGCTCTTACGTTCTCACAATGCTCTACATTGCTCTCTTGGCTCTTGCAGCTCTATCTCTCTCTTTGGCTTCCTTAAACCTTGTAGGTGATATATCTCCTTTCTTGTATCTTTTAGCATCTTGGTATTCCTCACATCCCCTCTCTAATATTTTTACTATATTTCATATATCTATCTATCTTGTGATATAGGTTCTCCTCATTGAGTAGGGATTGCTTTTATCACTTCGTATTTTCTTACTTTGTTCACTTTCTCTATCTATCTGGTTATCCGTGGAGGTGGGAATAACGAAACGGGGGTTTGACTATGCAAAACCCCTAAAAAACCCCAACATTTTTCCCTCAGTCTTATGTGCGCATGTGTTGAAGATATCTACTCGTTGGAGGCTTCATTTCTTGGTCTGTTGTGAGCACTTCCTTTCTCCTTTAACTTATTTTAGTTCTATTACATTCTGTTACTTTCTTGCATTCTAAATGTTCTTAGTAGCTAGTCAGAATAGAAGTATTCACTTTAGTGCTTTCTATAACATTCTTGGTTTTCCTATCATGGCCTCGTTTTGGCTAAAAATCAAGGGGTTTCTAAACTTTGGTTGAAGGGGGACTCTCTTAATATTATAAATTGCCTCTTGAAAAAATGCCCTCCCTCATGGTCTATTATTCTTTTTATCAATGATTCTATCGCTATCTTAAATTCTTTTGAGGAAATTAAATTCTCACATGTTTTTCGTGAAGCTAATAGGTTGGCCGATGGTGTTGCCAATGTGGGAGTGGTGGAAAGAGTTGATTGGGGTTTGTTTGAATCTCTTCCTCTTAATCTCAAATGTATATCTAAAGATGACCAGATGGCTTGTTTTTAAGACTGATGTTTTTGGGGAAAGGTTCTTCTTAATGTTTCATAGTTGGGATGTGCATGATGAACCTCTGGCCTGTATGATTCATTATTATTTCCTTGGTTTTCGTATTATGAAGGCCTGGTAGCGTAGGAAGGGAAGTACCTTGAATGACAAGCCCACACATATTGTGGGTGTAATTTTTGTTATTTTGTGGAGAGTTTGGTTTATTTTGCATTTTCTTAACTCTCTGGTGCTGTTGGGTTCTACAACTTTTCATGCAGCCATGGGTGGAGACTGTTGTATAATTGAACCGAGTTTTTGTGAGGAATTTCAGAAAAATCTTGTTGTATGGGAACATTTGGAACTGGGTGCGGTTATGTAGTTCATGCAGAGAATTCAAGGTCTGAACCCCAATGCTACATATTTCTTTATGAAAGGTTGGAATGGGAGGACGCTACGTTATAAGGGTGTGGAGTTTAAAATTGATGAGGATTTTATAGTGGAGGCCACTGGTTTGGCAGTCTTTGGGAGGAAATTTTTCAGGGATAGGGGAGCTGCTAGGAAGGCCTTTGTAATTTTTTTCAAATTCGATGAGAAGAAGATGCTCCAAGAAATTGGGAGTGGTGGCTACGCTCGTAAGTCTTTGAAGCCATTATGGAGGGACCTCATGTTGGCCATAATGCACTATTTTACACTTGAAGGTAGATTCTCTATTGTTTATAGCTACCATTTCATGCTTTTGAATCATTTTAGGAATAAGGTGTTGGTCTCCTTTCCTTTCTACCTATTAATTTCCATGGAAAAGAGTATTCAAGATCACAAAAAAAACCCTAAGAAGGTGGTTTTGCATGAGGTTCTTATGAACCTCTTGTTTTCTCACATTAAGCTTAAGTTAATTATGGTCTCTCTTAAAAGTCCTAGTAAGAAGGCTATTAAAAACTTCGGTTATGATACTAGAGACTCTACTACGGAATGGGTTGGGAGTTATGAGGATGAAGAATCGAAGTTTGAGGAAATATCTATGGACACGGTGGCTCTGAGGAAGGGGAAGATGACTTAGAAGAGTGGAGCAAGGGCTATGAAATGGATGTGGAGTTGCGGGATACCATGGTTAAGTCTATGAGGAAGACTTTGAAAGGGAAATCTAAAGGCTCCAAGAAAGAAAAACCTTCGACTAAGAAGAAGATGGAGGTGGCTCTTGGTTCTAGTGAGAAACCCTCATTGTCTCTTGGCAAAGGTGGTGTGAAGGATAGCCCTTTTGGGAAAGGTGGTGAGAATCATTTTGTTAATGTTGATGTTGAGAATATCTTTGTTGGGGATCCTTTGCTTGGGAAGGGGGAAATTTGCTTTGCGACTGGTCTCAAGGGTCCTGAAGATGAGGGTTTGTGTTCAAAAGTTCTTGCTGGTGTTGTCAATACTTGTACTAATGAGTTGTTGAATGGGCTTAGGCCTATGGAGGTGGAGGGGATGGAGTTCGTCAAGCACTCTCAGGGATTTTCTACAGTTGAAAGGGTTGTTAAAATGGAACGGTTGGAAGTGTTAGCTGATTTAGCTAACTTGCCTGATAAGGAGCGAATTAAGGTGGATATGGTAGAGGTCGAGGACTCCCCTGTCAAAGAGGATGAGGAGCATAATTTGGATCGGTCTGATGCTCCTGGTAACATTGAGCCAAATGATCAGTTTCCTATTAATTGGGATGATGTGAATATGAATATGTTTTGCAAGATGGCCAAGGATGGGACACAAAATTTGTTGTCTCTAGTGAAGTGGTTGTTTTATGAGGTTAATGAGCTCAATATTCATGAATATGAAAAATTGGTAAGAGGTTTGTGTTTCTATGCTCTGTGGTAATAAGAAGGAATGGGCTATTAAAGGAAAAGTTAAAACTATGAATGTCATGCTGGATAAGTTGGTTATTGATGCAGATCATCTAGGGGTTTCTCATGAGGAGAGGATTTCCTCTTTGGAAATGTTGGTTAATAAAATTTTAGAGGACCGTGTTGCCAGAATTGAGGAGAGAACTGGTAAGATGTTAGATGATTTAAGAACAATGGTTAATATCAACAATAACTCTCTGAAGACTACAGCTAGGGGGCTCTTTGTTTTAAATGAGAAATCCCTTAATTGGATGGGTAAACCTCTTGACTTGGGTGATTTAGAGAAAGTGATTGATGAGATCAACTGCTTGAACCAGGTGGAGAAAGATGAGGAGTCTGCTCTAGTGTTGGAGAAATATGTGTAGGCTGGGTCGTGTCTTAGGACAAGGAGCAAGACTAAAAAGAGAGTTGTTGTTTATGCAGATGAGCTTAAAGATGTTGTGGATATGCAGGAGGAGGTCATTAAGGAGAATATGGACTCGGTGAATGTCTTGGATAAAATGTTGTAGTTGTCGCTTTCCTTTTTTGTTGGATCAACAGGGTTGATGATATTTTGTTGTTGTTCTACTGATGGGTTCCTTATGTTTTATCTTTTGTTAGCATTTTGGTTTTTTGGGCTACTGGTCTTTATTGCTTAATTTCTCTTGCAGCTTTTCATTTTTGTAAATGGTTTCGGGGCCCCTTCAAAACCTATTTTTCCTTATCAAAAAAATTCTTGGTTTTCGGTCCGTATGAGATGCCAATGTGCCTCTGGGACTCCAACACACCACACTGTCGTCTATATTTTGCGATGTCATCCTTTGACAGAGAATCCATCAGTTTGTCTAGATAAATTCTATGACATGCTCTTTCTGATTCTGAAACTCTTGCTTTGTTCCTCGAGGTAGTTTAGGGAAGTTCGCCCCTTGGGATTCTCTTGAGAATAAAGAAACTCATATGTAGTGAATCCCATTTCTCTACATTTTGGTGAACCCGACGTGAAAAAACCTTCCCAAAAATTACCTCAAACCCAATTTCTTGCTGTTAGAGCGATGCACCGACCTTCAGCCAACTTGTTTAGGCATTGTTTATTATATTTAACTTATTATTTTCAAAATGAATTTAATGTCTTCTTTTATGAGTTCAATATCTACTTTTATTCAAAGCATTAATGATGTTCCATTCCATGCATGTGATGGTGACATGGCTTTACCCATGTTACTCTGTATCTTTGATCCTTCTCATGAAATTCATCTCCCTTCAAAGGATATTTTGTTGCAGGAAGATGAAATCATTGATACTTTTCTTAACATATTACTCTACCTTCTCTTCATTCCAATGCACTCTCTTCTAGAGATGATGCATTAGTGAATGATGAATCTTGTATCCATTCCAATGCATTCTCTTCTAGAGATGATGCATTAGTGAATGATGAATCTCCTCTCACATTGGATCCTTCAAGGATGGATGTTGAGCATATTTCTTCAAATGATTCCTCTTTAAGTTGTAAGGAATCCATAAATATAATATGTCTTGTCACCCCTCAAAGGCCTAAGAGACCAGTCATTTATCTAACCCCGGCTAGTCTTTCTCCTAAAAGGATTTGTTCTATTAATGGTATTCCATTTGATAGTGATTCTCTTGATCTTTCTAAGGCTCCCTCTTATAGAGAGTTAGCCCATAATTACAATACTAGAAGGAATAAACAAAGTGTTAATCAACCTGCTTCTTTACCACCTTCTGAACCAAGTCTTCCTTAAACACTTAAACCTACAACTAAATCACCTAGTGATTATGATCTTCTCGAACAACTCCGTGTTACTTCGACCAAGATCTCACTATGGGACTTACTTCAGTATTCTCCGCTTTATCAAGGTATGCTTCAGGAAGCCTTGCAAAAGACCCTCTTACCTTCTTCTGCTAGGTCGACAGATGTTCATGCATTGATAGCTCATATTTGTGCAGATTTATTGAATATTACATTCTATCCAGAGGAACTCCTTCCTTTGGAAGTACAGAAGCAAGCGAACCCTCTAATGATCATAGTTAACATTAATAAAATTGACATTAGATGTACTATCGTTGACGTCGGTCTGACACTCAATGTATGTAGCATTGATCATTGTTGTCATTCATGGGTTTGATAATGTTGGGCAACAAGCTCTAGGTACAATAGTATTACCTTTGTAGATTGGACCCATTACTATACCCACTCTGGTATATGTTATGTCAGAAAAACTACCGTATAACCTTTTTCTTGATAGACCATGGATTCACGTTGTGGGTGCAGTCTCATCTACCTTGCATAAATCTATTAAGTTCATTTGTAACAATTAAGTAATCACAATCAAAGCTGACCCTAAGGCCATTCACTCATGTGAAATGGTAGCTTCCAATTAGGCTTTGATTATGCCTACTCTTATCCCTTTAGTGTCTTCCGATGTGTTGATGTCTACTCCAATGGAACCTGTTACAAAGGATACCCTTGAGGTGGATGTCCCTAAAGAAGATCTTTCTAAAGTGAGAAATCCTAAGTCTACATCTTCTCAAAATAATGCATGTCTTGCTGATGATTGGGGTTCTCTAGACTTTACAAAATCCTTCATTGGAGAATATAAAGTTGACCCGATCCACTTAGTCCTTGTGATAACATCATCCAAACCTATTATCAAATATGGTTATTCTTTTGTATCATGGGATAATGTAAACAAAAATTGTAATGTTCTTAATGTTGATCCTCCCCCTTCTGAGGAAGATGATCACGCTTCTATTAAAGAGGCTAATGTTGGTAGTCCTATCAAGAAGCCTGATGGAAATCCCATAGAGTATAATCCCCATTGCTAGAATAATGCTCTCTATGAAGATCCTTCTCCTTCTCAAGATTTGTAAACATGTTATGGCCCTATCTTTAAACTTGCCTCTAAATATGGCTATGGGTGTAAATTTTGTGGGCGTAATGAACAAGGCATTCAATTTCCTATAGAGTGTGCACCTCATAAGCATAATTTGGGGCTTGGTTGCTCAAATGAACAATCAAAATAGACACTATGCTTGAATGTCGACATGGTTTCCGCTCAATCTCATTCTCTCAAATTGATTCATTCACCATTATCTAATGTCTTCATGTCTTCTTGTGAGCAATAAAAATTTTCTCTACAAGAGAAAGGGTTGCTTCTTTCTCCTCATTCTTTATCTAAGCAAGAGCTTATCTTGTTGAGGCTTCTCAAAGCCCATTTGATTACTCTTCCTCCTACACATAAGAAACTTCATAAACATGATAAAGAAAAACATTCTTTCTATGCATACCATTGAGTGCCTAGCCATTCCACTAGTGAATGTAAGGCCTTGAAGGATAAAATAAAACAACTTCTTGATTATGGTGTTATCACTCTTCCATTTGTTGATGCACCTTCCCCTCTTTGCATGACGAGTGATATCGAGATCTGCCTCTATCCTGTCCGTTCTAAGAATTTTTCTCATGAGTTTCTCATACATCCTTTATATAGTATCTTGCATGGTTCTCCTCCCCTGTATGTTGAGGGCAGTGATGACTTGTTCCGAAGATGTGCGTCCTTCCTAAGGACCTCATCTCTTCTCTATGTATTTTCAATGGAGCATCCCTTAAGTGGACCACTTTTCTCTTGAAGGGTTCCTAAGGGACCCCCTTTGAAATATTTTATCTCAAATGAATTCTATGGCGTCTAGCTTAGGGGAAGCCCGAGTAGACTTATTTCATATCTTTGTGTCTAGCTTGGGGGAAACTCAACTAGAATTATCTTCTATTTGATGTATGATGTCATGTCATCTCACATCTTGGCATCTAGCTTAGGGGCAGCCTAACTAGATCCATTCAAGCTTACCTTGCAGGATCAAGCACTTGTAAGGGCCTATCAAACTCTGTGAAGCCTCTCACATTGAGATTCCTTTGGATAGAGCACTTGGGGTGCCTTCTTTGTAAGTCCGAGGACCTGTAAAGCTATTTCATCCTATGGGATCTGTTCATTGTTGGTTAGTGGGCCTCCGGTGCATTTTGTTCAAATCTCCTTAGGACCGAGTACCTGTGGAGCCATCTCTCTTGGAATTTCCATTCCTTTCCAGTTCCTTCCTTCTCTCTCTTAAATTCTCTTATATCTTCTCTCTTAGTTCAATTATGTGTATATACCAAATTGAAGATCTACATCTTCTTCATCCTGAGTATATACTTCTTTTTCTCTTTGACATTGGTTGCTTCCCTGTCTCTTGTATGTATTCTTCTATTGTAGCAATCAATCCTTACCTACTTCTCTCCATTTTATAATTCTTCTATATGATATTTCTTAATTTGGGGATGACGCATAGTATTGAGACAACCTTTTACATCGAGGTATCTTTCACTTTGCTGACTCAAATCCTTTTGTTTGTTAGGCTCTTGTGTGTGTGTTTTATATGTTCTAACCTCATGATGTAATGGATTTTTAGTTTCTAACGTTATTTTCTTGTGCAGGATTTTCTTGTCTAATGCATTTATTTTGTAGTTCTTCAGCCTTGAGGCATTCTTCCTTGGTTCGAAGAGTTATTCACTTCCTCTATAGTATCCTTTTGGCATTATTACATTATTTATGTTTATTAGACTTCCTTTAGCTTGCATATTAGTGTAGATTCATATGCCTGCTAAAGTGGGGGAAAAATGTAATGTCCTAAAATTGCACCCCTTGCAATTTCACATACATTTTTGTATCCACTTTAGTGTCAACTCCCTTAGCATTTTTGTAGGTTCATTTTAGCCCTTACATCAGCCCTTTTCCCCTCTTAGGATGCTCAAGACCCCTTTTCAACAACTAACCTTGTGTGTCATCTTTGCGTCAAACCTTATTCTTTTCTTGTTCTTGTCATTTTGTAGCATGATGTGTCTAGACACTAGCAATCTTTGCGGATTTCCACGCACCGCGCTCATGTCCTATGATATTTCAATGTTCAAATGACCATTTTTGAGTGCCTTGCCACTTGTCAACTACTTTTGTCGATGGTAATGACCCAGGATGCCTTGTAACCGTCGGGAAGCTTCTTTTCCCTTCTATTCTCTCTTTAAAAGCTATCTTTTCAATCCATTTGGTATTCTTCTTGGTCTTGCTCTCTTGGATACACTCTCTTTTCCCTCTTTTCTCTCTTTCTTGTGTGGCTCTCTTGCTTGTTACAACACTCCCAAGCTCTTATGTTCTCACAACACTCTACATTGCTCTCTTGGCTCTCACAACTCTATCTCTCTCTTTGGCTTCCTTAAGCCTTGCAAGTGATATCTCTCCTTTCTTGTATCTTTGAGCATCTTGGGATTCCTCACATCCCCTCTCTAAGAATTTTACTATTTCATATATCTATCTATCTTGTGATATGGGTTCTCCTCCTTGAGCGAAGATTGCTTTTATCAGTTTGTATTTTCTTACATTGTTCACTTTCTCTATCTATCTGGTTGTCTATGAAGGTGAGAACATCAAAACAGGGGTTTGACTGCGACAAGCCCCTAAATAGCCCCAACATTTTTCCCTCAGTCTTATGTGTGCAGGTGTTGAAGATATCTACTCACTGGAGGCTGAACATTTCTTGGTCTATTTGAGCACTTCCTATCTCCTTTACTTTATTTCAATTCTATTACATTCTATTACTTTCTTGCATTCTAAAATTTCTTAGCAATTGGAATAGAAGTAGTCACTTTAGTTCTTTCCACTAGTACAAAAACAACAATATATGACTGAAAAAACTACTAAAAACTGCTTATAATTGACTAACCATGGTCACATGACCATTAGTAGTTTATTGCTAGTCATTTATAATGCAACCAAATTGATGACTAAACCATTTTTAGTCATTTATTATTTGTTTTGATTGATCGGTTTGGTAGTATATTTAGTCATTGATTTATTCATTGATTGTTGTAATCTGGTCACTTATTTAGTCATTTTTCATTCACTAATATATTTAGTCATTGATTGCTGTAATCCGGTCACTTATTTAGTCATTTTTTATTCAGTGATATATTTAACTGGTCACTTATTTAGTCATTGATTGTTGTAAACTGGTCACTTATTTAATCACTTTTTATTCACTGATCTATTTAGTCATTGATTGTTGTTAACTGGTCACTTATTTAGTCATTTTTATTCACCGACTTCCTTCCATTGGTAGTTTATTTAGTCATTAATTTTAATCATCATTTTGATCAATTTGGTAGTATATGGATACATTGTTTATTAAACATCATATCACTAGTTGCAAAGAGAAACACAAATCTTGAAAAAAGAATACTATTATCTTTATTAATTTGAAAAGAGCTGTTGTTACATAAGAAGGTTGCAATTCCTTGTAATCTGCTACAAACATCTTGTAATCTTTGAAAACATATCATAACAAGTCCATATTCTACCTTCTACAATTCACAGTCAAAACTACTTCCCTCAAAACCCTATGTCACCATGGTTTAAACCTCAATGAAGCCTTAATTGCAATCTTGACTATGCAGGGTTTGGATTTCATTACCTTGCTATTTTCTGCCATCTTTATACATTGCAAAATTTACCTTGAAAGCATTTGAAACCTCCAATGTATACCTCAGTTCAAAAATCCCATAATGAGACTAATACACAACAAGAAGTCACTATCTCAAAACCTTTAAGATTGTAAACTATCAAGTGAAACAAGGAACACACTGGGCACATTCAATATTCCTCTCAAGGTCCAACAAAATAGATGAAAAGCCAAGAAACAAAACACAATTACTAAGAATATATTGTGCATTTGAGACTTGACTGCCACCTATGCAAAAATTGCACTTGAGATTGTCCTCCTTGATCACTATCTTTACAACCCTGTTGCTTTTGTGCTCTTTATTGTCACTAATAATTAGCTTCTACATCTCCCTCTCAGTTCTTTGAATTGTATATTTATAGCCAACAGTTACATTCTCTTAGCATAGTCACTTTAAACTGTTGTCACTTGTTAAAATGAATACGCTTGAATATGATTGCTCTTCTTTGTAGACTATCCCATGAAATGAAGCTACATTCACTGTAAGAGCATATTTTATTTTATCCATACTATCCCTCAAGATGCAAAATCCATTGTTATTACAGGATGTCCTAAATCTGCCGCATCTCACTGTCCTCTTTGGAAATGTATTCATTACCCTTTTTTTGTTGTGTTGCGCTTTCAACAGGGAGCTTGACACCATATTTCTTGCATTTAATACCTCTACCTCTCTATGCATAAGATCATGTCTGCATTGTGTTTCACAGTAATCACTTTGACTTCCTATTCATCCATGTATTCTACTATCTCCAAGTCTTTGCACATAGAAGTGCCTAAATGCATTGTCATGGTTTCCTCTTTTTGTATATTGTCACTCTTTGTAAACACCATCTTATATTCATATGTACTCTAATATTGAAGCATAAACAAAAGATAGAACCTCTAGCTTCTACTCCATACAAATATTAAATGCTTCATATTCAAATGAGCCAAAATGCTGAAAAAATCCACTTGTTAACTCAAAGACCACTGACACACCAAAATTTCTAATATGCAATGTATAGGTTATACATCGAGTGACTGCCACTAATTGAAAACCATGTCCACATCTACATAAAAAACTTGTACCATCTGATAACAAATAACACTTTTCATGCATTCATTAAAGGTTCCTCACTGTCATGATCTAGATAAAAACACAAACCCATAAAAAGGTAGCATAACACTTTTACACACACAAAGCATTTGTCTTTGTCCATTTAACACAAAAATCTTCCACATAAGGTTGAGATCAAAATTTTGAACCATGCAAGATTGAACTATGATTTTCCATGGATTTGACTTGACATGCCTTAATCCAACAACCTCAATGACCGTCTTGTTACAAGGTTTTGAATAAGGATTGAAACTATCCTTAACATCAACCATAAACTAACTACCAATTCTATTTACAACCAATCACTTGATTCACTAAGACAAAGCCATGAAACTAGGTTACCAAAGCATTATACCTTCAATAGGAAATTAGAACTGCTCCTATTTATGCATTCAAAATGATGAAATTTTGCCTCCAAGCATAAGGGAACACTTGAACTTGTGTTTGACACTGCCAACTCTATTTGACCACCTCTTGACAAGATACTATCTACCTCTTAAATAGTATGCTTGAAAATGTTTATCTATGGCTTCATTTTCTACAATTGATGACTGTGTAAAAGCAGTCCTTCTGCCCTTTGGAATTTTTTGTCAGAATATATGGTTCTTTGAATCATCATTCATCATCATATAGGTGACTATCATTTGGAGAAAATATGCACTAGTTACTGCACTATCTATGGTTTAAATGAAGACAAATCTTCATATAGTATGGTTGTAATTCCTCTTAACCACTACCCCATTACAATATTGAACCCTTGATGGTACTACCAACAGCCTTGTCATGAATGGTACAACCTTACCCATGAATGTTATCAAATATGCAAACCCTTCATAGGTCATTAGTATTTAACCCATCACAGATAGCTTCCACTATGCCCTTGGAAGCTTGGAGACCCTCCCAAGCCATGAGATTGTCAACCACTCAAGTCACTATTGGGCATTATTCATTAACATTGATCCTCTTATTGATATGACTATGAATTGTCTTGTTGACAATATTTTGAGAGGAGTCTTAGATAAAGCTTGGATAACCCTAGATGAAACTTTCAATATTTTGAATGTACATTGCTAATACAGAAAGGAAAATTTTAATTCATGTAACAAGTAAAAAAGAACATCTAAATTGAAATGAAGCCTGGTATAAGAATATTTTTTCAACAACATTGAAAAAATTAAATTAAGAAACATATAGAATTCAACTAATAAAAAGAACCATCTATTTATTCCATTACAACTAAATTTATTGAGCAATAACATGGCATGTTCTTTGTTGTTCTTGCTCTGAAGGAACCTACAAATAGCACAAAGAATCTTTTTAAGATGCTTTTGCAACTTCCAATATAAATTTTTCAAAATGGAGAGCAATCAAACATAAGAAATTTCTTTGTCTTTTCAACATCATAGAAGTGGATCATATATGAATATAGGCTGAGTATTCCAGCAACACTACTTTTTTAGTTGGATCCTAAAAATGTTGCAACTTATGTTCTTCTCAAAAACATTTGTGTAGAAGCAGGCAGGTGTGGTGAGGTTCAAATAGTAAGGAGATTGATGAAAGATAGAGGAATTAAAAAGATACTTGCATGTAGTTGGATTGAAGGGCATAAAATGGTACATGATTTTTTGTGTAGGAGATAGATCACATCCACAAACATGGGAGATCTATGCAAAATTAGAGAAATTGGCTTGGAAAATGAAGGCAACAGGGTATTTCCAGATTCAAGACTTTTATTTAATGTTGTGGAATAGAAGAAAAAAGAATCATTTATCTTCCACCATAGTGAAAAGTTAGCAATTGCATATGGTTTGTTAAACATGGACCCTGGTACAACTATTAGAGTTGTTAAAGAACCTTCGAGTATGTTCTAATTTTCACACTACATCTAAATTCATCTCCAAGATTGTTGCCAGAAAAATTGTTCTAAGAGATGTGAACCATTTACATCATTTTAAATAGGAACAATGTTCTTGTGGAGAATATTGGTGATGCTAAATGAAACAATCTAAAAAAAGGATTACACTATAATAATGTGCACGTACATCAGATATCCAATAATAAAAAAGGTACATCCATCAAAGCATAATAGCAAACAAACTCAGGTCTGCAAGTGATATAAATCTTGATACATGAAAAAGATTCTAAATTCCACACATTATTTGTAATCAAATTAGGAGAAAAAGGTAGCAGTATCATACAATACTCAAATGCCAAAATTCAATGACTTAAACTAGAATTATTTACATAAGAAATACAGGATAAATTACAAAGAAGGTTTTCCTAAGTAATGCATCTGAGAAAAACTTATGCACTTCTTAATAAAGACTTTACTGACCACAACTATAGGGTGTTCAGATGAAAGATTGAATCTTGTACATAAAAATAACACTAATGATTAAATTCATTGTAAAAGCAATCAAGAAAACTCTTAAAACTCTTCTTTGCTCTAAGAGGGATTTTTTTGTCATATGTTGTTGTTACAAGTGCCCTACTAGAAATACATGAAAATGTGGAAGCATAGACAAGGCAAGCAAATTGTTTCAAAAAATGCCTCAAATAAATGTGATCTCGCTTTCTTGCAAGCACTTCAAGTCATGCTTGTGGTGATACGAGGCTTTTTGCATCATCGTAGACATGACTTGAAGTGCTTGTGGGAGAGGGATTATTGAATGAGGCTCACTCATTGGCCAAATGGTTTCCCTTCCCTAGCTATATAGAGAAGATAATTTGTGCTTATTATTACAAGAGGAGGTCCCATGTGTATGAGTGAAGATGATGACAACTGGCCCCGATCCACTACCCAATTGATTGATTGAACTGAACCATAGCAATTCCCAACATGCATGATACCTGAAGGAGAAGAATGGTCGATCCATGTGTGCATGATCAACTGTAATAAACTAGAATAGATGGTGGATGGGGCCCCAACCCATCTATTATCCATTATATTATGATAGGGGGGAGAAATACTCGGAGTCACTGAAAAAGTAACCCTTCTACTTTTTCTAACTTGTTTGGGCCCTCCTTGTGATTTTGGCTTAATGTTGCCTTGATTTAGTATTGTGATGTGGATAACACATTCACATTATGTCTCGATCCCTTGTGAACTAATGGAATTCAATGATGCCTTGCAAAAGTGTTGTGAAGTGTTGCAATACACTTTCACACTTTTCTAGGGTTTTTATCAATTAACTAAGCATAATATAAACATAATTTTAATCATAATCAACATTAACCTTGCCTTATTGGGAGTGTTGTAAATTTTTGTAACACACTTTCACATTCCTCTAGGCTTATCATTAATAATTGGGCTTTCTTATACTTTAATTCACCCTACTTTGCATCCACAAGCCTCATTTATTGCATCTTTTTGAGGATAATCCCGACACCAATCAGTAACCAATCATAATTCAGGTGTTCCTGGCTTGTGTGGCCCATATTTAGTGTCTAGGACTCATTCGCCACCTTGGGCGAATGAGTCCCATGTGACCAAAATTCAAATTTAAATCAAATTTCTGGTGGGATTTTATTCTCCTAGATCTGATGTCAGCTTGTAGTTTTGTATTTTCGGGAATTCTTGCATAATTAAGTATAAATACAAGGTTCTTTCACTCATATTATCACCCAGCATTCAAGAGTTCACAAGAGCATTTGAGCATTCACAAGAGCATTCAAGGCATTTCAAGGGTAGATTATCAAGCATTCTAGAGCATATTCAAGTTTCGTTCATCATGTCAAAGATTTATTGCATCATGTTGTTTTAGAGCTAACAATTGTGATGTAGGGTTTGTGATTCAAGCAAGAGCTTCATTCAAGATCTATCAACATCAAGCAATATTCCAAGTCCACATCTATTGGAGCCATTACTTACATGTTTGCAACACCTTATTATAAGGGTTTAGTGATTTGCAACATTATATTTTGTTCACTCATCATTATCTTTTCATATTTCATTCTATTTCAAGGTTTAATTACCAACAAGGGGTTTGACCAAGGAAAACCCCTATTCACTAACCCACACAACATTTTTCCCTCTTCTTGTGTGTGATTTGTAGGGCTAGGTTGCATATTTTCCAAGAAGAAAAGTTGGAGAAAAGTTTTCAAGTCCCTAAAAGTTGTCAAAGTTTTCATCAAGCCTTGGAGAAGCTTGGAGAAAGCCTATAGGTGGTATTTTGTAGTTTTGGACCTGGAAACCAGTCAAAAAGGGCAGAGCAGACTGAGAGGCACATAATCCACTTCAGAATTTCTAGAAAAGAAGTGGACTGATTCATCACTATTAGCGAATGAGTCCCACTATACATGCCTGATCAATATTTTTATAGATTTGGATAACCTTTTGGCTAAAACCTGTTCCTACTCATTTTCCTAAAAGTTGGACTAATTCGCCCAATCTGGTGTATGAGTCCCAATCAGCATCAAAAACAATTTTTTTAGTGATCCAAACCTCCATTTTGTCTTCTTCAGTCTTCTAGGTGCACACTTCCAGACTTATAGCTTTTTACTACATTTTGTTCACTTTCTTGGGTCATTTAGCATTTGTTTGCATATCACACTCTATTTTCCAACTCATTGTCTTTTCCAAGCTTACACTTGGTGGTGAACCCCTCATTAGCTATCATTCAATCTCCAAGTTATCCCTATTGTTAGATTTCAATCTCCTTTGCATTGAAGTCTCTAGGGTTATCCTTGAGTGGAGCCTCTTTGAAAGTGGGTGTGAATACATACATATCATTCATTCATCTATTTCCCCATTTTCCTTGGTTCCATTTTGGTGAACCTGCATTTAGGAAATCATTATTTTGATTTGTAGTGCATTTACATCCTAGATTTAGCTTGCATTAACATTGCATTAGGTTTTGCATTGTTTAATTTGCATTCTAGGGTTTTATATTTTGCATTAGTGAAAAGCTCATTTAGCTTGCATTATTGCATTTAATTTCATGGAAAATCAATAAAATTTTGCATTTGCATCTCAGATTTGCATCAGAAAACATAAAAAGCATAAAATCCAATTTAAAAATTATGAAAATTTTCAAAAAATTAGTACTTGGACTCATTCACCACCTTGGGCGAATCAATCCCATTACATATTTTTCACTGCATTTTCTTGCATTTTCAGTTCAGTTCCTGAGTTTCTGTTTGTTGTTTCTGCATTTTAGTTTTACTTTCTAGAATTTTAGTTATAAGCATTTTATTCTTATTAGTTTGCATTTCATTTGCATTCACCCCGCATTTAGTAGCCTTTGCATGAGTTTTTGGTGTCCTTTTGCTAATACATTAGTGAGAAGAAGTTCGAGACTCATGTCATCCTACGATAGCACAATTGTTGTGGATCTTTGGTTATCTAGAGCTTCCACTCCTAATATTGACAATAGTACACTATGCATGGATAACACCCTTAGTAACTCTTTTCCTTCAAATAGTATGCAAGTTGAACCAAGGAATAATAGCATCCCACAAGAAAACATAATTCATATCCATGAGGACCTAGTAAAATTACAACATGAAATCCTTAAAAACATTTCAACCACTGCAATTCCTACCATATAAAACATTCACCGCATGCTTGAAAGGGATGATGGCCTTGACCTCATGAAAAAAGTAGTTCAAATATTTGGAAAGCATCTTTCCTCAACCACTAATTTTCCTGTACCTACAAGTAGTATCACAAGTGAAAAACGAACTCAATTTCCTCAATACCTACCTATACCAACCCTCAAGTCACAACAACAATGCAACAAATTAGTAATGTGATTCCTTCCCTGGGTATTCCTACTAGCATCCCTAGTTCCTATGTTATCTCATACCTTACCACCTTTAAGCATTCCATTCACTTGTCCTACAACCACATACACTCCATCACCACTTTCACTTCCATCTCATAACACAACTTTTCCAAACTGTCTTGAATCCATTCAAAATAAAATTTCCACCATAAAGTAGAATCAAAATGGTCCACCTACATATTATGTCAAAAGTAGTCCATTATCCTTGGAGATATTGTGAACATCGATTCCATAGGGTGTAGAGGTGTCTTGATTTGAGAAATATGGAGGGAAGGGAGATCCTTCTAACCATGTTAATTCCTACACTGCCTTATGTAGTGACTTTGTCCTTGATGGTAAATTTTTAGCAAATTTTTTTCCTAGGTCCTTGAAAGACACTGCCTTGGAATGGTTCTCTTCTTTACTGAACAACTCAATTCATCCATTCAATGAACTTGTTGATGCATTTTTAAACCATTTTCAAGTGCATATGACTCCCAAGATGACCTTGGCTGATTTGATGAGATGCAAGCAAAAGGAGGACGAAAAGATAACTGATTTTATCTCACGCTATTCCCAATTCGATGTCGAGATCCTCAACCCACACCTTCAAAAGATGTTCATAGAAAATTTGCAAAGTAAAATCCAAGACAAGCTGACCATGATGAAATTCCCATCCTTCATGCACCTATGCACTGCCCTCCGTGATTATCAAAATTTGGTTAGTAGTCAAGATACAAGATCCACTTCTAGCTAAATTGAGAGATCCGAGCCCATAAACCAAAAAAATCCCCAACCTTTTAGAAAAAAAAATAAAGGGTTCCTTCAATTTAACCCTCCTCAACAAACCACTTAAAATGTTAATAACCAAGTAGTTGTTGTCAAAGCCTTGATTCCCTTTACCTATGGAGACCCCAAAAGACAATTCACTCCCTTGCCCGATACCCTTCAAAACAAAATGTTCCAACTTTTAGAACAACAAATGATTACATTTCCACCTGTAAAAAACACCTAACCCTACTAAGCCTTTACCCCTGAGCTTCGAATCAAATGCTTATTGCCACTACCATCGACAAAATGGACATGACATAGAACATTTCAAGTGTCTTAAACATCTTGTGCAAGACCTCATTGATTCCGTTTGTTTATCCATTGGAGGTGTTAGTGATCAAGGAAATAAGTTTGTTGCCCCTCCTAACCAAAACTTACAAATTCTCACCAACCCAATGCCCAAACATAATATTTCATTTGTCAAAGCAAGCGAAACTACAAAGAAGGATGTGATGAATGTTGATACAGATGATGAAAACAATGATTCTATTCTAAATAATGCTATCAATGTCAATCCTATGGTTGAAATGGTAGGAATGGTAGACGTCATCCCTCATAAGGGCCGACCTAAGAGCTCTCTTGACATTTCTTTCTCCTCTAAGGACATACGTAAACATTTTCCTGATGGTCCTCTTTACATAGTTAGTTGTATCTATGATAAGCCCACTAATGGGATATTAATAGATCCCGCTTGTGGAGAGAACGCGATCACCAAGGAATTTTTACTTTTTCATGAACTTTATCAAGATGAATATGATAAACTGAAAGCATGGATCAAGACACACAATGGTTTTTCTTGCCCTACGATAGGATCGATCACCTTACCATTCCAGATAGGACCAAAAACATTAGATGTCACATTCTCCATCATCCTGTAGTCGGACCAATTTCATGTGAAGCTAGGCCACCCATGGCTTCGCTCCATGAAAATTGTCCCTTCGGTTGTGCATAAATGTTTAAAGTTTCCCTTTGACAATGAAATATTCATTGTCCACCATAGCGTCTTTAACCCCTTGTCATCTAAAGGAAACTTTTCCCTAGGTGCCTTTTGGCCTGAGCCCATGGAACCTATAAAGCCAAGAGAAGAATTATTTTTCTTGTCTTATCAAAAGTTCAAGGAAAAGAAGATAGCTCAAGTGTCTCTCTGAAACATGTTCCCATCCACATTTGAACCTACCATCCTTGATGAAACCATGATTGAACCTAAACAAGAGACAAACAACCTAGACCAACTGAAAACAAAAACTTCACCTACATCCTACAAATTCCCAAGAGAAAATGAAACCAACCCCGCAACACCTCCTAGAATAAAACAAATTTACAAAGTCATAGAGAAAGTGGATGAACAACCTCCTCTAGTTCCTTCCATTCCTCCCCTCAGGGAAGGAAAGCAACCTATGGTTGATCAAACCGTTCCTACACAAATGCAACTTGAGAACAAAACAAAAAGAAACAGAGGTGCTAGAGAGCGTAGGCAAAGACATCGTGCCTTTGCTCGCAGGTTACACAATGAATTAAACAAAGAAAATCAAGATCCAAACTTGACTAAAGCAATGCATGATGACCCTCCTCCCCAACCGAAACAAGAAACTCAATGCAACCTCCACAACAAGAGTTGAATTCTTCCATGGACATTATCCTTCGACCTCATGTTGTGATCAACTTAGATAATGATGACGAGGTTGCTAAAATTGACGAAGAGGTGTATAATGAACTAAATACATTTTTCTCCTCTTTGATGAGCTTAAATGAAAAATCTTCGGGTGCTTCTCCTAGTTTGGCACTTGCTCTTGTCCCTTTGGCTAGTTGTTTGCCTTCGGTATACACAAAACATGATTGGGAGGTAGATGACTTCCTCATAGGTTGACTCACATTTTCCTTACTAGCCTTTTTCTTTATTTATTTTTCATTTTTTTGTGTGTGATTGCATGTGTGTAATGGATCCATTGTGATGTTTAGTTTTATGTTATCTCTCTTTGTGACATTCCTCTATTTGTACCTTCATTCTTCTCTATGTCATACATTGCTTTCACTTTTTCTTGTGTTTTCCTTTTGGGGATGACGCAAGGCATCAAGACATTCATGTCTCCTTCATGTTGACCCAAAAGGCTTTCTTTTTCTTTTTCCTTTTCATTTTCCCTCTTGTCTTGTGTTTTCCTTTTAGGGATGACGCAAGGCATCGAGACATTCATGTCTCCTTCATGTTGACCCAAAAGCTTTTCCATTTTCTT
>VDFB02271358.1:884415955-884452200 GCA_007258455.2 Sequoia sempervirens
GCTAACTCTAACTATGAAAAATAATTATCAATAACATTGTTAAGGGTGATCTATGTGAGTGTAGTTATAAATAAATATTCTACTGTATCCTATTAGATCTAAGAATCCTCTCAAACCTTTGATATTTTTAGTTTTTGGCCACTCCTTTACTATTGTAATCTTCTTAGCCCAGTCCACCTTAACACCTTCATCTGATACCATATATCCTTATCATTTCACTTCTTTCACCCCAAAGACACATTTTAAAGATTTTCATAGAGTTGATTATCTTCCAATATTTGTAATATCATGTCTAAATGCTACAAATATTCTTCCCATGTTTCACTATAGATGAGGATGTGATCAAAGAATACCAACACATATTTTCAAAGAAATGCATGGAACACTAAACTAACAAGGCTTCAAAAATTTAACGAGGCATTAATGAGACCAAATAGTATAACTAAGAATTCATAATGACGCTCATGTTTTCTAAATGTATTCTTATATACATTCTCCCCTTGTATTCAAATTTGATGATATCCTAAATACATATCTAATTTAGTAAAAAATATTACACCATTTAATTCATGGAGAGTAGGAATATGAACCTTATTTTTAAGAGCAAGCTTGATGAGATCAATGTAATTTGGGGCACATTCTCCATGATTCATCCTTATTTTTAACCATAACTATTTGAGATGAAGAGGCACTTTTTTGGGACATACAATGCTTGAATCCAACATTTACTTGACTAGTATTTTTTATTTTTGATTTTTTTTTCATATTGATAGCTCAATAATGTCTAGTGTTAGGAAGAATACTTCCTAGTATCAATTCAATGGCATGATCGTGGTATTTGACTTGAGTTAGAGCTTTGGGTTCTTGAAAAACTATCAAGATGGTGTTGAATGATCTCTTGAAGCTCTAGTGGATCTTTATTTATCACATCTTGTACTTCTACAAAATGTAGCTATGTCAATATGACATAAAAAATTCTTAAATAATTTTTCCATCCTTTGGGAGGTGATAATTTTACTTGATGGTTATTGTATTCCTAGAAGCTTATAATTTTGTCTATTTGTATTGAAAACCATGAATAAGTTATACAAATTGAAAGACATTGTTCCAAAATATTTAAGTCATTGCATGCCAAAAATTACATCTACTCCCCTACTTATGATAGCAAACATTATTTTAATTTAGTTGATAATCTCCCATTGAGAGTTTTATATGATGGCATTTACCAACATAAGAGTTGTTTCCTATCAACTGCCATGACCTAAAATTTAGAGACTAGATACATAAATAATTAAGCTTATTGGTCAATCTTCTATCAATAAATTTGTGTGTATATTAAGCTTATTGGTCAATAAAAAATTAGACATTACACTAGTATAAGTTCACTACTTAGTCTAAATTAGACTAGTATATGTTCACTACTTAGACAAGATAGATCATGAGATTTTAAAATATTCTTTGGAGTGATGACTATTACTCTAGTAAAAAATTAGACATTACACCAGTATATGTTCACTACTTAGTCTGTAACCAACCAACAAAAAAACAAATTTAAACATATATTGGTACAATTATGTTTTCAACACAAGTCAACTTGCACAAAATAAAGTCATTTATGAATTAAAAAAGGTACACTGATGTTTACAATAACCACTCCATGCAACTAGCTTAAAGCTTCTAGTGCATTGTATTTACATGTATACATAAACAGTTAATGGTGCATAATGTCACATAATTTAAAACATTATAAAGAGTTAATGGTGCACATTTTGACATAATACAAAACATTGATTAACTTTATGAGCTACCAATTGTACAATCACCCACACATCCCTTGACATCTTCATGCATTAACTCCATCTACTTTTGGTACCTGCATAAACAGTTAATGGTGTAAGGCTCCCTAATATACCAAAAAACATAGTATAATTCATATATCTGACTGAATTTAATAGAGCCACCTATTTTGAAAATTAAACCAAATATAAAATTGATTTCCTAAAGGCCATGACAAAACTCGGGCATAGATGGCCACTGCAAAATGAAATGACAGATTGTTTCCCACAAAAAATTCAAATTTGAAACTCACCCACCACAATTCAATGCATTCAATTTACCCATTCGAATGATTTTTTAAGAGGGAATTTCCATGGTCATTTTCATTATGAATTCTCCCCTGCTTTCACTAAATATCCTCTACAGACTTCAGAGCTTACTAAGGCAACTTATGCGCATTCCTCTTAAAAGGGAGTTTATTCAGGTCGGTACACCCAAAATAAGTAAATTCGTGTTTTTATTTATCAGTATACTGGATTTACATTTATGTTGTCTATTTCATTATTCAATATTCTCTTTTATATTTATGTACTCAGTGTTTACATTATTTTTAGCCTATTTGTTTTATATTTATGTTGTCTATTTCAATATTCAATATAATCTTTTCTATTTAAGTACTCACTGGTTACATTTGTTTCAATATTCAATATAATATTTTCTATTTAAGCACTCACTAGTTACATTATTTCCAGCCATACTGTTCTACATTTTTGTTGTTTGTTTCATTATTCAATACACTCTTTTATATTTATCAGGCATCATGTTTTAATAACATTTTGTTTCCACAGTCCATGATAGTTAGTATGTAGAATTTCTGGAAAAAACTGTGTGCGAATTTTCTGATCCAAAAATTCACAGACAATTTTTTCTAGAAATTCTACATACTAACCATAATGTTTTATTTATTCAATATATTCATTGTTTACATTATTATCAGGCTTAATGTTTACATTTATGTTGTCTGTTTCATTGTTCAATATAATATTTTATATCTATGTACTCAATGTTTACATTAATTTCAGGCATACAAGTAACTTTCCTTTCACTCAGCTATTCAACTTAGCATTATTTAATCATATCATAGTTACATTATATTTATATTTATGTACTCAGTGTTCACATTATTTTCAAGCATACCAATAATTTTCCTTTCAGTCAGTTGTTCAACTTAGCATTATCCATTATTTAATGATGTCATAGTTACATTATATTTATATTTATGTACTCAGTGTTTACATTATTTTCAAGCATACCAATAATTTTGCTTTCAGCCAATTGTTCAACTTAGCATTATCCATTATTTAATCATATTGTAGTTACATTTTTTTCGCTTGCATTCATCATAAATCAAATATTATAATAGCAACATTATACCACACATAAAATATAATAACATCAACATTACCCATTTTTTAATCATACCGCATTTATATTCTAAATCTGTCTTTAATAATGTGTAGGGTTTCATCATAGCAAATTGTATATATATATATATAATTTGATAAGAATGTGTAGGATTTCATCATAGTAGATTGTATATATATATATATATATATATATATATATATATATCTGACAAGAATGTGTATGGTTTCATAATAGCAGATTGTATATATATATATAATCTGATAAGAATGTGTAGGGTTTCATCATAGCAGATTGTATAGATATATATATAAAATCTGGTAAGAATATATATCATTCTCTGTAATACAATGACATATTCTTATCAAATTGTATACATACATGTACATACATACATCATATATATTCTGATAAGAATATATCATTGTCTGCAAAGATGACGATATATTCTTATCAGACTATAGACATATAGACATACATACATACATACATATATATATATATATATATATATTACATATATATATATATATATATATAGTCATGCCATGTACTATTTCCTCATATCAAGCCATGTAGAGTTTACATGTGACCAGTAAAAATTTGATCCACCTCTCTCACTTGCAAGATTGTTCAATAGTGGATTTTTGTTGGGCTCGACGGTGTTTGATTGTATTTTGGCATCTTTAAAAATCATTTCTATGTATGGCATGAAGGGTTTGACTATAATCATTTCTATTTACATGTGACTGCCGACTGGTAGAACAATGATCCCTCATGAATTATTTTGTCTATGACATCAAATTTTTGACTGCTATGCCTTTTTTTGACATTATTTTATGAAGTAATCCATGTAATGTGATTTAAATAGAACATTGACAGAATTTTGACCAAGTATAATCATGAAATTTATTGGGTATATAATAAGATACTTAATCTTCAAATATTTTTTCATTTCATCTTATATGGAGCTGCAGAAAACGTTTCCACCTCTCTTCACTTGCAAGATTGCTTTTTCAACAGTGGGTTTTTTTGGGCGTCGTTAATGTTTGAGTGCTATGATTTCTGTTAACATTATTCTATGAACTAATCTCATGTTATTCTTTGCTACACTAACAAGTTATTCAATTTTTACTGTCTGTGCAAGTTAATTGGAAAATTATGGCACCTACTAGAAGGACTACAAGGGTTGTAGGAAGAGGAAAATGTGCAATTAGATTAACTCATGGGGTGCACTTCGTTGAAACACAACCTGATGAGGAAGTTCATGCAAATCCCATCCTAGAAGATGTTCCTGACTCTACAGATGAAGCCATCAACACAACAGAAGCCGAACCTCCTGTTTAGCCAAATGTTCAACCTGCTGTGCAACTGCCCTCACCTATACCCATTAGGCAGTGGACATATGTTGATATGGAAGGAGCATTTAAGAGTGTTGAAGAACACAACATGTCAATTAGGGTAGCAAAAATCAAGTAGGGTATGCCACCTAGCAGTTTGAGGGCATGGTTGTTAGGACAAACCACCACAAAGAGGAGGGGTCCATGTACAATTTTAACTGAAGAGGAGGAGACTAAAGTTGTCCAATGGTGCAAGGACATGGTAAGATTGAGCCACGGACTGCAAGTAAATCAACTACAAGCCACAGTTTCCCAAATAACTACAAGTTGACCCAATCCTTTCACAAATGGGGTCCCCGGGAGGTCATGGTGGGTAGGATTTCGAAGAAGGCACCCAGATTTGACGATCAAAACAACTGAAGGAGTGGATAGTGACAAAGAGATTATGGTTTGTTCTTCTATCATGAAATAATTCTATGATAACCTTGAGAAGCTGATCAAACTTAACCACTATGGAGCAAGTCGAATATGGAACTATGATGAGACTGGTATTCAGGCTAGTAGGAACTGTGGCATGAGAGTTATTGCCAAATTAGGTACAAAATGTGTACCACATTTGGTTTCAAAAAGTAAAGAGTGGATCACAGTGCTGGCTTGTGTAAGTGCAGCTGGGATAAGCATTCACAGGTTCTACTTGTTTAAATAAAAGAGGCACATGTAGAACTATATCTTTAATTGTGAGGTAGGGGCATTGATGGTAGTCCAAGAACATGTGTGGATGACAAAGGAACTATTTTTCAAATGGTTAGACCATTTTGTAGCTAATATCCCCAGTGGGGTTTCACCAAAAAATAGGGCCCTTCTCATTTTTAATGGTCATGGCAGCCACAAGGCTTTCAAGACCATTGAACAATCACAAAAACTAGGAATAGACTTGCTAATGCTACCTACTCATACCAGTCACAAGCTACATCCATTGGATGTCAGCATTTTTGCTCCATTCAAGGCATATTTCAAAGAGGAAAAAACCATTTGGCAAGTTGCAAACTCGCATATTGATATTGGACATGAAGAGTTGGCAAGTCTTGCAAGCCAAGCTTTCAAAAAGGCCTTGAAACCTAGCAACATTCTTAGTGGGTTCCATAGAATAGAAATATGGCCTCTTAATCAGTCATCCCTTGAAAATGACATGGGCCCAAGTGAGGGCTATGTTGTTGAAGATGATGTTGCAACTCCTAGAATAGAAGATGAACCAGTCACAATGGAAACTGAAGATGATGTTATGGCAGCAGAGACATGCTTGCGTCTTCTTGGTTACAATGAGGATGTAATAGATGGTTTTGTGAGGGAATATGATGCAAGGGAAGTGGCAAGTGATGTTGCAGTAGAATGCAATGGGGGTGATAAAGCTACAACACACATTCAACTAGAAATCTAACAAGTTTTTGTAGATTTCCAACTAGAAGTTCAACTAGTTATTGAACCCTGCACTAAAGATACAACCACTACATCAACAGGCCTGAGTTTTCCAACTCAAGTTAGCCAACCGGAATGGATGCATGGAGCAGCCACAAACCTTGGAGTTAAAATAAATCCAACTAAGGAAGAAGTCAACCTCTCTATACCTTCCCCACCACACATTGATCCAACTAAAGTAATACATTACTTCACTAATGCAAGGAATTGGCAAGAGTATAGTGATGGTCAAAGTGAAGATGAAAATGCTATTAGTGAGGAAGAAGTTGAGTTTGTGCCATGCACCCCACATGATGGATCACAAACAACAAGACCAAACAAAAAATTCTTGAAACTTCTAGTGTAGAGGGTGCAAGGAACATCACGGAGAGGTCATTCGGGAGTGCTTCGCCTTAGAAGGCAGTCCCAAGTACTAACATCTGATGCCTTCATTGAATTATTCAGCCAACAAGAGGTAGAGAAGAAAAGGAAAGAGGAGTTGCAGCAAACTAAGAAGGAGCAGATGTTGTAGAGAAAGGAAGACCGTGAAGTAGAAGCAATTATAAAGGAAGCAACAAGGGCTGAGAAGCAAGCAAGGAAAGTGATAGAAGATGAGCAGAAAATGATAAGAATGCAAGAGAAATCCATTAGACAGGAGCAGGCCAAGGATGAACGTCTACAAAAGGTAGCAGAAAAGAAAGTAAAACAAGTAGAGAAGAGAAAACGTAAGTCAGTAGTGAGGGATCCTATACCCACCAATCATCCTATCTTGCTTGATATGATGAGAATTTTGACACCAGCCTTTACAACCATCAACAATATGCAGGTTGGGAGTGGCTCACAATAAATGGGATTGACTGCTAATGCAAGCTAGGCATTACTTGCTCAAATAGTTGTAACATGCCTTCAAGGAGGTATTAACCCAGTATCACCTCCTACAAGTGGACCTGACTCAGCTATTGGTGGATATATCATGCTGCCACCTTTTCCTAGAAATATGGACAGTTGATTATGTCCATATTCAATTTTGTTTTTTGATCGATGTAGCAGTATATTTTGGTGATCTAGTTTGCAAATTAGATCTGTTTATCTGCTTAAAGTTATAAAGTCTGTGATATGATTATAAGATATGATAATGTTGATGTAATTATGTTTCAAGTATGCTCGAGCCATGTTTTTCTCTCGCATGACCCAATCAATTATTGCAGTTTGATTCAAAATATAACTATGATATGATTATAAAATGTCCTAATGCTGTTGTTGTTTGTTATTAGAACCTCAAATTTGTATGCCTTATATGTTTGATGATAGTTTCAGCCTTCTATTTTCTGTGTTCTCACTAATTACACTATGTTTCAGTCTTTTTCAATAAAAAATAATCACAAAAATTTGTTAGATAAACCCATACGTGTGGTTTGATGAAGGCATATGACTTGATAATGATATATTCTTATCAATTATCAGTATCAAAAATTAATGGAACTACATGTTAATTATCAGATTAATTATATATATACACATAGACACACACACACACATATATATAGCTATATATGTACATACATATATGCATAACCATATATATGTATGTACATATATACCTATCAATATATATATATATATATATATATATATATATATATATATATATATATATATATATATATATATATATATATATATATATATATATATATGTATATACATGCAGACATATAATTAATCTAATACTAACTAATCTCATAATTACTGTATACTATTGCTCATTTCATCTAACTTTCAGCCATATATATAAAAAGACACATTTTTCAGTATTACTAGGTCATTGCCAAAGTAAAGTCATAGACTTTACCTATCATTAACGCTTGAATGTCTTCTGTTGATTGCGGATAAGTCCTCGCATTCCTGCCATTAAGAGACCAATGCCAATAAATATATTCCTCCAATGAAATAAGCATCTGATAAGAAAAGTATTTATTTATGAACATGTGTATACCAGAAAATGTAAACATATCATAAAGCATTCAGAGAAAAATGTCCCTATAGAGTTTGTTGTGTTAACAAACACAACTTTGTTGGTATGTTGATAATCCACATGCTTGATTCACCTCTCCACGCTCCCGCTTGCCTGCAAAATAATTGTAATAAACGGGGGTAGTACTCGGTACTCGTAACATTCCCACATCAAATCATCCTTACAATATTGCATGCACAACAATAAGAGTTTTGATTGGAGCATTAAAATCCACAATGTTTTGATCCTTGGTATGAAGCTGAAAATAATAGTGTGTATTACATATGATGGCACCATACATGGTAGAGTGCAATAGAAAGGACATATATATACATATATATGTATGTGTATACATGTATATCTATATGCATATACATGTACATATACATATATTTAGTGACAACCATTGCACAAATTTATTTGACAGTGTGTATTGTGCATATACTTCGTGCCACGACTTTCAATAAATATATGTATATCTATATAAATATACATGTCTATGTATATACATATACATGTACATGTATATGTATATGTATATACAAATATGTAATCTAATTATTGAAACTCATAAAATAAGTGGAAGAAAACAGATAAATATATTGTATGTTGTGATATGATTACATAATGGATAATGATCATTTCAACAACTAAGTCAAAACTGAATATTTTGTATGGCTGAAAATAATGTAGACACTGAGTACATAAATATAAAAGAGTATATTGAACAATGAAACCGACAACATAAATGTAAATCCGGTATACTGATAAATAAAAACATGAATTTAGTTATTTTGGGTGTACCAACATGAATAAGCTCCCTTTTAAGAGGAATGTGCATAGGTAATGTGCATAGGTTGCCTTAGTAAGCTCTGAATTTTGCAGAGGATATACAGGGAATTCCCTCTTATAAAATCATTGGAATGTGCAAATTCAATCTTCGTGGGAAACAATATGTCATTTCATTTTGCAGTGGCCAATTATGCCTAAGTTATGTCGTGGCTTATAGGAAATCAATTTTATATTTGGTGTAATTGACAAAATAGGTGGCTTGCATAAATTCAGTGGTACATATGAATTATAAGATTTTTTATGTTTTGTTATATGTACGGTGGCAAATTTTGAAGAGGATATGCAGTGAAAGCATAGGCAAATTTGTAGTGAAAATGAAACTAGAAATTGCCTCTTATAAAATCATTAGAATGTGTATATTGAATGCATTCAATTGTGGTGATTGACTTTCACATTTGTATTTTCCTACCAAGCAATGGTGTGTTGAATGAAAAAAGGCCTATTTACAATTATCATTTCACATATTTCAAGTTATGTTTGTATGCGAGCCCCATCAAAATATCACGTGGGTCCGCTAGGAGGTGGTCCCTTTAATCTCAACCTCATCACATTAAAATGTTCTCCACGTGCCCCATATTCCTTCATCAAACCATGCATATGAGTTAACCACATACCCCTTAAGCCTTCATCAAACCACGCATACGTGTTAACTTAACCGCGAGTTGCTGGGCAGCTTTAAGCCCTAAAGTATTCATCTCCCACGATTTTCTTCCTCATTTTCACCATTATTATCCATATAAGATTATACATATATAATATGATATATATGTGTGTGTGTGTGTGTGTATCAGATTACATATGTTAAGGTCCATGTCATTTTCACCTTTATATATATATATATATATATACAGTCTTCTATAGATATATATCTATATTAGATTACAGATTATCTATGATTAGATATGTTATCCACATAATCTAATTGATATATTTTTACATTATATGATATATTATTGCATATGATATATTATTATAATCTGATTGATATATTATTATCTGATTATATGATATACGAGATGAAGTTTTGAAGAGACACGAATAACTACCCATGAGCTGTCTATTCATAATATAACTATGTCTTAGCAAAATATCTATGATCTGTAGTTGTGTCTTGCAACAATGAAATGTCTGATATTAAGCTATGGCTTACAACCTTTAAGTTAATACTGCTTTTAAGTTCTCAACTACATATACTAGAATACAGTTATGCATCAAAAAGATAAAATTTTTCTCTCCATTAAAGAAAAATGTAACATGAAATTGTTAGTTAGTACTATGAAGTTTGAAGCCTAATTCGTCATGATTTTCTTTTATCATGTATTCCATAAGGATTTTTTTTGCTCATTATGCTTATAAAATATCACCAAACAGGATAAGAAAACCAGTGAGCAAGTATCCTATAACTAACAGACACATAAAGCATGCAAATATTCCACTTACAAATAGTAAATTCATGGCATTAGCTCATGATGCTAATTCTCAAATTTAGAGCAAATTTGTCTATTTAGGTTGTTTCATCCTTTTCTGCTATTTGCCCTAGGATACAGTTAGCCACCAAAAGACCAAAGGGGTGCAGGGATTATTGATCTAGCCTCAAAGAACTTAGCTGATGGGGCAAAACTTGTGTGGCTAATGTTGGAGGAACGCAAAGCACAATGGTTTAAGCTTTTAAGCTGTAAATACATGCAAAATAATATTTTCAATTTTCTTATCTCTATTTCTCTCCCCTTAGGCTCCTCCATATGACATCTCATTAAGAAATCAAAATTATTGATCCAGAGCTTTGTAACAAGAGATCTACCAAATGGAGAAAATGGTTGACTTCTACAAAAGGGGAATGCCCCCTTATCAATGTATCCAAAACTAATTGAAGCTTCTAGGATTCTTGATGGGTTATGGGGAAAAAAATGTGCAATTACTAGGATGAAAGGGTGATAAATGCATGAAGATTGCAGCTTTATAAAAATTTGGTTGTCATTCTAATAGTAGAGGAACTAAAAGTCATTTTGACTTTGGTTTTACATCCTTTAATAATCAATAGCTTAGCATACCCAGATAAAGCTATATGGAATGGAGATGGTTTTGATTTATATAAAGTATCTTCTGGGTCAGTCGTCAAAGACTTTGAATTTACGTCTTTTACTATCTAGAATGTGGGTTTATAGACAATTGGAAAGCAAATGGAGTTTGGAAGTTGGGTGTCCGTAGGGCACTTTTTTTCTATTTTTACCTATTTAGTGTGACAGAAGAGAAAGAGAAAAATGAGGTAGATGTTTGAAGAAAGTGGGAATTAATTGAAAGTTGGAAACCCCATTAACCCGTATCCTGAAACCCCTCAACAATTTGGGGTAAAATTTGACAACCTAAAAAAAAATTGATTATACCGGCGTTTGACAATAACCCATTAATTTTCATGATTATTGTTGGTCAAAATTTCATCAATGTTCTGTTTATATCACATTACATCACATTAGTTCATAGAATAATGTCAACAGAAATCATAGCGCTCAAACATTGACGACGCCCAAAAAAGCCACTGTTGAAAAAGTAATCTTGCAGGTGAAGAGAGGTGGAGACATTTTATGTAGCTCCATATAAGATTAAATGAAAAAATATTTGAAGACTAAGTATCTTATTATATACCCAATAAATTTCATGATGATACTTGGTCAAAATTTTGTTAATGTTCTATTTAAATCACATTACATGTGATTACTACATAGAATAATGTCAAAAAAAGGCATAACAGTCAAAAAATTGATGACGTAGACAAAATAACTCATGAGGGTTCACTTTTCTACCAGTTGGCAGTCACATGTAAATATAAATGATTATAGTCAAACCCTTAATGCCATACACAAAAATGATTTGTAAAGATGCCAAAATGCACTCAAACACCCTCGAACCCAACAAAATTCCACTGTTAAACAAGCAATCTTGTAGGTGAAGAAAGGTGGAGACGTTACCTACAACAAAATGAAGTCAAAGGTCTTCGCTATGGTTGCAGAGCCAAACTTGGTGGCGGGAGATAGGATGCAGTGACAAACATTCTGGAAAGAAACTGTGGGAGATGAAGACTTTAGGGCTTAAAGTTTCCCATGGACCCGTAGTTAAGTTAACACGTACGCATGGTTTGATGGAGGCTTAAGGGGTATGTGGTTAACTCATATGCATGGTTTGATGAAGGAATATGTGGCACGTGGAGAAAATTTTAGTGTGATGAGGTTGATGGTAAAGGGACCACCTCCTAACAAACCCATGTGATATTTTTATGGGGCCCGCATACAAACGTAACTTGAAATAGGTGAAATGATAATTGTTAATAGGATTTTTTTTTTTTTTTTTTTTTGGATTTGTAATAAACGGGTATGGGTGAAATAATGAAGATGTAGGGGACGAAGGTAAAAAAAAACCCCTTTTTTACCACCTTTTGCTTTACGAATTCCACAAGACGTGTTTGAAATACCTAGAAGCCAAATTGTTCTTTTTAAGGTCCTAACTTGGTTACGAAGAAGCCCAAAAAAAAATTGAAATCAAGCCTATTTTGTACTCTACACAAATGCGTGAAGTTAGCCCTGGCGGCAACTGGTACGTTTCCCCTAGAGTCTCCCTATTGAATCTCACCTTATACTTATGAGTGTTTAAAATCCCCTGTAGCTTTTGTGGACATTTAGAAACCTTCCAGAATTTTTTGTTTGTTATGCCTATGGACTCAAATTGCTTCCAATTAAATTCATGATTTTTTAAAACCCTTTTGACTAAGACCATTCTCTTAATATATGATTATTTTAAGTGATTAACTTTATGTATATGTATGGGTGTGTATACACACACACATATAGATGTATGTGTGTATACACATCTATACATAGATTGATAGGTAAAGTATTTATTATTTGTTATTTCTTTTAAATGTTTGATAATCTCAACAAAATAATTTTGATTATTTAATAAGTGTTATAAAATATTTTCAAATTAAAATGAAAATAAATATGATCTTGATAATAAACTAGCACATTTATCTTTAAAAAAATCTAAAATATGTCTAGAGATATCCTTCTTGAGACACCAATTCCATTTATATATGATATGCTAGTTTTATTTTATTTAAATTTAAGAGTTATTTTATAATTTTATATTTTTTTATTTTTTTAAAAGGGTAAAATAGATAGATAGAGTATTTATTATTTCTTATTTCTTTTAAATATTTGATAATCTCAACAAAATAACTTTTCTTATTTAACCACTATTATAAAATAACTTAAAATTAAAATGATAATAAATATTATCAATAATAAACTAGTATATTTATCTTTTAAAAAAAATTAAAATATATCTAAAGATATCCTTCTTGAGACACCAATTCCATTTATATATGATATGCTAGTTTTATTTTATTTATTTAAGAGATTTTTTGGACTACAAGAATTAGGTAGCCCCCCTATAAACTACCGTGTGCTTGGTAAACTTTTTTCACAGGACCAGTGATGTTGGCGCGACACGCCCTCCGGTACAAAAGGGATGATGGGGAGACTAGACCTTGTGACCTCTTACCTACAACAAAATGCTTTAGCTAATAAAGCTAGGCCCTTCGCCCCTATTTAAGAGTTTTTTTTTTTGTATTTTTTTAAAGGGTAATTTAGGTAGAGTATTTATTATTTCTTTTTGACAATAAAATACAATCTCAACAAAATAACTTTGATTATTTAACCACTGTTATAAAATATTTTAAAATTAAAATGATATAAATATTATCAATAATAAATTAGCATATTTATCTTTAAAAAATCCAAAATATGCCTAGAGATATCCTTCTTGAGACACCAATTTCATTTATATATGATATGCTAGTTTTATTTTATTTATTTAAGAGTTATTTTATAATTTTATAATTTTATAATTTTTTAAAAGGGTGAACACTTTTGATCTGAAGCTATGACCCACTGATGTAACAAATGAGACATCTCATCCCCAACATAAACACTCAACAATAACACTCTAACGAAACTTGAACCTTAATGACAAGAACAACACCATTTTTAATCCATCACACCTATACCAATACTGACTTATCATTTTATTTTTAAATATATAACAATTCTTTAATTTTTTTATTAACACAATTATCATTACATACAATTATTTACTACAACTTCAATTATATCTCTAAACATAATTAATCATTAAAAATTATTTTGTTTTATATTATAAACCCTCCAAAACAATCCTCTCTCCTAAATAACTTAAAAACGAAGAAGACATTAAAAGCCATACAAATTCTCCACCATTAAACCAACTCAAATAACTTCCAGGGTAACCCAGGTAACAAAAGTTTCACAACAAACATCTTGAATTTTCCACGATGAGATTCGCAATGGGTATACCAGAGGTCAATGGTCAATGGCTCTGCCGTGCCGACACTTCTTGTATGGAGACTAAATTTAGCGTGTATTTTAATCCAAGGGAATGGCAGCCATTTCGGTCATTCAAATATGCACTTCAATCTTTCCGTATTGCTTGGCCTTCATGAAATAAATTTCAACAGGAGACAAAATACTTGACTTCTCTCAATTCTTCTTTTCATTGTTTGACGGCGTGTTCCAGTTCAGACTGGCACTTTTTAATTGATCAAGAGTGAAAAATTAACTGTTCAAAAGGGAACTGCAAAGGGAAGATATAAATTTACAACTCAAAGCCCCAATGGCAGATTGCACAATACTTTAATTTGCTGCATAATTGTGCTGCTTTTGATTAATATTCAGCTTAGCGAATAAAGCTAACATGGTTTTTAAACGAAATAATTGGCACAGTAACGAAACTTCATTTGTCAAGACGGAAGTCTCATTATTTAGAACTTTTTAAAACATTAGTGAATGATATATAAATATTTTAAATATGTCGAGAGAGAAAATCTTACAGTACCTTAATTCATAAACGATTTAAATACCATAAAAAATAGGAGTTTAATATTAGTTTAATGACATAACGTATTTAAATATATATTGAAAGATCTTTCTTCTGTGTGAATGATGACCAGTAACCAATAGAAAAACAGAATACATGCTTATTACCGTGACCTGGTCTCAATCTAGAAACGGTCTCCCTTACGTGGAAATGTATTCGCCTCTTTGCGTCTGCCTGGAAGTGTGCCTCTCACATTCATATGACTTTTCCTTTGCAATTTCGGCCGATGGAAGGCATACGATCTTTCAACACCAGCATAAAAGATGGCCATTGCGAATAAAGTTTGCTTTGAAGAATAAGCGATTGCCTTGTCTGATAACTGTGGCCAGATCTTCATGTCGAGCTTATCAGGGGTAATCATAATTCAGTGGATTATATTTATATCATGTTTTATCCATTTTTCTGAGCCCAAAGCAGATGAATGCTTCCACAAGTGTGGAAAGATGAACATTCCCTACCCCTTTTCAATTGCAGGAAAAGGAAACAATTGTGGCCTGCCTGGTTTTGAAATCAATTGCAAACACAATAAGAGCTTTGGAAGTACACAGCCTATTCCCTTTCTGTCCATTCCTTCGAGGGAAGTACAGATTTTGAATTTCTCTCATGATCATCTCCTCATTAATGCAAACCAATTCTTCGCGTCCACTTTCAATTGTCTAGATCAGCCAAATGCCACAAAAATTACCATTTCTAGTGAAGGGCCTTTCCGACTTTCTACACAAAACAAGCTTGTTGCAATTGGATGTCAAGCCGTGGGCATTTTTGAAATACATCAGGATGACAATTCCACTAGTGTAGGTGGATGCATATCTCTTTGTACTGATCCTCCCAGTTATTCTAACTGCAACGGAGATCATGGTTGCTGCCAAACTTCCCTGCCTTCAAATTATACAGATTATCAAATTGCTGTATACAATTTTTCATTGTCTAAAGATAAGAACGAGACATCATGTAATTATGCCGGTATACTTGATGAAAAAAGTTGGGAATTGATTTCTAAATCAAATACTCTTAACTTAGATTATGCCTACATAAGTCTGAATTGGAGTATTGCAAATGACACCTGTGCTAGAGCTAAAGCAAAGGGTTCATACCAGTGTGTTCCAGAGGCAGAGTGCAATGATTTAGGATGGGGTTATCTATGCAATTGTAAGTCTGGTTTCTACGGAGATGGATATTTCAATGGCACCCGTTGCACAGGTATTGTTTTTGTGTTATGAATTTATTTACTTTCACATTTGAAAAGCTACCAAATACTTTTAAAGTTGATTTTTGTATTTTGTTTTTGACCGTTGCAGATATCAATGAATGCTTAGATCCTGGTTTAAATGATTGTTATTCTTGGTTAGAGGGAGGAAGTTGCGAAAACATAGATGGCTCGTACAAGTGCTCTTGCGTCAAAGGCCACGGAGATGGCACTAAGAACGGCACCCGTTGTTATACGGGAAGGTTTCAAACAATACCTGTTGCGATAGGTACAACTTTGAAGCAATTGTTATGCGGCGTTGAACAAATTGTATGCATTGTTTTCTCTAATATAAATTTTAAATCTTATTATGTGTTTTGGAGTGTAGGAGTATGTGTCACCTTGGTGGCTGTGCTTATCAGCGGTGGTATTGTATTGTTGATTTTGAGGCGCAGAAGTGTGAGGCTTATCAAACAAAACAACTTTCGTCGTAACGGGGGGACTATTTTGGCGCAAAAACTAATTTTATCACAGTCAGATGGCCTGAGAATATTTTCCTTGAAGGAGGTTGAGAAAGCAACAGAAAGTTTTTCTCCAAGTTTAATCTTGGGATCTGGTGGCTTCGGAAAGGTTTACAAAGGCACTCTTTCCGATGGGATTCCTGTGGCTATCAAGAAGGCTAATTCCAAAGAAGTTGATTCCAAAGAAATCAACGACTTTATCAATGAAATTGTTATTCTCAACCAGATAAGACACAAAAACATAGTGAAATTGTTGGGTTGTTGCCTAGAGACTCATGTGCCCTTGTTAGTTTATGAATATATTTCTAACGGAACATTGTTTGATCATTTATACGGCAACAAATATGAGCAACACCTTGATTGGGAAAACCGTCTACGCATTGCTACAGAAACTGCAGAAGCTCTGTCATATTTGCATTCTGCTGCGTCAATACTCATTGTGCACAGAGATGTAAAATCTTCTAACATTCTGCTGGATGATGTGTATACCCCCAAAGTTGCAGACTTTGGATTGTCTCGTGTGGTGCCAGTGGACCAAACACACATCAGCACCATTGTGCAAGGCACGATGGGTTATTTGGACCCTGAATACGTTCAGACAGTTCAACTTACAGAGAAAAGTGATGTCTACAGCTTTGGGGTTGTACTGGTGGAGCTTTTGACAGGGCTGAAGCCTCTTTCCTTTGAAAGAACAAAGAACCAGAGCAACCTAGCTATTTATTTCCTCAATACGATGATGACGAACAATCTGATCGAAATTTTAGATTCTAGGTTCACTTTAGAGGAGGCGGGGGATATGGAATCGATGGAGAAATTGGCAGATTTAGCAAAAGATTGCCTTAGCGTGGAGGGGGAGAAGAGGCCGACAATGAAAGAGGTGGTTCAGGAGCTGCTGTGGATCAGAGAGGGCGCGAGGCCGCACGCGTGGTTGAATTCTGGTGCAGCGGAAAATGAAGAAGAATTTGTTTCTCTCATATTGGATGGGAAAGTGAATGAGGAGCAGACAATTGAAATGGCGGACCTGTACCCACACAGTGACACTTTGTCATTTGATGTTCAATGCTGACTTTTTAACGGGGACAACCTATCATTTTAAGTATTTTTGTTTTCTTTGTTAATTTTGGTGTGATATTTTGGTCGAGAGGCCATTGTATGCCGCCTTTCTTGGTATGTCGTACAGTTTGGTCAGATAAAATTGTATTTATTTAAATTCAAGCAGACTAAAAAAATTATGAACGTGGCTCCCGACGGTAAAGATTCATTCCAAATTGTTTGGCATCCATCCACAGCATTCTTGCACCAGGTTTTCAAGATCATTATTTTTCATGCTTGCGATCCCCATTGGAAACATATAAAACATATTATCTTTCCAATTAAGAAGAGTAATAATCAAATATTTGTTTTTTTAATATTATTTACATACGATTCAAAATATTTAGTTCATAATATTTTTAAAATATCCATTTCAGTTAAATATGTAGATACATAATTAATAAATTAAACAATTTAATATTATAAAATAAATATTTTTAATCTAATAATTGTTTTTGATGAATAAGTGTTTGTTTTATCATTTATAAAAAATATTAGTACACATTAAAAAAAAAGGTGGGTGGATAAGGAATTGCATTCTTAAAGTTCAAACAGAGCTAATACTCAGATGAAAAATGGGGTTAATCAAATTATTTTAATAATATGATATTGTGCAAATAAAACTTTAAACCTAATATTAGTTTTTCTGATTCTTAAAATGTCTAACCCTAAAATTGATTGAAATGCAACCACTAAACCTAACCTTAAAATTTCTTGACTAGCAAAAACATTTCAGCGACCCTCCTATGTAGAAGACATGAAGCATGAGCCTTTAAAGGTTATTCCTAGCCCCCTCAAATTTGCCAATGTGGAGGTGTGTCTCCACTCAATTGGAATATGTAAGCAATGATGTCTTTCTATCCTCCTCACCATCATGTGGCACTCAACTGCAATTTGTATAGTGAACAATAATATCATACAAGTCTTTCTTTAAAAACACTTATTGCCCTTGCTACACTTCTCCTCCAAAGTCAATGTGGCTATTGTTGATTCTATTAATTTTAAAGGGGTTGATGTAGAGGGTGTTAAAGAGGCCCAACCATGATGGATTTAAATGAAATCAAATATGTGCTAGTTTTAAGTCTTTTTCTTATGCTCAAATTTTTTTTAAATTACTTACATGTTACAATGGCAATATGATTGTAGGTCTATATTGAAAGAATCTTGTAATGGGGCCCTTTAAGTGTGTGGGACTATGTTGTTTGTGTTCTCTCAAAATTTGGGTCTTCCTCCTTAATATTTGTTAGATACTTTTAGAGGTGAAGAAAATATCGACGTATGTGAGAGAGTAAACTACTATCTAGTATTCCCATAACCAAACCTCACATTTGGTCTCTTGTCTCATTCAAACTCACGAGGAATTATCATTCTTCTTCATAATGATATTTCAATTCTTAAAGTTAAGAAAGCTATTTATAGGTTTTTAGTTGATCATGTTCCTAATGCTCTCATAATAAACCTTAGTAATCAAATTGAGTGGGGTATTTTATAAAATTTTATAACATTCACACCTACCTATGCATGTATAAACTAATCCATAAGTGCATTAAACAAAAACATCTGACATATGCATTTATTTTCTAACCATTTGCTTCATGTGCAGATTTAGGACAAGTCTGATTGTTCTTTCATTATCAAATCAAACGATAGCATGTGGGTTAAATGTAGCGCTTGGGAGATAATAAGCAAAAGCATTTTAAATTGTTCAATCTGTTTCAAAAGGTTTTTAAGTAAATAATACCATTCATAAAAGCTTCCGAAATGAGCTCAATATAAAAGAGAATAAATTGCATTTTATGTATATACATAATAACATTGTGATTTATCAAGATTATGCACATGGCAAAAGTACATCAATGAATTTTCATATATATATATGTTCATCCATACTCGAAAAAGATCAATAATTCTAATCGAAACATCTTTTCAATGTTACCTCATAAAACCTTAATTCTACACATCAATGTTACATCAGATTCTTTTATGCAATTCTTCTATTTCAAAGTTTCAATAATGAATGTCAAATACATATACATATACAATGGGGCTTTACAAGCCATTCCAGAATGATACACAAGTACATCAATAGCAAATAAAACTCTGATCCTCCAACCGCCGTGACACCATTGGTCTTCTTGCGAGCTGGGGCCAAGAGTGTGATTCAGGCGCCTTTTCCGCCCAACCACGAAGTACATGACTTCCCCGGGTTCCTTCCTAACTCGAAGGAATCCCCGACCCTGCATAAGGAGCCTAGCAACCTGACACAATAAAACAAGAGGGAACTCTCGATGCATGCCTGGTGCCTATATGCATTTCTAATATGAGAAAACATATTTCTTGCAACAGGAGGTGGCAGAGACTCAAATACATATATTTCTAGGCTTTTAAAACAAATCCATCTATTTCAATGGTACAAGTGCTTGGCCAAGCATAAATAAAATAACAAGTGGTAGTTTCAGAAAAGGTAAAACTACCGTCTCTGTGGATCCACCTTCGGCATCCTATCCCGGAAGTTACCAAAATACAGTATAATAAAGTGCAAGAACAGAAAATTGTGCATTTTCCATACATGCTTCATGCATTCTATTGATTCTAAAAGAATTTTCTTCATTTATCCACATTCATACAAAGATTGCTTTTCAAACTGATTTCCATGCATACTTAGGTTTCAAACGAGAGTTTCAGAACATCTTTTGAATTCCATTTTATCATGTTGAACAAAAGAAAAGGTTGTAAGTTTCAGTATTAAAATAACATCTGCTCTTTTCTCAGTAAATTTTCTCTGATTTGGTAAAGGAATCTGTTTTCACTCCAAGCTACTCTTTTGAAGGTTCTTGTTCAAGTTTGGTTTTTCAAATGTAAAAATGCATGTACATCAAGATACTTTCAGTGTATGAACACAAGTAGAGGAAAATAATTTTCTGTATAAAACAGTGTTCTCAGATTTATGTATATATTTCTATATCTTCAAAATTCAAGCTGATTTGAAAGTGGAATTCCCAATATGCTACAGGTTTCTGGTTAACAATAATATACAGAAACAGGATAATTCTTTCAGAAAAACAGAGGTTTGGAAATTTGCATTTGAGTTTTATATTGTATACCAATATTCATAAATCTACATCTGTATGTAAGCATAAGACAATGTGACCAAAGAAGATCACCAATTTACATGGTTCTCATAGGTACATTTTCATATTTCCAGCTTCAAAAATACTGAGAAGTTTATATATATTTGACAGAAATTATATTACATTCTGAAGATGGTTTTCCTGTATAAATTTGCATTTATGTATATATATATATGTATATATATATAGATATAGCTGAGTGTATATATATATATATACATATATATATATATGTTTTAAATAAAAAGAAATACAGATTTTTATAACTGTTCTCATGTTTTCTGGCCGTGCACACAGAAAAGAGCATTATACAGGGTTCTAAGCAGGTGATAAGCACCCCAAAGGTGCTGGGAGGCCTTGCCTCTCCCATGGGGAGGGTGCGGGCTGTGAGGAGGCCGCGCCCCCTCCACAGGCCGCGGCCTGTGGAGGGCGCGAGCCTCCCCACAGAGCCGTCCCTTCCTTTGGGAAGGGCTGGGGATTACAATCCCTCCCCCTACATTAAAAACAAATTCTTAAAAACAGAATTCGCCCAGCATTCAACTGCAATTAAATTCATTTCAAAAGAATTTCGAATTAATGTCTGGTAAAGGTTTTCTTGCGAAATTATGTGTATATATATATGTATATATGCACAGGAATGCAAATTCTTGTGTATATATATATATATATATGATTTCATATCTTTTCTCTCACAAATTTTTCTGTACAAAAGAATAGCAAATGAGGGCAGTTTTATGAAATGCAGATTTGCAACAGATTATAACCCTGTTCTGGAAGAAAGAAATTGGGTATTTTCTCAACAATGCAACAAATGAGTAGAAGGTTTTTACCCAGATTTAAAAATAAAACTGGAAGACATTTCTCAGATATTTGTAATCATTTTCATAAAATGATGCATACAATTTCTCCAATTTCATACTGAAATTCAAACTGGTTTAAAAGCAAAGAATGGAAAAACCTGGCAGATTACTCCAGTTGCAGATGTCCAGAATTACCTTCCGTCCCTTTCTCCCTGAGCCCTGGTTATTTTCTGAATAATCTTCTCTTCTCTCCCCTTAAAGCTTTATTCCTTCTTCCGAGAGTCATGCAGACCCTTTCAAAATGACAGATGTATATTTTTCTTGGCAAATTTTACATGCAAAATAAAGAGGTAGCCACTTGCCGAGAGCATTGTTGGTTTTAAGGAGAATTTCCCAGAACCCCAAGTTTCTCGGGACTGTTATTTTTCCCTCTCCAATTTTTTGGACTTTGGCTTTAAACATATGCAAACAAAAATATTTCCACTTTATCATATGCAAATAAAAATATTCCCACTTTATTTTAATTTCATAACTAGATAAAATTTAATAAACAATTTTCAATTATTGCACAGAAAATGGGATATATATATATTAAATAAAATAAATCATAATCTTTTCACAACTTTAATTGATAATTAATTTATATTTCAATTTATGTTATTATTTTTATCATTTACTTATTCAAACCATTTATTACCTATTTTGTAAGCAATTCAAAACAATCATATTGAAACAGACATTGCCTAAATGCAACTATATGATTTTTAGGTGTTGTGTGTGTGTATCGAGAGTTCCTCCTCTTTTACCCTATCGGGAAGCTAGCCTTCTTTTCCTCAATCACACTCTTGGTCTTCGACCACCTGCAACTCAAATGCACTCAGGCGTGCAACAACGAAAATTGTATTAGTAACCAATATAGAAATATAAATCAAAGCAATAATTAAATCAACACTTCTATTTTGTTCTATCTTGTATATTTTAAAATAAAATGCGTTCATAATTCCAAAAACAAATATTTTTTACATTTCCATACACCAAAGCATTGTATTATATCATATTACTCTAACACGCACCATCATTCATATAATAAATCCCACAAAGTCATGGTCAAAACAACATCAAAGTCTGAGACGTGACATCCTTCCCCACTTGGAAGAGACATCGTCTCGATGTCTAAAAGCAAGTTACATAACAAAATTGAGATACTAGTATATCGTAAGTCTCTACATAAAAGAAAATAACAGTATGCTAAGGTCTCAAATGAGGAAAGACTCTATCTATATCCTCAGCATTCTCCCAGGTGGCATTATCCACCGAATACTGGTCCCACTGGACCCTGTATTGCATAATGTCCCTATTCGCAACTTAACGTTGCGCTCTTCCAGGATCCTGACGGGCTCCACCTATATCACCCCTGGGTCCTGAACCTGCAATGCACGCCAATCAAGGATATGAGCAATATCTGGATGGTAAGGCTTAAGTACTGAGACATGAAATACATTATGTATCTGGGATAGAGCTGGTGGCAGAGCAAGCCTGTAAGCAACTGGATTCACCACCTCCAAAACATCAAAAGGGCCAACAAACCTAGGGGCCAACTTAGAGTTCTTGCCGAAAGAGATTGAACTCTTATGCGGCCGAACCCTCAAAAAGACCTTATCTCCTGCAGAGAACTGCCTAAAGCTTCGGTTCTTGTCTGCTAGACTTTTCTGTCTATCTGTAGCTTGTTTCAATTTTTCCTTAATGATTTTCATTTGGTCTTCCATTTCTCTGAGCATCTCAGGGCCAATCACAACCCTGTCTTCTACTCTATCCCAACTAATGGGTGTCCGACATTTACGTCCATAAAGAGCTTCAAAAGGTGCCATACTCAAAGAAGCATGGTAGGAGTTGTTGTAAGCGAACTCCACCAAAGGCAAATACTCCTCCCACTTATGTTGTTGTTCCATACAATACATGCGGAGAAGATCTTCTACTACCTGATTCACCCTCTCTGTCTGACCATCGGTCTGAGGATGATATGCGGAACTAAAATTCAATTTAGTTCCTAGGGAAGAGTTCAATGTGATCCAAAACCTGGAAGTCATCCGAGTGTCTCGATCTGAAATGATCGTTTCTAGAACTCCATGCAAACGAAAGATTTTCTGAACAAATTTTCTTGCTAAAACCATTGAACCATCCTTGAGGTTTCCAGGAATGAAATGAGAAACCTTCGTCAACTTATCTGGACCACAACCAAGATGGTATCATGTCGGTTCCTGGACATTGGCAACCCCCTAATAAAATCCATAGTGATAACCTACCATTTATACTCTGGCAACCTATGAGGATATAAGAGTCTTGCCGGATGCACATGCTCAACCTTGACTTGCTGGCATTTCAAGCATCGGGCTACATATGAAGTAATATCCTTTTTAAGTCCTGGCCAGAAGTGCAGTGGCCTAAGTCCTTCCATCATCTTTATAATACTGGGATGTCCTGAGTATGGTGCATCGTGGAACTCCTCTAGCACCAACTCTCTCAAGTTTGCAGAACTAGGAATGTACATCCGCCCCTAGAATCTCAAGAGCCCATCCGATTCAAATACATAACCCTCATATCGACGATCTGAGGAATTCACCCCTAGGGCTTGTTTCACCTTTTCATAATGTTCATCCCCAAGTGAGGATTGTACTACCTGCTGCCTGAAATCTGATTTTATGGTAACTATGGCTGCAAGGTGCCTACTTCTACTCAAGGCATCAGCCACCCTATTTTCCTTACCCTTAATATATTCAATTCCAAAGTCATATTCACTCAAGAACTCCAGCCATCGTCTTTGTCGGGCATTGAGATTGGGTTGAGTGAAGATATATCTTAATCCTGCATGATCTCTCTTCAGTTCAAAAGGCTTTCCCAAGAGATAATGCCTCCACATCTATAAAGCATGGACTATGGCTGCCAACTCTAAGTCATGTGGTGCATAGTTTAATTCACGTTGCTTTAACTTCCTCGATTCATATGCTACAACTTGCCCTTCTTACATAAGAACTGCTCCTACCCCTTCCCCTGATGCATCAGTAATAACTATAAAATGGCCATTCGGATCGGGTACAACCAAGATGGGTGCAGTAGTGAGTTTCTCCTTGAGCAGCTGAAAAGCTCTCTCACACTTATCACTCCATTCAAACTTCTTTTCTTTCTTCTGCAGTGCAGTGATGGGTCCTGCAATTGTCGAGAACCCCTGAACGAATCTCCTATAATATCCTACAAGACCCATGAAACTTTGAACTTCAGAGACATTCTGCAGCACTGGCCAATCCATAATTGCCTTAATCTTTTATGGGTCCACCTTTACCCCTTCTGCTGAAATCACATGTCCCAAATAGTGCACCTCAGATTGGAAGAAAGTGCATTTAGACATCTTTCCATACAGCTTATGTTCCCTCAGTCGCTGCAACACAATTCTCAAATGCTTCTCATGTTCTTCCTCTGACTTAGAATAGATCAAGATATCATCAAGAAAGATTAGGACAAAGTTATCTAAACAATCTCGGAAGACACTATTCATCAGGTTCATGAAAGCTGCAGGAGCATTACTTAGCCCAAATGGTAGCACCATAAACTCGTAGTGCCCATACCTTGTTCTGAAGGCAGTTTTGTGAATGTCTTCTTCCTTCAATCTCAACTGGTGGTATCCTGATCTTAAATCAATTTTTGAGAATACCTTGGCATCTTTCAGCTGGTCAAACAAGTCATCAATGTGTGGAAGCATGTATCTATTCTTGATAGTAACTTTGTTAAGCATCCTATAGTCAATGCATAACCTCAAGGTCCCATCCTTCTTTTTCACAAAAATAACTGCAGCTCCCCAAGGTGACACGCTTGGTCTAATAAATCCCTGCTTCAATAATTCCTCCAGTTGGGCCTTAAGCTCAAATAATTCTGTTGTGTTCATCCTGTAAGGAGTTTTAGACTGAGGTTCTGCTCCTGGAATCAAATCAATAGAAAAATCAAACACACGCCTAGGCGGTAGTTCAGTTAGTTCTATAGGAAAAACATCCTCAAATTCTTTCATAATGGGATGATCATTAATTGAGGTTTCTTTCTCGTCGAGATCCTTGACCTTTATTGCAAAGATAGTGCATCCCTTCCGACTTGCCTTTTTCAACTGCATGGCGGAGACTTGCCTAAGCTCTAAAGGCTTTTTAATGCCACAAAGCTCCACATGGTTTCCTCGGTCATCAAGACACTTTATTGACTTCTCTTCGCAATCCACAAGAGCCTTATGTTCAAAGAGCCAATTTATCCCTAATATTACATCGTAAGACCCCAATGGTGCAACATACAAATTCACTTGCGTTTGAAGATTAGGGAGTTCAAGTTTACTGAAATACATGCATTGCTCTACCTTCCTCTCTACCCGGTTTCCATACTGAACTTTCCAAGAAATCGCCATAAAACTCGGTCTAACTTATAACTTAGTCAAAACATGAGGATCTACAAAACTATCAGTAGCACCAGTATCAATCAAAATAGAAATAGGGCATCCAAACAATTTACCCGATAGCTGGATGGGAGTGGCTTGATAATCTGCTTGGCGATTGTCAACCGCCGCATGAATATGATGTTGATTCTTGTTATTCTGTTTGTTATTCTGTTTGTTATTCCTCTGAGGGCACACACTGGCGTAATGCTCGCCACCACAAGTATAACAACCCCCACGAGGTGCTTTGGGCTTATCAGAAAAATCTCTCCTGTTATTATCGTTCCTTTTATTGAAATTACCCCTCTTGTTGTTATTGTTCCTATTTCCATCATTGCAGTCCTGAGGACTGCCATCCCTCTTCATATTTCTGATTTTCCTATTTTCATTCCCTTGATTGTCCTGTTTGCTCTAACCACCCTAATTGTTATTACCTTGACAATTTCCCTGGAACTTCTTATTGCCATACTTGGCTTCCCTGCTCTTCTTATAGTTAGCAGCTTGCTGCAGCTTGTGCTCCTGTTTAATTTCCAAATCAAAAACTTCATCCATGGTGGCTGGATTATGCAGATCTATTTCATTTCCAATTTGAGGTCTAATCCCCAAAATAAATTTTCGAACTCGAAACCTCTCATCATGCTGGTATTGGGGTACGTACTTGAGCAAGTGAGAGAATTTCTCCCAATACTGAGTCACTGTCATGCCACCCTGTATGAGTACCTGAAATTCTGTCATTTTCTTATCAAAGTAAGATTGTGGTAACCACCTCTTCCTAAATAATTGTAGAAACTTATCCCAAGTTACCTTCCCATGCATAAATTGCTTATCTGCCCTTTCATTTTCCCACCAAGTAGCAGCCTCACCGGTGAGCTAATAAGAACCCCATTCAGCCTTTGTTTCATCTGATAGATTTCGTAGGGCAAAATACCTCTCCATTTCTATAACCCAGGCTTCTGCCCCATCTCCAAGGGTTTTCCCATCAAACTTCAGAGGAGCAACCTTCTTTAGGTCTTTTCCCAACTCCTCAACCACCCTATTTAGATTTCCTTCGTTTCCAGGTGGTTCAACATTTGTTTCTCCATCGGTTTCATTTGTGTTTAATCCTTGACGGCCAATTCGCCTCTCCTATTCTAGTTCTCCAATTCTAGCCCCCTAACTTTGCAGTAAGGCCAAAATTTGGTCCAGTTTATCATTGGGACCTCGTAGAGATCCTCCAATTTGCTGGTACACTCTATTCTCCATTTAAGGTCACCTTGGTTAAAGCACAACGTCATACGTAGTTAGGCATAGGTCCTAGAGTTGAACCTTGCCACTCTGATACCAAGATGTAGCGCTTGGGAGATAATAAGAAAAAGCATTTTAAATTGTTCAATCCGTTTCAAAAGGTTTTTAAGTAAACATAAAAGCTTCTGAAATGAGCTCAATGTAAAAGAGAATAAATTGCATTTTATGTATATAAATAATAACATTGTGATTTATCAAGATTATGCACATGGAAAAAGTACATCAATGAATTTTCATATATATATATGTTCATCCATACTCGAAAAAGATCAATAGTTTTAATAGAAACATCTTTTCAATGTTATGTCATAAAACCTTAATTCTACACATCAATGTTACAACAGATTCGTTCATGCAATTCTTCTATTTCAAAGTTTTAATAATGAATGTCAAATACATATACATATACAATGGGGCTTTACAAGCCATTCCAGAATGATACACAAGTACATCAATAGCAAATAAAACTCTAATCCTCCAACCGTCGTGACACCATCGGTCTTCTTGCGAGCTGGGGCCAAGAGTGTGATTCAGGCGCCTTTTCCGCCCAACCACGAAGTACATGACTTCCCCGGGTTCCTTCCTAACTCGAAGGAATCCCCGACCCTGCATAAGGAGCCTAGCAACCTGACACAATAAAACAAGAGGGAACTCTCGATGCATGCCTGGTGCCTATATGCATTTCTAATATGAGAAAACATATTTCTTGCAACAGGAGGTGGCTGAGACTCAAATACATATATTTCTAGGCTTTTAAAAAAAATCCATCTATTTCAATGGTACAAGTGCTTGGCCAAGCATAAATAAAATATCAAGTGGTAGTTTCAGAAAAGGTAAAACTACCGTCTTTGTGGATCCACCTTCGGCATCCTATTCTGGAAGTTACCAAAATACAGTATAATAAAGTGCAAGAATAGAAAATTGTGCATTTTCCATACATGCTTCATGCATTCTATTGATTCTAAAATAATTTTCTTCATTTATCCACATTCATACAAAGATTGCTTTTCAAACTGATTTCCATGCATACTTCGGTTTCAAACAATAGTTTCAAAACATCTTTCGAATTCCATTTTATCATGTTGAACAAAAGAAAAGGTTGTAAGTTTCAGTATTAAAATAACATCTGCTTTTTTCTCAGTAAATTTTCTCTGATTTGGTAAAGGAATATGTTTTCACTCCAAGCTACTCTCTTGAAGGTTCTTGTTCAAGTTTGGTTTTTCAAATATAAAAATGCATGTACATCAAGATACTTTCAGTGTATGAACACAAGTAGAGGAAAATAATTTTCTGTATAAAACAGTGTTCTCAGATTTATGTATATATTTCTATATCTTCAAAATTCAAGCTGATTTGAAAGTGGATTCCCAATATGCTACAGGTTTCTGGTTAACAATAATATACAGAAATAGGATAATTCTTTCAGAAAATAGAGGTTTGGAAATTTGCATTTGAGTTTTATATTGTATACCAATATTCAGAAATCTACAACTGTATGTAAGCATAAGACAATGTGACCAAAGAAGATCACCAATTTACATGGTTCTCATAGGTACATTTTCATATTTCCAGCTTCAAAAATACTGAGAAGCTTATATATATTTGACAGAAATTATATTACATTCTGAAGATGGTTTTCCTGTATAAATTCGCATTTATGTATATATATATATGTATGTATATATATATATAGATACAGCTGAGTGTATATATATATATATACATATATATATGTTTTAAATAAAAAGAAATACAAATTTTTATAACTGTTCTCACGTTTTATGGCCGTGCACACAGAAAAAGAGCATTATACAGGGTTCTAAGCAGGTGATAAGCACCCCAAAGGTGCTGGGAGGCCTTGCCTCTCCCATGGGGAGGGCACGGGCTGTGAGGAGGCTGTGCCCCCTCCACAGGTCGCGGCCTCTGGAGGGCGCGAGCCTCCCCACAGAGCCGTCCCTTCCTTTGGGAAGGGATGGGGATTACAATCCCTCCCCCTACATTAAAAACAAATTCTTAAAAACAAAATTCGCCCAGCATTCAACTGCAATTAAATTCATTTCAAAAGAATTTCGAATTAATGTCTGGTAAAGGTTTTCTTGCGAAATTATGTGTGTATATATATATATGTATATATGCACAGGAATGCAAATTCTTATGTATATATATATATATAAATATGATTTCATATATTTTCTCTCACAAATTTTTCTGTACAAAAGAATAGCAAATGAGGGCAGTTTTATGAAATGCAGATTTGCAACAGATTATAACCATGTTCTATAAGAAAGAAATTGGGTATTTTCTCAACAATGCAACAAATGAGTAGAAGGTTTTTACCCAAATTTAAAAATAAAACTGGAAGACATTTTTGAGATATTTGTAATCATTTTCATAAAATGATGCATACAATTTCTCCAATTTCATACTAAAATTCAAACTGGTTTAAAAGCAAAGAATGGAAAAACCTGGCAGATTACTCCAGTTGCAGATGTCCAGAATTACCTTCCATCTCTTTCTCCCTGAGCCCTGGTTATTTTCTGAATAATCTTCTCTTCTCTCCCCTTAAAGCTTTATTCCTTCTTCCGAGAGTCATGCAGACCCTTTCAAAATGACAGATGTATATTTTTCTTGGCAAATTTTAGATGCAAAATAAAGAGGTAGCCACTTGCCGAGAGCATTGTTGGTTTTAAGGAGAATTTCCCAGAACCCCAAGTTTCTCGGGACTGTTATTTTTCCCTCTCCAATTTTTGGACTTTGGCTTTAAACATATGCAAACAAAAATATTTCCACTTTATCATATGCAAATAAAAATATTCCCACTTTATTTTAATTTCATAACTAGATAAAATTTAATAAACAGATTTTCAATTATTGCACAAAAAATGGGATATATATATATATTAAATAAAATAAATCATAATCCTTTCAAAACTTTAATTGATAATTAATTAATTTTATTTTTTTATGTTATTATTTTTATCATTTACTTATTCAAACCATTTATTACCTATTTTGTAAGCAATTCAAAACAATCATATTGAAACAATGCAACTATATGATTTTTAGGTGCTGTGTGTGTGTATCGAGAGTTCCTCCTCTTTTACCCTATCTGGAAGCTAGCCTTCTTTTCCTCAATCACACTCTTGGTCTTCGACCACCTGCAACTCAAATGCACTCAAGCGTGCAACAACGAAATTGTATTAGTAACCAATATAGAAATATAAATCAAAGCAATAATTAAATCAATGCTTCTATTTTGTTCTATCTTGTATATTTTAAAATAAAATGCGTTCATAATTCCAAAAGCAAATATAATTTTTTTTTTTTACATTTACATACACCAAAGCATTGTATTATATCATATTACTCTAACACGCACCATCATTCATATAATAAATCCCACAAAGCCATGGTCAAAACAGCATCAAAGTCTGAGATGTGACATTAAATGTGGCTCCCACAAGGGTAGAGCTTAGCATGCTTTGAAGGAAAAGGAAATTGAGCAACTTGATCAAAGATTTATCTATGATCAATACATTAAATAAATATGGAATCACACAAGTTGATCAACTTTCATTATTAGATTCAAAAGATGCAACATACTGTGCTGATATGTCTTTCAATCTTCTTAAGTGGACCCTTAATCCGTTTTATAAAAAGTAGTGATTTTGGAAATGCATCAAGTGTTTTCATAGATGCATCAAGTTCAATTATGCATCTTCTAAACAATGAGGAAGCATTTCATGTTTTTGTCAAGCCGCCCTCACTGTAACCCTACAGGGCAATCACACATCACATAGGAAGGTGAGCAGTTAGGTCACCAACATATGTGACAGGTGGTTGTCCAATAAAGTTAAAATGAGGAAACTGTGTGTATTTATTACACATAACAGAAGCCTGAGCAATGGCTAAATCAATGTCATGGTACAAGTGCATAAAGACAATAATCATAAATGTATGCTACATGTCAATTCAAAGACAACATTAGTGGATATTTTCATGACCTTTCATGTAGGGCTTTTCATTATCATGACTGATCCAACATGGATCATGATTGCATGAAAAAAAAATGGCAGTAAAGACAAGTTATAAATGACAATTAAGTAGTCATGATTGAGGATATGTCTAATTTTGGAAGCCAAGGTCATAGTAAAAGTGTAAATGAACAACAACCATGAGGGTATGCTACAAGACAACCATGAAGGTTAGGACAGCAAGAGGGTATGCTACAAGACAACCATGAAGGTTAGGACAACAATAATGAATGAAGTAACACAAGCTGATCAAAGGATTTTGGGGTAATAAAGAAAGGAAACAGAACTCCAGTTGCACATGCATAAGTGAATGACACCAATGCCAAAGAGGGGAATGCCAAGAGACAAGCTCAAGTCACACAAGGTTTTATTCAAGGCCTTCTCAACCAAACATTAGACAAAAAGGTTTTCTAGATAACAAACAATGTATGATGGTTTGAGGAAAGGCAAAAGGCAAAGACATTCAAGAAACATCAAACTTAGTTGATACAAATAATGTGCCCATATAAAGCAGATCATATTTGGAGAAAAATGCAGAGAACGTAAAGGTTAGGCCCAATATACTCTTCATTTCATGAATTGAAGAATGGGGTAGTGCATTTCATTGTCAATTCATAGGGATAGTAAGTATGCATAATCTCCCAAGGATAAGGACAGTCATGTTAAAGAATCAACAAGCAACCATCTATGAAAGAGATATTGTAGGAATGGAAAAATGATTAGCCATACCATGAAGAGTTAACAGGCTGAGAATTTGAAGAGAATACAACTCAAGACAGTAATGTTGTGATTATAGTTGGTGAGGTGTTACATAAAGAAGTTGAAATAGCATCTTGCAAAGACGATGTTTTGCAGAGAAAATATTTGTTGATGGTACAAACACTAACATGAATATAAGAACTCACAATGATGAGGCTAGTACCAGTCCCATTCCTGATTTGGAGCTTTCCAACACTGCAAATGTGGTGAATGAAAATCATTTTCAATCAAATCTTATGAAGAACATATGTGAGCAAGCAAAGATCATTGCCAATCGAGTCACGAATAGAAATGATGACATAGACATGGAAGCCGATTTCCATGTGGCTAGGTGTCTTTTGGAGTGCTATGAGAAATTATCAGTTGCAGCTGACTACATGCTTCCATATCAAGATACATGACATCAAAGTGAAGTTACAGTGATGAGACAACATCGGGGCAATTATCATCATGAAATTAAATAATGATAATTCAGATAGGAGAATTGAGCCTTTTGAAATGCTCAAGACATCAAATGTTGATCAAGGTGATGTTCTCTCATTGCTATGGAAGTAAAGGAGATTGATCACATCTATTGACTGTAAAAGTCATATGGAAAATTCTAGTTTGATAAGTATCTGGCAGCTCTAAAGTTCAAGGAACAACTTGATATTGCTAAGAAAGTAATAGACTTCTAAAGCTTCTTTAGATGCTAGCCCATCACAAAATGCCCAAAAAGAAGAATGATACAATAGATGGATCTACATTTGAAATTGTTCCAAGATCAACCAAAGGAGATGCAATGAATTTTACATTTCTAACAGGTAATGCATGATTTGATGGTTTAGAAATTGAAAGAAATTCCCATTATTTGTAAGGATAGTCAAGGGAGAAAAGGAGCCCAACATGGGGAGAGTATGGTACTCTCAAAGAAAGTGAAATGCAAAATATATTCAATGACAAACCCACTTTGGGGTTATGTATTCTAAGGACACTCTATAGAAAGAAATTACATTTTTCCAAAAAACCAATTTAGATGCTTATTGGAAAAAGCACACTTTGCTACAAATTAAGGTTTTCAGGATGCTCACACTGTGTAGTGACATTGAATCATTTTGACAAGGTTTGAAGTTGTTTTCAGATTGAAAACATACCCATCTGGGTTCAACACAAAATCTGAGAAGAAGTGGTAATATGGTAAAAGATATAGGAGTTAAAATAATAAAAAGGAGCCATTCATGTGTTTTGACATGCCATGGTAAAAAAATGGTTTTTTCCTGCAAATGTGAAAATCCCACTTGGGGTTTCAACAAAATAAGCAACACTGTTATTTTTTACAAAGGAATGAAATGAAACTTGCAAAAACAATCATTCTTTTGCAACAAATCTGAGATCTTACAGAAAATCCATTGACCCACATGGGTTTTTACAAACAAGTTGCAGATTTTCCAAATATAAAAGCTACAAGAGACCCAAATAGGGGGTTTTCATTAAGATGCAAAAATGAAGCAAAAAAAATCATGAATGCAAGAAGACCCAGTTTGCACAATGGAGGCCTAGCCACGGTTGGTTCTTTCTTTTTCTATATCACAGAAACTCATCTGGGTTATCAACATCTGTCAGGATTTGCTGATGCAAAGAAGGAAATCAAAAGAATACATGAAGGTTTTGAGAAATAAGCATAGTGGCACTTTGTTCCTATTCATAGCCGCTACCAATGAGCTGTTATGACTAAAACAATAGAAAATGCACCAGGTTTACGAATATGAAGCATTTCTAAACAATGTTACAAAAGTGGAAAGCAAAATGAAGGACATTCTAATCTTCAATTCGAGCTTTTCTTGCTCACACAAAAGCAAAAAATGGTGAATGAAGGTTGGATGGGAGCTTACCCGACCTTGAATGCCAGAATGCACAGAGTTTTTGCCATTAAAAACTTCCTCAAAGCTTCATGAACTTCTCATTAATAGCTTCTTGCAACAAAAGTAACAACAAAAGGAGGTTGAATGAGCAATATGGTCAGAAAAAGGGCCCAAAAATGGCCTCCATATAAAAAATTTTGCAGGGTTCATGCCAAGTAAAACAATTACCTGAGTTTCCATGGCGCTTTTATGCAAAAAATGTCAAAAACAACAAAAAATACAGGAAATCAAAAGAATACAAGAAGTTTGAGAAATAAGCATAGTGACACTTTGTTCCTAGTCATAGCCGCTACCAATGAGTTGTTATGACTAAAACAATAGAAAATGCACCAAGTCTATGATAATGAAGCATTTCTAAACAATGTTACAAAAGTGGAAAGAAAAATGAAGGACATTCTAATCTTCCATTCGAGCTTTTCTTGCTCACACAAAAGCAAAAAAATGGTGAATGAAGGTCAACTGGGAGCTTAGCCGAGCTCGAATTCCAGAATGCACAAAGTTTTTTCCATTAAAAGCTTCCTCAAAGCTTCATGAACTTCTCATTAATAGTTGCTTGCAACATAAGTAACAACAAAAGGAGGACGAATGAGCAATATGGTCAAAAAAAGGCCCAAAAAATGCTACAGGTTGTGGCCTCTAAGCCCAAAAATGGCCTCCATATAAAAAAATTTGCAGGGTTCATTCCAGTAAAACAATTACCTGAGTTTCCATGGTGCTTTTATGCAAAAAATGTCAAAAATCGACTAAGAACTAGTGGGATCTTCATCATCTTTATGTGTTTTCTCAAACCCTCATGGCGGAAGACCAAGTTTCCAATTTCTTCCAAAGACCGAATGATGATGTTTTTCATCATTTTGTTGTTTTATCATTAGGTTTTGACTTCTTCCTTTTTGACATTTCGATGGGATTTTTATCCCTTTCTTTTTAAAAAATCAAACTCATGTGAAAAATGTGGGGAGGCCGAAACCTTTATCTTCCCTTAGGCATTCGTTGTCTTTCAACTTTCCATTTTATTTTAAACTTTGCTAAGTCTCCACATTACCTCATCTGTTAGCACTTAGGCATTTTATCCCTTAGGGTTGTCCCCCTTCTAATCATTGCTAGGTGTTTTCCAACATACAAAAGGGAGTGTATAACAATGTATTTTCCATGTGACCCTTATGTGATGCTTTGTACTTGACCAATGCAAGGTGGAATATGCTTTCCAAGAGTCTTGGAGGTTGGCCATATTGGCCAAGTGCTATTAATAACTATATGCCTTTACAAACCAATGAATATGACATGTGTGGGAAAAAAGCAGAATATGGTAAGTTAGTGGTCATACCTTGGAGGTTTTTTGTAAACTTCTAGATATCATTTTGCAATGACTTTCAATGTTTGGAATATCATGTAAGTGATTTAAAATCACTTTAGTTGCTGCAAATTGCAATACATTTTAAATGGTGGGGACCTTTAAATTGAGCTTAATTGTAAAGTGATTTGTTAAGTGATGTTTTATAAATCACTTAACAAAATCACTATATTTAATGCTTTAAAAGGCCATGTGTTAAATCAAAAACACACATATTGCATGATGGGGATATGGTCAAATGTTGTAATAGGACCAATAATGATTTGCAGAGGTTTGGGAAGTGTGAGATGCTATTTGGACTGATTTTGGTGAAGAGGGAGGCCAGCTGGAGGAATTTTTGTCACACTTTTGGGATGGCTATTGAATTAGCTTGTTTTTTCTCCATGTAGAGGACATTTTAGAGACTTCTAGAAGGTTCTTTTGGGGCCATTTTTGTTTTATCCGAGTAGAATCTTCTAGAAACACTTGTGTGGGAGTTGTGTTGGGTGTTGGTTAAGTATGTTCATTTTGAACATTTTAAGGAGTTCTTTCTTTTTCAGCTGAAGGATAGCTTGCTCTTTCTTGGAGTCATTTTTCATGGAGCTGCATTGTAACTCAGACAAGCCTATTATACAGTAAGCACTTTGAATTAATAGATTGGAGTATTTTACCTTCTCTCTTCATGTTTTACGGTGTGCCATTAATGGTTGATCAGTCTGTTTTGTAAAAAGTCATTTTCCTTACAAAGTTGTCCCATGTCTCATGCATCCATTTGATAGAAAATGCATGTTTACAGGTTATAAAATGTGTTGTTTAATGGTGTTATTGATTGTTAAGTCTTTTTTTTTCCTTTTGAAAACACTATTACTAACCTCTTTGTAAATTACTTATGTGAGCTATATTGGAAAGGGAGTTG
>VDFB02271358.1:884452300-884564704 GCA_007258455.2 Sequoia sempervirens
ATGTGGAATGAGGTATATTAGGCTGTAGTTTAAGGTTTATATTCATAAGTAAGATTAGTTAATATGTTGAGTGTGGAATGTCAAATATCTGCTCCCAAAACCATCCAAACCAAAAATATCATCCTTTTCCTCTAATGCATGGGCTCACTACTTTCATGATGCTAATCAAGCTGCAAACTTGGTACCTAGCTTAGGAGCAGACACTTCTAATGTGCTTGTATCTTGAAATGGCCTTGAAAATACTTACAAATGGTCTAAATGGCTCATGTGTTGCTCCTATTTTTCATTTTTTCCTTTTTTCTATTTATCCTATACCTTGATAAAGTTTTCACCAAATTCAAATCATTTGGCACTTGCAAAATAGTTGATAAAAGATAACAAAACAAGGCATCCAAATGAACTTCAAATTTTAAGCACTACATACTAAACAAAAATTAAGGCTAATAAAGCTTACATGTCCACAAGTACATTTGCAAGCAATTGCATGGCTTTCTTTGTGAAGAAACACAATTATGAGCTTAAAAGGAGTCAATAATGGTGTCCTCCAAAGCTACAAAACAAGATTTATAAGTCAACAAAAAATAACATATATCCCTAGAGAACAAAATGACTTCAAATGAATTATGACAAGTAAATTTAGGTTCATCCATACTATCATAGAAAAATCATGAATACAACCAAAAATTTCATCTTTACTAAATCAACAATCTGATCAAATGTAAGAATGACTTGTGGCCATACAACAAGGATCACAAAAATAAAGGCACCAATAGTCACAATAAAGGTGACTTGATCATGATTGCAACATATTTGAGGTTCCCAACCTTCCATTTCTTGATGCAGAAGTTTCAAAATGTCAATGTCAATCTTCCTCACAATTATGTTTCTATAAATAAGCAAATAAGTAGTATGTGAGCCTTGAAAAGACCACGAACCATATAGAAAATCAAGATCATAAAAATATACATTGCTTGAGCAATTACAAGCATTTCATTGCACTCAAAACACATAAAAAAATCAATTTCTTGAGAAAGATATAGGACTTAAACAATAAAAAGAGAATAGAAGGGGTAGTCACCATTATGGATCTAAAATAGAAGATGTAATTTCTCCTCTTCCAATGTATCAAAAGGGAGAATGAGCATTCCTTCCCCTTCATATTTCAAACCAACATTGTCAAACAACTCAGGTAGGTAATTGTTATAAATTTTAAATGCATTTCTATTTGATAAAGATCTCTAAAACCAGTTTCTCTATTGCTTAAGAATGATTGACTTAAAAAAAGGTTGATGAGGAACAAGTTATTGACACCCACCATTTTATAGAAAAGAATTCAAGAATGACATTATGTGCCCTTAATTACAGATTCATCAGTCCGTAACCTTTTCATAAACACTTAAGGTTAAAGCAAATGCTACCTCATCTTTCAAAGTGTAGGTTACATTGTTGCAAAGTTGGCCCAGAAGGAAGAAATGGAAAAAATCAAAAATAATTTTTAGTCCACCGATTTCCATCTATTGTCCTTCTTGAGATGATTGCAGCACACCCACAATAGGCCAAAAGGAATCCTCCAACAGTGATAATAATGATATTGAAGATAGGTTAATGATATTGAAGATGGGTGGGTCAAACAATGGACAATGATCCCATTAGTAACCTATAAGAAATTATTTGAGTAGAATACTAGTTTGGGGCTAAGAGAATTCAAAGGGAAGGTCCAAGATACTTCAATGTACCAATAGGAAATGTATTCCTTTAACAAATTGATTTAATTTGCAGAGCAATTAAATCAAAGAAATCTAATATCATGCACAGTGCAGTGAGATTAAGTTTGGCAGTGATTGTACAGGTGAAGGGTTGCAATATTTTGTGTTTTTAGAGATAAAGGTCAAAAGAGGTAGAATTTTAAGCAAAGAAAACTAAATAATAATGAAGGCTTGTATATTGATCAAGGGACAATGGGTTAACATTGAGAGATGTTTAGTCAAGAAATAGAACATGACAATCCACTGTCAAATGGTCATGTGAACAATCATATCAAGAATAATGTGCAGTTTGAAGACTTAGTCTCATTATAGTCAAAGGACAATAAGAATGTTTAGTGGTTATTAAGTCATCAAGGTTGTGTGACTAGGTTTTGGCTGGCATGATGAGATTCAAGATGGAGAGCATGAATGGTATCAATAACAATGAGCAAGGCAATGATTTTGCATGACCCAGTCATAGTCAAGCAAAAGCAAGCAAATTTTAAGTGGTGACAATCAAAAGAGATGAGGAGTTAAGGCAGTGTAGCAGTCAAACTTGAATGTCATGTGGTGAACCCCTTTGATTCCAAAAGCCTATTGTCCATAGACCAAGATATATTTTCAAATAAAGATGGAGGTCAATATAGTTAAAGGAGGCAATGGCAATATAGTTTAAATGTAGTGTTGAGTGAAGATCAAGAAGGAAGTCCACTATCATTAATGGCTATGAGGACATCGCCTTAGGGATGCATTTCTCTTGAGAAGATCCAAGCAAGAAATAGAGCACAATTTTTTGATGATCAAAGGGAGATAAGGTGAATATCATCTCAGAGGTTAAATACATGAAAACAATGACAAGATTGCCCCATAAGTGATAAAAAAAATCATTATATATGCTTGTTTTGTTTCTAAGATGCCTAGGGTTTTAGTTAAAAGGGTAAAATTGTTGTCTTAAGGGAGACCTCTTAATGCTTATGTGAATGACAACGATTGTGCAAGGTGTCAAATGCAAGGACAGTCACGAAAGGTAAATAAGGGTGACAGTGTTTGATCACAATGGTACTTTTTCATTTTGAAAATGGCCAATTCAAGTCCATACAAATGCATGATACATTTTATTCGTCTAGGTTACACTACATTCATTTTCATCATTTTTAGTCACGTAGTCATTTATTTTCCAAATTCTACTAGTGTTCTGTAACATTCTTAGTTTTCGGTCCGTACGAGATGCTAGCGTGCCTCTAGGACTCTAGCGCGTCATTTTTCCATCTGTATTCTGCACTGCCATCCTTTGACAAATAATTTATTAGTTTTTCTACAAAAGCTCTGTGGCATGCTCTTTCTGATTCTAAACTCTTTCTCTATTCCTTGAGGTAGTTTAGGGAAATTCACCCCTTGGGATTCTCTTGAGAATAAAGAGACTCATGAGTAGCGAATCCTCCTTCTCTACACTACATCACTAGCCATAATCAACTATACACACAAATAATATATTTATTGTATCAAGAAAACCAAAAATATTGATTACCACTATTAGACAAAAAATATTTTGTGTTGATGTCTTAATGGTTAATTTATGCATGTTCTAGGAGACGTGTACACTAAAGGCTTTATATTAGAGAATTTATATCAATAATAATAAAATTACTATTAGAACACCAAATTTGCACCCTGTTTGCTAAGGATTTTAATTTCACTCAACAGATTTGGACTAACATGGGACTACTTTTAGGTTGTGGGTGACTTGTTTGAAAGTACACCTCCAGTGATAAGGGTTGGCTTCCCCTTTTTGATGCCACCTAACTAATTTAAACTTTGAGATAAGGGTAAGAAATTACATAAAATAAACTTAATATAGAAAGAAACTAAGGTGATACACCAAAAACCTAGACCTGCTAATAGCCTTGCACATTCAAATCAATATTTCAAAGCTAGCTCACACAACTCCCTTTCCAATATAGCTCACATAAGTAATTTACAAAGAGGTTAGTAATAGTGTTTTCAAAAGGAAAAAAAAAGACTTAACAATCAATAACACCATTAAACAACACATTTTATAACCTGTAAACATGCATTTTCTATCAAATGGATGCATGAGACATGGGACAACTTTGTAAGGAAAATGACTTTTTACAAAACAGACTGATCAACCATTAATGGCACACCGTAAAACATGAAGAGAGAAGGTAAAATACTCCAATCTATTAATTCAAAGTGCTTACTGTATAATAGGCTTGTCTGAGTTACAATGCAGCTCCATGAAAAATGACTCCAAGAAAGAGCAAGCTATCCTTCAGCTGAAAAAGAAAGAACTCCTTAAAATGTTCAAAATGAACATACTTAACCAACACCCAACACAACTCCCACACAAGTGTTTCTAGAAGATTCTACTCGGATAAAACAAAAATGGCCCCAAAAGAACCTTCTAGAAGTCTCTAAAATGTCCTCTACATGGAGAAAAAACAAGCTAATTCAATAGCCATCCCAAAAGTGTGACAAAAATTCCTCCAGCTGGCCTCCCTCTTCACCAAAATCAGTCCAAATAGCATCTCACACTTCCCAAACCTCTGCAAATCATTATTGGTCCTATTACAACATTTGACCATATCCCCATCATGCAATATGTGTGTTTTTGATTTAACACATGGCCTTTTAAAGCATTAAATATAGTGATTTTGTTAAGTGATTTATAAAACATCACTTAACAAATCACTTTACAATTAAGCTCAATTTAAAGGTCCCCACCATTTAAAATGTATTGCAATTTGCAGCAACTAAAGTGATTTTAAATCACTTACATGATATTCCAAACATTGAAAGTCATTGCAAAATGATATCTAGAAGTTTACAAAAAACCTCCAAGGTATGACCACTAACTTACCATATTCTGCTTTTTTCCCACACATGTCATATTCATTGGTTTGTAAAGGCATATAGTTATTAATAGCACTTGGCCAATATGGCCAACCTCCAAGACTCTTGGAAAGCATATTCCACCTTGCATTGGTCAAGTACAAAGCATCACATAAGGGTCACATGGAAAATACATTGTTATACACTCCCTTTTGTATGTTGGAAAACACCTAGCAATGATTAGAAGGGGGACAACCCTAAGGGATAAAATGCCTAAGTGCTAACAGATGAGGTAATGTGGAGACTTAGCAAAGTTTAAAATAAAATGGAAAGTTGAAAGACAACGAATGCCTAAGGGAAGATAAAGGTTTCGGCCTCCCCACATTTTTCACATGAGTTTGATTTTTTAAAAAGAAAGGGATAAAAATCCCATCGAAATGTCAAAAAGGAAGAAGTCAAAACCTAATGATAAAACAACAAAATGATGAAAAACATCATCATTCGGTCTTTGGAAGAAATTGGAAACTTGGTCTTCCGCCATGAGGGTTTGAGAAAACACATAAAGATGATGAAGATCCCACTAGTTCTTAGTCGATTTTTGACATTTTTTGCATAAAAGCACCATGGAAACTCAGGTAATTGTTTTACTGGAATGAACCCTGCAAATTTTTTTATATGGAGGCCATTTTTGGGCTTAGAGGCCACAACCTGTAGCATTTTTTGGGCCTTTTTTTGACCATATTGCTCATTCGTCCTCCTTTTGTTGTTACTTATGTTGCAAGCAACTATTAATGAGAAGTTCATGAAGCTTTGAGGAAGCTTTTAATGGAAAAAACTTTGTGCATTCTGGAATTCGAGCTCGGCTAAGCTCCCAGTTGACCTTCATTCACCATTTTTTTGCTTTTGTGTGAGCAAGAAAAGCTCGAATGGAAGATTAGAATGTCCTTCATTTTTCTTTCCACTTTTGTAACATTGTTTAGAAATGCTTCATTATCATAGACTTGGTGCATTTTCTATTGTTTTAGTCATAACAACTCATTGGTAGCGGTTATGACTAGGAACAAGATCACTATGCTTATTTCTCAAAACCTTCTGTGTCTTTGATTTCTGTATTTTCTGTTGTTTTTGACATTTTTTTCATAAAAGCACCATGGAAACTTCAGGTAATTGTTTACTTGGCATGAACCTACAAATTTTTTTATATGGAGGCCATTTTTGGTTAGAGGCCGCTGGCTTGTAGCATTTTGGGCCTTTTAATGCACCATATTGCTCATTCATCCTCCTTTTGTTGTTACTTTTGTTGCAAGAAGCTATTAATGAGAAGTTCATGAAGCTTTGAGGAAGTTTTTAATGGCAAAAACTTTGTGCATTCTGGCATTCAAGCTCAGAAGCTATCCAACACCTTCATTCACCATTTTTTGCTTTTGTGGCAAGAAAGAAAAACAGATTGAAGATTAAAATGTCCTTCATTTTGCTTTCCACCTTTGTAATATTTAGAAATGCTTCATTATTGTAAAATTGGTGCATTTTTTGTTGTTTAGTCATAACAGCTCATTGGTAGTGGCTATGAATAGGAACAAAGTGTCACTATGCTTATTTCTCAAAACCTTAATGTATTCTTTTGATTTCCTTCTTTGCATCAGAAAATCTTGACAAATGTTGATAACCCAGATGAGTTTTTGAAATATAGAAAAAGAAAGAACCAACTGTGGCTCAACCTCCATTGTGCAAACTGGGTCTTCTTGCATTCATGATTTTTGCTTTATTTGCATTTTGAATGAAAAACCCCTATTTGGGTCTCCTGTAGCTTTTATATTTGGCAAATTTGCAACTTGTTTGTAAAAACCCATGTGGGTCACTGGATTTTTTAAAGATCTCAGATTTGTTGCAAAAGAATGATTATTTTTGCAAGTTTCATTTCATTTCTTTATGTAAAATAACGCAATGTTGCTTATTTTGTTGAAACCCCAAGTGGGTTTTTCACATTTGTAGGAAAATACCAGTTTTTTACCATGACCTGTCAAAACACATGAATGGCCCTTTTTAACTATTTTAACTCATGTAGCTTTTACCATATTACCACTTCTTCTCAGATTTTGTGCTGAACCCAGATGGGTATGTTTTTAATCTGAAAACAACTTCAAACTTTGTCAAAACGATTTAATGTCATTGCACAGTGTGAGCATCCTGAAAACCTTAATTTGTAGCAAAGTGTGCTTTTTCCAATGAGCATCTAAATTGGTTTTTTGGAAAAATGTAATTTCTTTCTATAGAGTGTCCTTAGAATACATAACCCCAAAGTGGGTTTGTCACTGAATATCTTCTGCATTTCACTTTCTTTGAGAGTACCATACTCTCCCCATGTTGGGTTCCTTTTCTCCCTTGACTGTCCTTACACATAATGGGAATTTCTTTCCATTTTTGAACCATCAAATCATGCATTAACTATTAATGTAAAACTCATTGCATCTCCTTTGGTTGATCTTGGAACAATTTCAAATGTAGATCCATCTATTGTATCATTCTATTTTCTAGGCATTTTGTGATGGGTTAGCATCTAAAGAAGCTTTAGAATTCTATTGATTTCTTAGCAATATTGTTGTTCCTTGAATTTTAGAGTTGTCAAATACTTATCAAACTAGCATCTACCATATTACTTTTATAGTCAATAGATGTGATCAATCTCCTTTGCTTCCATAGCAATGAGAGAACATCACCTTGATCGACATTTGATGTCTTGAGCATTTCAGAAGGCTCAATTCTCCTATTTGAATTATCATTATTTACTTTCATGATGATAACTGCCCCAATGTTGTCTCATCACTGTAACTTCACTTTGTTGTCATATATTTTGATATGGAAGCATGTTGTTAGTTGTAACTGATAATTTCTCATAGCACTCCAAAAGACACCTAGCCATATGGAAATTAGCTTCCATGTCTATGCCATCATTTCTATCTGTGACTTGATTGACAATGATCTTCGCTTGCTCACATATGTTCTTCATAAGACTCAATTGACAATGACTTTTGTTCACCACATTTGCAATGTTGGAAAGCTCAATCTTAGGAATGGGACTGGTACTAGCCTCATCATTGTGAGTTCTTATATTCATGTTAGTGTTTGTACCATCAACAAATATTTTCTTTGCAAAAAATCATCTTTGCAAGATGATATTTCAACTTCTTTATGTAACACCTCATCGACTGTAATCACAACATTACAGTCTTGAGCTGTATTCTCTTCAAATTCCCAGCATGGTAACTCTTCATGGTATGGCTGATCCTTTTTCCATTTCTATAGTATCTCTTTCATAGATGGTTGCTTGTTGATTCTTTAACATGTCTGTCCTTATCCTTGGGAGATTATGCATACTTACTGTCCCTGTGACTTGACAATGAAATGCACTGCCCCATTCTTCAATTCATGAAATGAAGAGTATATTGGGTCTGACCTTTATGTTTTCTGCATTTTTCTCCAAGTATGATCTGCTTTATATGGGCACATTATCTGTATCAACTAGGGTTGATGTTTCTTGAATGTCTTTTCCTTTTTCCTTTCCTCAAACCATCATACATTGATCGTTACCTAGCAAACTTGTTTGTCTAATGTTTGGTTGAGAAGGCCTTGAATAAAGCCTTGTGCAACTTGAGCTTGTCTCTTGGCATTCCTTTCTTTGACATTGGTGTCATTCACTTATGCATGTGCAACTGGAGTTCTATTGCCTTTCTTTATTACCCCAAAATCCTTTGATCAGCCTATGTTACTTCATTCATTATTGTTGTCCTAACCTTCATGTTTGTCTTGTAGCATACCCTCATGGTTGTTGTTCATATACACTGGTACTATGACCTTGGCTTCCAAACTAAGACATATCCTCAATCATGAATGCTTAATTGTCATTTATAACTTGTCTTTACTACCATTTTTTGCATGCAATCATGATCCATGTTGGATCATTCATGATAACCAAAACCCCTGCATGAAAGGTCATGAGCATATCCACTAATGTTGTCCTTGAATTGACATGTAGCATACATTTATGATTATTGTCTTTATGCACTTGTACCATGGCATTGATTCAGCCATTGCTCATGCTTCTGTTATGTGTAATAAATACACACAGTTTATTCATTTTAACTTTATTGGATAACCACCTGTCACATATGTGGATGACCTAACAACTCACCTTCCTATGTGATGTGTGACTGCCCCGTAGGGTTACGGTGAGGGGGGATTGACGACAACAACTTGAAATGCTTCCTCATTGTTTAGAAGATGCATAATTGAACTTGATGCATCTATGGAGACACTTGATGCATTTCCAAAATCACTCCTTTTTTATAAAATGGATCAAGGGTCCACTTAAGAAGATTGAAAGACATATCAGCACAGTATGTTGCATCTTTTGAATCTGATAATGAAATTTGATCAAATGGTGTGATTCCATATTGATTTAATGCATTGATAATAGATAAATCTTTGATCAATTTGCTTAATTTCCTTTTCTTTCAAAGCATGTTGAGCTCTACCCTTGTGGGAGCCACATTTAACCCAAATGCTATCATTTGATCTGATAATGAAACAATAATCAGACTTGTCCTAAATCTGCACATGAAGCAAACAGTTAGAAAATAAATGCATATGTCGGATGTTTTTGTTTAATGCACTTATGGATCAGTTTACACATGCATAGGTAGGTGTGTATGTAAGGATTTAATCTTTCATTGCTTGGAGCTTCACTCTAATATCACGTCTTCTTTAGATGCAAGGTGAGGAGCACTATGGAGCTAGAAGGGACACAAGTGGTTCGGCGCAGTAACAAAGCATTCAGGCAACCTACAACCAGTCATTCTCAGGCAATGGCTGGTTCAATTCTCATATGCACATTTCCTTTCTCTACTTATTCATGCATGAATTGTTTCATAGGTTCATTGAATAAGAGAGTTAGTCCCTTGGCTTGTGAGGGACATGTATATTTCAAGATTATCAATAAAAGACTACATTTGTATATCTATGATTCTCTTTCACATTTTTTGTAATGCAACATTGAAATGACAAAATGTAATCTACTTCATTTTGACAATCATTCCTTCACACATACTGAAATTAGTAGTGTTATGGTTTATCTTTAAATGTTTAAAAAACAAGAAAAGAATTAAACACTAAGTTACCTGATTTCAATTTGGCTAAATCGTAACAATTACATATTGTTAAAAGATAATTTTGCAATTGTTTTTATCTAATACAAAATGATTTCTCATTATGGTATCTAAGTACTCACCTTTAAGATGCACACCAACAATGATAGTTTCAATTTAAAGTGTCTCTTGATCACTTGTTGTGTTCTTCATCTATGTGGATGTTATTTATTAATATCTACATAAAATACTAAGATCTATAAGCACCAAGAATTTGTATGTATTTCCCGAATGTTATAAAATTTTATAAAATACCCCACTCAATTTGATTACTAAGGTTTATTATGAGAGCATTAGGAACATGATCAACTAAAAACCTATAAATAGCTTTCTTAACTTTAAGAATTGAAATATCATTATGAAGAAGAATGATAATTCCTCGTGAGTTTGAATGAGACAAGAGACCAAATGTGAGGTTTGGTTATGGGAATACTAGATAGTAGTTTACTCTCTCACATACGTCGATATTTTCTTCACCTCTAAAAGTATCTAACAAATATTAAGGAGGAAGACCCAAATTTTGAGAGAACACAAACAACATAGTCCCACACACTTAAAGGGCCCCATTACAAGATTCTTTCAATATAGACCTACAATCATATTGCCATTGTAACATGTAAGTAATTTAAAAAAAATTTGAGCATAAGAAAAAGACTTAAAACTAGCACATATTTGATTTCATTTAAATCCATCATGGTTGGGCCTCTTTAACACCCTCTACATCAACCCCTTTAAAATTAATAGAATCAACAATAGCCACATTGACTTTGGAGGAGAAGTGTAGCAAGGGCAATAAGTGTTTTTAAAGAAAGACTTGTATGATATTATTGTTCACTATACAAATTGCAGTTGAGTGCCACATGATGGTGAGGAGGATAGAAAGACATCATTGCTTACATATTCCAATTGAGTGGAGACACACCTCCACATTGGCAAATTTGAGGGGGCTAGGAATAACCTTTAAAGGCTCATGCTTCATGTCTTCTACATAGGAGGGTCGCTGAAATGTTTTTGCTAGTCAAGAAATTTTAAGGTTAGGTTTAGTGGTTGCATTTCAATCAATTTTAGGGTTAGACATTTTAAGAATCAGAAAAACTAATATTAGGTTTAAAGTTTTATTTGCACAATATCATATTATTAAAATAATTTGATTAACCCCATTTTTCATCTGAGTATTAGCTCTGTTTGAACTTTAAGAATGCAATTCCTTATCCACCCACCTTTTTTTTTAATGTGTACTAATATTTTTTATAAATGATAAAACAAACACTTATTCATCAAAAACAATTATTAGATTAAAAATATTTATTTTATAATATTAAATTGTTTAATTTATTAATTATGTATCTACATATTTAACTGAAATGGATATTTTAAAAATATTATGAACTAAATATTTTGAATCGTATGTAAATAATATTAAAAAAACAAATATTTGATTATTACTCTTCTTAATTGGAAAGATAATATGTTTTATATGTTTCCAATGGGGATCGCAAGCATGAAAAATAATGATCTTGAAAACCTGGTGCAAGAATGCTGTGGATGGATGCCAAACAATTTGGAATGAATCTTTACCGTCGGGAGCCACGTTCATAATTTTTTTAGTCTGCTTGAATTTAAATAAATACAATTTTATCTGACCAAACTGTACGACATACCAAGAAAGGCGGCATACAATGGCCTCTCGACCAAAATATCACACCAAAATTAACAAAGAAAACAAAAATACTTAAAATGATAGGTTGTCCCCGTTAAAAAGTCAGCATTGAACATCAAATGACAAAGTGTCACTGTGTGGGTACAGGTCCGCCATTTCAATTGTCTGCTCCTCATTCACTTTCCCATCCAATATGAGAGAAACAAATTCTTCTTCATTTTCCGCTGCACCAGAATTCAACCACGCGTGCGGCCTCGCGCCCTCTCTGATCCACAGCAGCTCCTGAACCACCTCTTTCATTGTCGGCCTCTTCTCCCCCTCCACGCTAAGGCAATCTTTTGCTAAATCTGCCAATTTCTCCATCGATTCCATATCCCCCGCCTCCTCTAAAGTGAACCTAGAATCTAAAATTTCGATCAGATTGTTCGTCATCATCGTATTGAGGAAATAAATAGCTAGGTTGCTCTGGTTCTTTGTTCTTTCAAAGGAAAGAGGCTTCAGCCCTGTCAAAAGCTCCACCAGTACAACCCCAAAGCTGTAGACATCACTTTTCTCTGTAAGTTGAACTGTCTGAACGTATTCAGGGTCCAAATAACCCATCGTGCCTTGCACAATGGTGCTGATGTGTGTTTGGTCCACTGGCACCACACGAGACAATCCAAAGTCTGCAACTTTGGGGGTATACACATCATCCAGCAGAATGTTAGAAGATTTTACATCTCTGTGCACAATGAGTATTGACGCAGCAGAATGCAAATATGACAGAGCTTCTGCAGTTTCTGTAGCAATGCGTAGACGGTTTTCCCAATCAAGGTGTTGCTCATATTTGTTGCCGTATAAATGATCAAACAATGTTCCGTTAGAAATATATTCATAAACTAACAAGGGCACATGAGTCTCTAGGCAACAACCCAACAATTTCACTATGTTTTTGTGTCTTATCTGGTTGAGAATAACAATTTCATTGATAAAGTCGTTGATTTCTTTGGAATCAACTTCTTTGGAATTAGCCTTCTTGATAGCCACAGGAATCCCATCGGAAAGAGTGCCTTTGTAAACCTTTCCGAAGCCACCAGATCCCAAGATTAAACTTGGAGAAAAACTTTCTGTTGCTTTCTCAACCTCCTTCAAGGAAAATATTCTCAGGCCATCTGACTGTGATAAAATTAGTTTTTGCGCCAAAATAGTCCCCCCGTTACGACGAAAGTTGTTTTGTTTGATAAGCCTCACACTTCTGCGCCTCAAAATCAACAATACAATACCACCGCTGATAAGCACAGCCACCAAGGTGACACATACTCCTACACTCCAAAACACATAATAAGATTTAAAATTTATATTAGAGAAAACAATGCATACAATTTGTTCAACGCCGCATAACAATTGCTTCAAAGTTGTACCTATCGCAACAGGTATTGTTTGAAACCTTCCCGTATAACAACGGGTGCCGTTCTTAGTGCCATCTCCGTGGCCTTTGACGCAAGAGCACTTGTACGAGCCATCTATGTTTTCGCAACTTCCTCCCTCTAACCAAGAATAACAATCATTTAAACCAGGATCTAAGCATTCATTGATATCTGCAACGGTCAAAAACAAAATACAAAAATCAACTTTAAAAGTATTTGGTAGCTTTTCAAATGTGAAAGTAAATAAATTCATAACACAAAAACAATACCTGTGCAACGGGTGCCATTGAAATATCCATCTCCGTAGAAACCAGACTTACAATTGCATAGATAACCCCATCCTAAATCATTGCACTCTGCCTCTGGAACACACTGGTATGAACCCTTTGCTTTAGCTCTAGCACAGGTGTCATTTGCAATACTCCAATTCAGACTTATGTAGGCATAATCTAAGTTAAGAGTATTTGATTTAGAAATCAATTCCCAACTTTTTTCATCAAGTATACCGGCATAATTACATGATGTCTCGTTCTTATCTTTAGACAATGAAAAATTGTATACAGCAATTTGATAATCTGTATAATTTGAAGGCAGGGAAGTTTGGCAGCAACCATGATCTCCGTTGCAGTTAGAATAACTGGGAGGATCAGTACAAAGAGATATGCATCCACCTACACTAGTGGAATTGTCATCCTGATGTATTTCAAAAATGCCCACGGCTTGACATCCAATTGCAACAAGCTTGTTTTGTGTAGAAAGTCGGAAAGGCCCTTCACTAGAAATGGTAATTTTTGTGGCATTTGGCTGATCTAGACAATTGAAAGTGGACGCGAAGAATTGGTTTGCATTAATGAGGAGATGATCATGAGAGAAATTCAAAATCTGTACTTCCCTCGAAGGAATGGACAGAAAGGGAATAGGCTGTGTACTTCCAAAGCTCTTATTGTGTTTGCAATTGATTTCAAAACCAGGCAGGCCACAATTGTTTCCTTTTCCTGCAATTGAAAAGGGGTAGGGAATGTTCATCTTTCCACACTTGTGGAAGCATTCATCTGCTTTGGGCTCAGAAAAATGGATAAAACATGATATAAATATAATCCACTGAATTATGATTACCCCTGATAAGCTCGACATGAAGATCTGGCCACAGTTATCAGACAAGGCAATCGCTTATTCTTCAAAGCAAACTTTATTCGCAATGGCCATCTTTTATGCTGGTGTTGAAAGATCGTATGCCTTCCATCGGCCGAAATTGCAAAGGAAAAGTCATATGAATGTGAGAGGCACACTTCCAGGCAGACGCAAAGAGGCGAATACATTTCCACGTAAGGGAGACCGTTTCTAGATTGAGACCAGGTCACGGTAATAAGCATGTATTCTGTTTTTCTATTGGTTACTGGTCATCATTCACACAGAAGAAAGATCTTTCAATATATATTTAAATACGTTATGTCATTAAACTAATATTAAACTCCTATTTTTTATGGTATTTAAATCGTTTATGAATTAAGGTACTGTAAGATTTTCTCTCTCGACATATTTAAAATATTTATATATCATTCACTAATGTTTTAAAAAGTTCTAAATAATGAGACTTCCGTCTTGACAAATGAAGTTTCGTTACTGTGCCAATTATTTCGTTTAAAAACCATGTTAGCTTTATTCGCTAAGCTGAATATTAATCAAAAGCAGCACAATTATGCAGCAAATTAAAGTATTGTGCAATCTGCCATTGGGGCTTTGAGTTGTAAATTTATATCTTCCCTTTGCAGTTCCCTTTTGAACAGTTAATTTTTCACTCTTGATCAATTAAAAAGTGCCAGTCTGAACTGGAACACGCCGTCAAACAATGAAAAGAAGAATTGAGAGAAGTCAAGTATTTTGTCTCCTGTTGAAATTTATTTCATGAAGGCCAAGCAATACGGAAAGATTGAAGTGCATATTTGAATGACCGAAATGGCTGCCATTCCCTTGGATTAAAATACACGCTAAATTTAGTCTCCATACAAGAAGTGTCGGCACGGCAGAGCCATTGACCATTGACCTCTGGTATACCCATTGCGAATCTCATCGTGGAAAATTCAAGATGTTTGTTGTGAAACTTTTGTTACCTGGGTTACCCTGGAAGTTATTTGAGTTGGTTTAATGGTGGAGAATTTGTATGGCTTTTAATGTCTTCTTCGTTTTTAAGTTATTTAGGAGAGAGGATTGTTTTGGAGGGTTTATAATATAAAACAAAATAATTTTTAATGATTAATTATGTTTAGAGATATAATTGAAGTTGTAGTAAATAATTGTATGTAATGATAATTGTGTTAATAAAAAAATTAAAGAATTGTTATATATTTAAAAATAAAATGATAAGTCAGTATTGGTATAGGTGTGATGGATTAAAAATGGTGTTGTTCTTGTCATTAAGGTTCAAGTTTCGTTAGAGTGTTATTGTTGAGTGTTTATGTTGGGGATGAGATGTCTCATTTGTTACATCAGTGGGTCATAGCTTCAGATCAAAAGTGTTCACCCTTTTAAAAAATTATAAAATTATAAAATTATAAAATAACTCTTAAATAAATAAAATAAAACTAGCATATCATATATAAATGAAATTGGTGTCTCAAGAAGGATATCTCTAGGCATATTTTGGATTTTTTAAAGATAAATATGCTAATTTATTATTGATAATATTTATATCATTTTAATTTTAAAATATTTTATAACAGTGGTTAAATAATCAAAGTTATTTTGTTGAGATTGTATTTTATTGTCAAAAAGAAATAATAAATACTCTACCTAAATTACCCTTTAAAAAAATACAAAAAAAAAAACTCTTAAATAGGGGCGAAGGGCCTAGCTTTATTAGCTAAAGCATTTTGTTGTAGGTAAGAGGTCACAAGGTCTAGTCTCCCCATCATCCCTTTTGTACCGGAGGGCGTGTCGCGCCAACATCACTGGTCCTGTGAAAAAAGTTTACCAAGCACACGGTAGTTTATAGGGGGGCTACCTAATTCTTGTAGTCCAAAAAATCTCTTAAATAAATAAAATAAAACTAGCATATCATATATAAATGGAATTGGTGTCTCAAGAAGGATATCTTTAGATATATTTTAATTTTTTTTAAAAGATAAATATACTAGTTTATTATTGATAATATTTATTATCATTTTAATTTTAAGTTATTTTATAATAGTGGTTAAATAAGAAAAGTTATTTTGTTGAGATTATCAAATATTTAAAAGAAATAAGAAATAATAAATACTCTATCTATCTATTTTACCCTTTTAAAAAAATAAAAAAATATAAAATTATAAAATAACTCTTAAATTTAAATAAAATAAAACTAGCATATCATATATAAATGGAATTGGTGTCTCAAGAAGGATATCTCTAGACATATTTTAGATTTTTTTAAAGATAAATGTGCTAGTTTATTATCAAGATCATATTTATTTTCATTTTAATTTGAAAATATTTTATAACACTTATTAAATAATCAAAATTATTTTGTTGAGATTATCAAACATTTAAAAGAAATAACAAATAATAAATACTTTACCTATCAATCTATGTATAGATGTGTATACACACATACATCTATATGTGTGTGTGTATACACACCCATACATATACATAAAGTTAATCACTTAAAATAATCATATATTAAGAGAATGGTCTTAGTCAAAAGGGTTTTAAAAAATCATGAATTTAATTGGAAGCAATTTGAGTCCATAGGCATAACAAACAAAAAATTCTGGAAGGTTTCTAAATGTCCACAAAAGCTACAGGGGATTTTAAACACTCATAAGTATAAGGTGAGATTCAATAGGGAGACTCTAGGGGAAACGTACCAGTTGCCGCCAGGGCTAACTTCACGCATTTGTGTAGAGTACAAAATAGGCTTGATTTCAATTTTTTTTTGGGCTTCTTCGTAACCAAGTTAGGACCTTAAAAAGAACAATTTGGCTTCTAGGTATTTCAAACACGTCTTGTGGAATTCGTAAAGCAAAAGGTGGTAAAAAAGGGGTTTTTTTTTACCTTCGTCCCCTACATCTTCATTATTTCACCCATACCCGTTTATTACAAATCCAAAATTGCATATTACCAATTATCATTTCACCTATTTCAAGTTACGTTTGTATTCGGGCCCCATCAAAATATCACGTGGGTCCGTTAGGAGGTGGTCCCTTTACCATCAACCTCATCACATTAAAATGTTCTCCACGTGCCCCATATTCCTTCATCAAACCATGCATATGAGTTAACCACGTACCCCTTAAGCCTTCATCAAACCACGCGTACGTGTTAACTTAACCACGGGTTGCTAGGTAGCTTTAAGCCCTAAAGTCTTCATCTCCATTTCTTCCGTATCGTCTTCCTCATTTTCACTCAGATCCACCTCGCCACTCAAGTTTCTATTCTCAGAACCATGGCAAGACCTTTGACTTCATTTTGTTGTGGTAACGCTTCCACCTTTCTTCACCCACAAGATTGCTTGTTTAACAATGGAATTTTGTTGGGTTCGACGGTGTTTGAGTGCATTTTGGTGTCTTTAAAAATCATTTATGTGTATGGCATTAAGGGTTTGACTGTAATCATTTATATTTACATGTGATTGTTGACTGGTAGAAAAATGAACCCTCGTGAATTATTTTGTCTACGTCATCGACTTTTTGACTGTTATGCCTTTTTTTGACATTATTCTATGAAGTAATCACATGTAATGTGATTTAAATAGAACATTGATGGAATTTTGACCAAGTATCATCATGAAATTTATTGGGTATATAATAAGATACTTAATCTTCAAAGATTTTTTCATTTAACTTATATGGAGTTGCATAAAACGTCTCCACCTCTCTTCACCTGCAAGATTTCTTTTTCAACAATGGGTTTTTTGGGCGTCGTCAATGTTTGAGCGTTATGATTTTTGTTGACATTATTCTATGAACTAATGTGATGTAATGTGATATAAACAAAACATTGATGGAATTTTGACCAACAATAATCATGAAAATTAATGGGTTATTGTCAAACGCCGGTATAATCAAATTTTTTTTAGGTTTTCAGATTTTACCCCAAATTGTTGAGGGGTTTCAGGATATGGGTTAATGGAGTTTCCAACTTTCAATTAATTCCCACTTTCTTCAAACATCTGCCTCATTTTTCTCTTTCTCTTCTGTCGCACTACACAGGTAAAAATAGAAAAAAAAGTGCCCTACAAACACCCAACTTTCGAACTCCATTTGATTTCCAATTGTCTGTAAACCCACATTCTAGACAGTAAAAGATGTAAATTCAAAGTCTCTGATGACTGACCCAGAAGATACTTTATATGTTAAAAGATGAATTGCTTATATTTTAAAAGCTTGTAACCAGAAGATACTTTATATAAATCAGAACCATCTCCATTCCATATAGCTTTATCTGGGTATGCTAAGCTATTGATTATTAAAGGATGTAAAACCAAAGTTAAAATGACTTTTAGCTCCTCTACTATTGGAACGACAACCAAATTTTTCTAAAGCTGCAATCTTCATGCATTAATCACCCTTTCATGCCAGTAATTGCATATTTTTTTTCCCCATAACCCATCAAGAATCCTGGAAGCTTCAATTAGTTTTGGATACATGGATAAGGGGGAATTCCCCTTCTGTAGAAGTCATCCCTTTCTCCATTTGGTAGATCCCTTGTTACAAAGCTCTGGATCAATAATTTTGATTTCTTAATGAGATGCCATATGGAGGAGCCTGAGGGGAGAGAATCAGAGATAAGAAAATTGAAAATATTGTTTTGCATGTATTTGCAACTTAAAAGCTTAAACCATTGTGCTTTGCATTCCTCCAACATTAGCCACACAAGTTTTTCCCCAAGAGCTAAGTTCTTTGAGGCTAAATCAATAATCCTCGCACCCCTTTGGTCTTTTTGGTGGCTAATTGTATCCTAGGGCAAACAACAGAAAAGGATGAAACAACCTAAATAGACAAAGTTGCTCCAAATTTGAGAATTAGCATCATGAGGTAATGCCATGAATTTACTGTTTGTAAGTGGAATATTTGCATGCTTTATGCGTCTGTTAGTTATAGGATACTTGCTCACTAGTTTTCTTATCCCTGCTTTGGTGATATTCTTGCGCATAATGAGCAAAAAATCCTTATGGAAATACATGATAAAAGAAAATCATGACCTAATTAAAATATTTCCAAACTTCATAGTACTGATTAACAATTTCATGTTACATTTTTCTTTAATGGAGAGAAAATTTTGATCTTTTTGATGCATAACTATAATCTAGTATATGTAGTTGAGAACTTAAAAGTAATATTAACTTAAAGGTTGTAAGCCATAGCTTAATATCAGAAATTTCATTGTTGCAAGACACAACTATAGATCATAGATATTTTGTTGAGACATAGTTATATAATGAATAGAATGTCGCATGGGTAAAGTTGTCATGCCTCTCAAAACTTACATCTCAGACATCATATAATCGGTTAAGAATATATATATCAATCGCATTATAATAATATATCATATAATCTGGTAAAAATATATCAATTAGATTATGTGGACCTTAACATATCTAATCATATATAGATGACATGGACCTTAGCACATGTAATCTAATATAGATATATATCTATATAAGACTGTATATATATATATATATATAAAGGTGAAAATGACATGGACCTTAACATATGTAACTGGATACACACACACACAATATATATATCATATGGCGGCGCAACCTTATATGGATAAATAATGGCAAAAATGAGAAGCGAAAATCGTGGGAGATGAATAATCACTTTAGGCTTAAAGCCGCCCAGCACAACCGCTGTTGCTAACACCGCATGCGGTTTGATGAAGGCTTTAAGGGGTATGTGGTTAACTCATATGCGCTGCCTGAGCAGCATATGGGGCACGCGGGAGAAAATTTTAATGTGATGAGGTTGAGATTAAAGTGGGACTAATTCCAAAGTGTAATCTTGATATTTTGATGGGGGCCCCATACAAACGTAACTCTGAAATAGGTGAAATGATAATTGTAAATAGGCCTTTTTTCATTCAACACACCATTGTTTGTGAAAATACAAATGAGAAAGTCAATCACTACTCATAATCTGCAACCACATACACATTATAATGGACTTTATAAGAGTGCGTACTTAGTGTCATTTTCATTGGCTAAATTCTCCCATGCTTTTCAATTCCGTATATACTCACAAAAATTCAACACCATGTATATAACAAATAGGAAAACATTTATAATTCAAGGCAATGATCAATTTATGCAAGCTTACCTATTTTCTGTAATTATAACCAGCAGTCTGATTTCCTATATAAGCCGCCATGATTAACTCCAACCATAAATTGGCTGTTCTCCCAAAAGCCCAAAATGACATATTGTTTCCCACCAAGATTGAATTTGCACATTCCAATGAATTTGCACATTCTAATGCATTTGCACATTGCAAAATTCAGAGCTTACTAAGGCAACCTATGCACATTCCTCTTAAAAGGGAGCTTATTCATGTTGGTACACCCAGAATAAGTAAATTCATGTTTTTATTTACAGTATACCGGATTTACATTTATGTTGTCTGCTTCATTGTTCAATATACTCTTTTATATTTATGTACTTAGTGTCTACATTATTTTCAGCCATACATAATATTTAGTTTTGACTTATGTTGTCTATTTTTATGAGTTTCAATAATTAGATTACATATTTGTATATACATATACATATACATGTACATGTATATGTATATGAAGGTACATATACATATACATGTACATGTGTATGTATATAAAAATATATATACACATGTTTATGCATATGTATGTATGAATGTATATGTATACATGTATATGTATATACATAGACATGTATATTTATATAGATATACATATATTTATTGAAAGTCATGGCACCAAGTATATGCACAATACACACTGTCAAATAAATTCGTGCAATGGTTGTCACTAAATATATGTATATTTATATAGATGTACATGTATATGCATATAGATATACATGTATACACATACATATATATGCATATATATATGTCCATTCTATTGCACTCTGCCATATATGGTGCCATCATATGTAATACACACTATTATTTTCAGCTTCATACCAAGGATCAAAACATTGTGGATTTTAATGCTCCAATCAAAACTCTTATTGTTGTGCATGCAATATTTTAAGGATGATTTGATGTGGGAATGTTACGAGTACCAAGTACTACCCCCATTTATTACAATTATTTTGCAGGAAAGCGGGAGCGTGGAGAGGTGAATCAAGCATGTGGATTATCAACATACCAACAAAGTTGTGTTTGTTAACACAACAAACTCTATAGTGACATTTTGCTCTGAATGCTTCATGATATGTTTACATTTTTTGGTATACACATGTTCATAAATAAATACTTTTCTTATCAGATGCTTAATTCATTGGAGGAATATATTTATTAGCATTGGTCTCTCAATGGCAGGAATGCAAGGACTTATCCGCAATCAACAGAAGGCACTCAACGTTAATGACAGGTAAAGTCTATGACTTTACTTTGGCAATGACCTAGTAATACTGAAAAAATGTGTCTTTTTATATATATCTAAAAGTTATATATGGCTGAAAGTTAGATGAAATGAGCAATAGTATATAGTAATTATGAGATTAGTTAGTATTAGATTAATTATATGTCTGCATGTATATACATATATATATATATATTGATAGGTATAAATGTACATACATATATATGGTTATACATATATATATACATATATATATATATATATTGATAGGTATATATGTACATACATATATATGGTTATGCATATATGTATGTACATATATAGCTATATATATGTGTGTGTGTCTATGTGTATATATATAATTAATCTGATAATTAACATGTAGTTCCATTAATTTTTGATACTGATAATTGATAAGAATATATCATTATCAAGTCATATGCCTTCATCAAACCACACGTATGGGTTTATCTAACAAATTTTTGTGATTATTTTTTATTGAAAAAGACTGAAACATAGTGTAATTAGTGAGAACACAGAAAATAGAAGGCTGAAACTATCATCAAACATATAAGGCATACAAATTTGAGGTTCTAATAACAAACAACAACAGCATTAGGACATTTTATAATCATATCATAGTTATATTTTGAATCAAACTGCAATAATTGATTGGGTCATGCGAGAGAAAAACATGGCTCGAGCATACTTGAAACATAATTACATCAACATTATCATATCTTATAATCATATCACAGACTTTATAACTTTAAGCAGATAAACAGATCTAATTTGCAAACTAGATCACCAAAATATACTGCTACATCGATCAAAAAACAAAATTGAATATGGACATAATCAACTGTCCATATTTCTAGGAAAAGGTGGCAGCATGATATATCCACCAATAGCTGAGTCAGGTCCACTTGTAGGAGGTGATACTGGGTTAATACCTCCTTGAAGGCATGTTACAACTATTTGAGCAAGTAATGCCTAGCTTGCATTAGCAGTCAATCCCATTTATTGTGAGCCACTCCCAACCTGCATATTGTTGATGGTTGTAAAGGCTGGTGTCAAAATTCTCATCATATCAAGCAAGATAGGATGATTGGTGGGTATAGGATCCCTCACTACTGACTTACGTTTTCTCTTCTCTACTTGTTTTACTTTCTTTTCTGCTACCTTTTGTAGACGTTCATCCTTGGCCTGCTCCTGTCTAATGGATTTCTCTTGCATTCTTATCATTTTCTGCTCATCTTCTATCACTTTCCTTGCTTGCTTCTCAGCCCTTGTTGCTTCCTTTATAATTGCTTCTACTTCACGGTCTTCCTTTCTCTACAACATCTGCTCCTTCTTAGTTTGCTGCAACTCCTCTTTCCTTTTCTTCTCTACCTCTTGTTGGCTGAATAATTCAATGAAGGCATCAGATGTTAGTACTTGGGACTGCCTTCTAAGGCGAAGCACTCCCGAATGACCTCTCCGTGATGTTCCTTGCACCCTCTACACTAGAAGTTTCAAGAATTTTTTGTTTGGTCTTGTTGTTTGTGATCCATCATGTGGGGTGCATGGCACAAACTCAACTTCTTCCTCACTAATAGCATTTTCATCTTCACTTTGACCATCACTATACTCTTGCCAATTCCTTGCATTAGTGAAGTAATGTATTACTTTAGTTGGATCAATGTGTGGTGGGGAAGGTATAGAGAGGTTGACTTCTTCCTTAGTTGGATTTATTTTAACTCCAAGGTTTGTGGCTGCTCCATGCATCCATTCCGGTTGGCTAACTTGAGTTGGAAAACTCAGGCCTGTTGATGTAGTGGTTGTATCTTTAGTGCAGGGTTCAATAACTAGTTGAACTTCTAGTTGGAAATCTACAAAAACTTGTTAGATTTCTAGTTGAATGTGTGTTGTAGCTTTATCACCCCCATTGCATTCTACTGCAACATCACTTGCCACTTCCCTTGCATCATATTCCCTCACAAAACCATCTATTACATCCTCATTGTAACCAAGAAGACGCAAGCATGTCTCTGCTGCCATAACATCATCTTCAGTTTCCATTGTGACTGGTTCATCTTCTATTCTAGGAGTTGCAACATCATCTTCAACAACATAGCCCTCACTTGGGCCCATGTCATTTTCAAGGGATGACTGATTAAGAGGCCATATTTCTATTCTATGGAACCCACTAAGAATGTTGCTAGGTTTCAAGGCCTTTTTGAAAGCTTGGCTTGCAAGACTTGCCAACTCTTCATGTCCAATATCAATATGCGAGTTTGCAACTTGCCAAATGGTTTTTTCCTCTTTGAAATATGCCTTGAATGGAGCAAAAATGCTGACATCCAATGGATGTAGCTTGTGACTGGTATGAGTAGGTAGCATTAGCAAGTCTATTCCTAGTTTTTGTGATTGTTCAATGGTCTTGAAAGCCTTGTGGCTGCCATGACCATTAAAAATGAGAAGGGCCCTATTTTTTGGTGAAACCCCACTGGGGATATTAGCTACAAAATGGTCTAACCATTTGAAAAATAGTTCCTTTGTCATCCACACATGTTCTTGGACTACCATCAATGCCCCTACCTCACAATTAAAGATATAGTTCTACATGTGCCTCTTTTATTTAAACAAGTAGAACCTGTGAATGCTTATCCCAGCTGCACTTACACAAGCCAGCACTGTGATCCACTCTTTACTTTTTGAAACCAAATGTGGTACACATTTTGTACCTAATTTGGCAATAACTCTCATGCCACAGTTCCTACTAGCCTGAATACCAGTCTCATCATAGTTCCATATTCGACTTGCTCCATAGTGGTTAAGTTTGATCAGCTTCTCAAGGTTATCATAGAATTATTTCATGATAGAAGAACAAACCATAATCTCTTTGTCACTATCCACTCCTTCAGTTGTTTTGATCGTCAAATCTGGGTGCCTTCTTCGAAATCCTACCCACCATGACCTCCCGGGGACCCCATTTGTGAAAGGATTGGGTCAACTTGTAGTTATTTGGGAAACTGTGGCTTGTAGTTGATTTACTTGCAGTCCGTGGCTCAATCTTACCATGTCCTTGCACCATTGGACAACTTTAGTCTCCTCCTCTTCAGTTAAAATTGTACATGGACCCCTCCTCTTTGTGGTGGTTTGTCCTAACAACCATGCCCTCAAACTGCTAGGTGGCATACCCTACTTGATTTTTGCTACCCTAATTGACATGTTGTGTTCTTCAACACTCTTAAATGCTCCTTCCATATCAACATATGTCCACTGCCTAATGGGTATAGGTGAGGGCAGTTGCACAGCAGGTTGAACATTTGGCTAAACAGGAGGTTCGGCTTCTGTTGTGTTGATGGCTTCATCTGTAGAGTCAGGAACATCTTCTAGGATGGGATTTGCATGAACTTCCTCATCAGGTTGTGTTTCAACGAAGTGCACCCCATGAGTTAATCTAATTGCACATTTTCCTCTTCCTACAACCCTTGTAGTCCTTCTAGTAGGTGCCATAATTTTCCAATTAACTTGCACAGACAGTAAAAATTGAATAACTTGTTAGTGTAGCAAAGAATAACATGAGATTAGTTCATAGAATAATGTTAACAGAAATCATAGCACTCAAACATTAACGACGCCCAAAAAAACCCACTGTTGAAAAAGCAATCTTGCAAGTGAAGAGAGGTGGAAACGTTTTCTGCAGCTCCATATAAGATGAAATGAAAAAATATTTGAAGATTAAGTATCTTATTATATACCCAATAAATTTCATGATTATACTTGGTCAAAATTCTGTCAATGTTCTATTTAAATCACATTACATGGATTACTTCATAAAATAATGTCAAAAAAAGGCATAGCAGTCAAAAATTTGATGTCATAGACAAAATAATTCATGAGGGATCATTGTTCTACCAGTCGGCAGTCACATGTAAATAGAAATGATTATAGTCAAACCCTTCATGCCATACATAGAAATGATTTTTAAAGATGCCAAAATACAATCAAACACCGTCGAGCCCAACAAAAATCCACTATTGAACAATCTTGCAAGTGAGAGAGGTGGATCAAATTTTTACTGGTCACATGTAAACTCTACATGGCTTGATATGAGGAAATAGTACATGGCATGACTATATATATATATATATATATATGTAATATATATATATATATATATATATGTATGTATGTATGTATGTCTATATGTCTATAGTCTGATAAGAATATATCGTCATCTTTGCAGACAATGATATATTCTTATCAGAATATATATGATGTATGTATGTACATGTATGTATACAATTTGATAAGAATATGTCATTGTATTACAGAGAATGATATATATTCTTACCAGATTTTATATATATATCTATACAATCTGCTATGATGAAACCCTACACATTCTTATCAGATTATATATATATATACAATCTGCTATTATGAAACCATACACATTCTTGTCAGATATATATATATATATATATATATATATATATATATACAATCTACTATGATGAAATCCTACACATTCTTATCAAATTATATATATATATATACAATTTGCTATGATGAAACCCTACACATTATTAAAGACAGATTTAGAATATAAATGCGGTATGATTAAAAAATGGGTAATGTTGATGTTATTATATTTTATGTGTGGTATAATGTTGCTATTATAATATTTGATTTATGATGAATGCAAGCGAAAAAAATGTAACTACAATATGATTAAATAATGGATAATGCTAAGTTGAACAATTGGCTGAAAGCAAAATTATTGGTATGCTTGAAAATAATGTAAACACTGAGTACATAAATATAAATATAATGTAACTATGACATCATTAAATAATGGATAATGCTAAGTTGAACAACTGACTGAAAGGAAAATTATTGGTATGCTTGAAAATAATGTGAACACTGAGTACATAAATATAAATATAATGTAACTATGATATGATTAAATAATGCTAAGTTGAATAGCTGAGTGAAAGGAAAGTTACTTGTATGCCTGAAATTAATGTAAACATTGAGTACATAGATATAAAATATTATATTGAACAATGAAACAGACAACATAAATGTAAACATTAAGCCTGATAATAATGTAAACAATGAATATATTGAATAAATAAAACATTATGGTTAGTATGTAGAATTTCTAGAAAAAATTGTCTGTGAATTTTTGGATCAGAAAATTCGCACACAGTTTTTTCCAGAAATTCTACATACTAACTATCATGGACTGTGGAAACAAAATGTTATTAAAACATGATGCCTGATAAATATAAAAGAGTGTATTGAATAATGAAACAAACAACAAAAATGTAGAACAGTATGGCTGGAAATAATGTAACTAGTGAGTGCTTAAATAGAAAATATTATATTGAATATTGAAACAAATGTAACCAGTGAGTACTTAAATAGAAAAGATTATATTGAATATTGAAATAGACAACATAAATATAAAACAAATAGGCTAAAAATAATGTAAACACTGAGTACATAAATATAAAAGAGAATATTGAATAATGAAATAGACAACATAAATGTAAATCCAGTATACTGATAAATAAAAACACGAATTTACTTATTTTGGGTGTACCGACCTGAATAAACTCCCTTTTAAGAGGAATGCGCATAAGTTGCCTTAGTAAGCTCTGAAGTCTGTAGAGGATATTTAGTGAAAGCAGGGGAGAATTCATAATGAAAATGACCATGGAAATTCCCTCTTAAAAAATCATTCGAATGGGTAAATTGAATGCATTGAATTGTGGTGGGTGAGTTTCAAATTTGAATTTTTTGTGGGAAACAATCTGTCATTTCATTTTGCAGTGGCCATCTATGCCCGAGTTTTGTCATGGCCTTTAGGAAATCAATTTTATATTTGGTTTAATTTTCAAAATAGGTGGCTCTATTAAATTCAGTCAGATATATGAATTATACTATGTTTTTTGGTATATTAGGGAGCCTTACACCATTAACTGTTTATGCAGGTACCAAAAGTAGATGGAGTTAATGCATGAAGATGTCAAGGGATGTGTGGGTGATTGTACAATTGGTAGCTCATAAAGTTAATCAATGTTTTGTATTATGTCAAAATGTGCACCATTAACTCTTTATAATGTTTTAAATTATGTGACATTATGCACCATTAACTGTTTATGTATACATGTAAATACAATGCACTAGAAGCTTTAAGCTAGTTGCATGGAGTGGTTATTGTAAACATCAGTGTACCTTTTTTAATTCATAAATGACTTTATTTTGTGCAAGTTGACTTGTGTTGAAAACATAATTGTACCAATATATGTTTAAATTTGTTTTTTTGTTGGTTGGTTACAGACTAAGTAGTGAACATATACTGGTGTAATGTCTAATTTTTTACTAGAGTAATAGTCATCACTCCAAAGAATATTTTAAAATCTCATGATCTATCTTGTCTAAGTAGTGAACATATACTAGTCTAATTTAGACTAAGTAGTGAACTTATACTAGTGTAATGTCTAATTTTTTATTGACCAATAAGCTTAATATACACACAAATTTATTGATAGAAGATTGACCAATAAGCTTAATTATTTATGTATCTAGTCTCTAAATTTTAGGTCATGGCAGTTGATAGGAAACAACTCTTATGTTGGTAAATGCCATCATATAAAACTCTCAATGGGAGATTATCAACTAAATTAAAATAATGTTTGCTATCATAAGTAGGGGAGTAGATGTAATTTTTGGCATGCAATGACTTAAATATTTTGGAACAATGTCTTTCAATTTGTATAACTTATTCATGGTTTTCAATACAAATAGACAAAATTATAAGCTTCTAGGAATACAATAACCATCAAGTAAAATTATCACCTCCCAAAGGATGGAAAAATTATTTAAGAATTTTTTATGTCATATTGACATAGCTACATTTTGTAGAAGTACAAGATGTGATAAATAAAGATCCACTAGAGCTTCAAGAGATCATTCAACACCATCTTGATAGTTTTTCAAGAACCCAAAGCTCTAACTCAAGTCAAATACCACGATCATGCCATTGAATTGATACTAGGAAGTATTCTTCCTAACACTAGACATTATTGAGCTATCAATATGAAAAAAAAATCAAAAATAAAAAATACTAGTCAAGTAAATGTTGGATTCAAGCATTGTATGTCCCAAAAAAGTGCCTCTTCATCTCAAATAGTTATGGTTAAAAATAAGGATGAATCATGGAGAATGTGCCCCAAATTACATTGATCTCATCAAGCTTGCTCTTAAAAATAAGGTTCATATTCCTACTCTCCATGAATTAAATGGTGTAATATTTTTTACTAAATTAGATATGTATTTAGGATATCATCAAATTTGAATACAAGGGGAGAATGTATATAAGAATACATTTAGAAAACATGAGCGTCATTATGAATTCTTAGTTATACTATTTGGTCTCATTAATGCCTCGTTAAATTTTTGAAGCCTTGTTAGTTTAGTGTTCCATGCATTTCTTTGAAAATATGTGTTGGTATTCTTTGATCACATCCTCATCTATAGTGAAACATGGGAAGAATATTTGTAGCATTTAGACATGATATTACAAATATTGGAAGATAATCAACTCTATGAAAATCTTTAAAATGTGTCTTTGGGGTGAAAGAAGTGAAATGATAAGGATATATGGTATCAGATGAAGGTGTTAAGGTGGACTGGGCTAAGAAGATTACAATAGTAAAGGAGTGGCCAAAAACTAAAAATATCAAAGGTTTGAGAGGATTCTTAGATCTAATAGGATACAGTAGAATATTTATTTATAACTACACTCACATAGATCACCCTTAACAATGTTATTGATAATTATTTTTCATAGTTAGAGTTAGCCATCCAAGCATTCCAATGAATAAAAGAAGCTCTTACTTCTACTCTTGTGTTAGCTACCTTAGACTTCTCTAAAACATTTTTGGTAGAATACATGATGCTTCTAGATATGAAATTAAGGTAATATTAATGCAACAAGGGTGTCAATTGACATTTGAAAGTCAACAAGCCAAAGGAAAGAACTTGGTAAGATCCACATATGAGAAAAAAATGTTAGCTATTATTCATGTAGTCAAACAACAAGATCAATATCTAATTATAATGGATTTTAAAGACAAGATAGATCATGAGATTTTTAAATATTCTTTGGAGTGATGACTATCTTTAGAGGGAAAAAAAATCCAGGTTGCTAAGATGGTAGGGTATGACTTTGAAATTATCTTAAAAAAAGAAAGGAGAATATTGTAGTTAGTATCCTTTCTCGATAGGAAGTAGAAGAAACAAAAAAATTAAGTCATTTATTTATTACTTGAATGGATAGAAGTTAAATGAGAAGAGTGGGAACATGATCCTCAAATAAAGAAGTTCATTCAACAACTTCAACATGACCCATCTTTTTTAGATAACTATGTTTGGAAAGGAGACTCCTTATGATACAAAGATAGGTAACTTTATGAAAAAAATCTTATTGAAAACTAGCATATTATCTCAAATATATGACTTACCAATAGAATTGCATTCAAAATTTTAAAAAACTGATTTTTTTTTTTTTTTTAACAGATCTTAAAGAATATATATAAAAATTGCGATTGAATAAGATAAAACAATAGATACCCTTCAACTCTTATAGCCATTAGACATTCTAGCACAATATTGAAAGAGAAATTTGATGGACTTCATTACTGTGCCTAATATTTAGTTTAAAAACCATGTTGGCTTAATTTGATAAGCTAAATATTAATCAAAATCAGCGCAATTATCCAACAAATTACTAGTACTGTGCAGTCTGAACTAGAACACGACAGTCAGTGTCGTCCAACAAGAAAAAGAGGAATTCAGATAAGTCAAGTATTTTGTCTCCGTTTAGATGTATTTGATGAAGGCTAATGTTTTAGAACCACACGCATTACGGACAGATAAAATTCATACTTTAATGACCGAGATGACTGCCATTCTATTACTGTTCCCTTGGATCAAAATACACGCTAAATTTAGTCTTCCCAGTCAGAAGTCCCTATTGCCGAATGAAGACGGTAACGAAAACTTGGCACTGCAGACAATTCAAGGGGCTTTGTCCGCTGTCTTATTGTTTTATTCCGCAGTTTCCACATTATATTCTAAGTTGTAATGGACCATTCATTATCATGAAAGATGGGTTCTTGTAAATCACTATTCATGAAATATGGGCCAATAAATTTGATTTGAAAAATTACGAGGTTGAATCCTGATAGCAATATCATGTTTTGTCTTTATTTTTCTTCCATTGAAGAGTGTTCATTTCTAAGTCCCTCTCATAAATATATTTCATCATCTTTAATGAAATATGGGTCAATGAATTTTCTGGAACAAAGATAAATAAATGAATATGTTTTATTGTTGCGAGTTTTATTTGATTTATAATATAATATATAAATTCTTTTTTTATTAGATATATTATAATCGATATTTATTAATTATTAGTAATATTATTATTATTATTATTTTTAAATATTTTCTAATTTCTTATAATTTTGTTGAGATTATTAAATATGTTTTAAAAATAAACAAATAATAAATATAAGAAAAAAATGATAATATTTTTTTATGATGAAAAGAGTTAAATAATATTAAATAAAAAATATAATATACTACACATAAAAAATAGGTGGAATGGCAGCACATTGTGAAAATCAAAGCTAAAGGGGTGGAGGGCCTAGCTCAATTGGCTAAAGCATCCTATTGTAGGCAAGGGGTCATGAGGTCTAGTCTCCCCTCTGTCCTAATGGTACCAAAGCGCATGTCACACCAATGTTACCGGTCACATGAAATTTTTTTACCAAGCACACTACAGTTTATAGAAGTTTACCAAGCACACTACAGCTTATAGAGGGGCTACCTAATTCTTGCAGTCTAAAAAAGAAAAATCAAACCTAAAACTAAAATGTAACAATTAATAAGCAATCACACTGCAACATTATCAAGGTTATATGAGAAAGAGGAGGGGGATTCTTATCAAGGGGTAGGCCCCAACCATTTGAGAGATCTTTGTCATCGGGAATTGGCTCCTAACCCAAGATGGTATCATCATTAGCTTATTATTTTTCATTATTAGGATGTGCACAAACAAAAGAGATATAAAGGTCTAAACAGGGGACTTCTCATTTTTAAGTCAACCAAAATGTCCACGATTACATTGGGAGGAAGAAGACTAGTACTATGGCGAGGGAGACTAGCCATGGTATTAATGATGGGGATAACTCTATAAACCATGATGGTCACATCTAGAGTTGTGGCTTCAACCATAATGATGCCCACATTAAGGGGAAACATCCTAACCAGAAAGAGAAGGTGACATATGAACAATACTACAAGTGGCATTGGCCCAATGCTTTATATGTGTCTACAAGTGGGAAACTTCTAGAGCCACTTTATTAGCTTGGATTTGTATTTGTTGATATGACATCATAAGACCATATAATTGCTTTAGTGTAAACAAAAAATGAAGTGTCCATAATAGAGCCTAAAAATAAATGCTCAACATTTCTCTTTCCATAGTGTAAAGAGAACTTCCACTTTGAAAGAATGTGAAATTTGGGTGTATCTCACAAGAATTTTAGGACAATTTCTTAATACAATCATATGCAAGGACAAAGGATTTGGCCAAAAAGGCTTTAAAAAATCTTGAATCTATCTCCAAGCAACGTGGTCCCATGGAAAATATATATAAAAGATGCATGAGAGTATCCAAATGTCCACAAAAAGGAAAAAGATTATTAGAAATAACCAAAAGAATATGATGAGATCCAAAAGGGAAACCCTAGTATAGGACACACCAATCAAAATGAATTAGCATAGGCTCCACAATTGAGGACCAAACTACTTGAATCTTGCAACACCATTGCATTGAAATGGATTAGAGATTTCACTTAGCATTAGATTTGAAACCATGGGTAGGTGAGGAGAGAGCTAATAATACCCCTTAAAGGGCTTGTGATTCTTAAAATAGGTATTGGGATACCATTTCCAATCCTTCTACCAAGGTTTGGTGCAACAAGTTGCAACCTTATGAACTATATCAAGAGGAATCCATTCTTTAGAATTATGTGAAATGATCCAAACCCATGATTATCAAACAAGTATTTAGGATTAAATTCTATCCAAAAGAACTAGTTCTTAGTAGCTCTAGAGAAGAGGTCTAAAATAGTGTACAAATCTCATACTTTAAAATCTTAGAGTGCAAACCTGGGGAGCTTTGGAAAGGGAATGGTCCTAGCAAGTTATCATAGAAGACCACCAAATGGATTGTTGGTTTATAGAGATCCAAGCCCTATAATTGTTCATATTCTAGATAAGTCATTGCTTGATGGATTCCCAAGATTACCATATATTTTTTAGCAACAAAAGTACCTTAAATTCAAGCATAGGTTCCTTCATGATGAGGATGGAATGAAATCCTAATCCTTTCAAATATTTCTATCCATGATAAACACTAGAAGCAATAAATTCCTAAGGAGAGTTTTCCATACCTCATTACATCCCAAGGCCTAGATTATCCACTTAATACAAAGCAATTAATTAAACCAAGACCACTAGAATAATGGGAAATGAAATAAAATTCCCTGGAAAATGAGATTCACTTCCTCCATGAAAATTCTCTAGTTTCAAAGGTTCTACCTATAAGTTCTACCAACCTCCCAAAATAAATATTTTTTTTTTTCTAAGTATGTGGATTATCTTGTGTGCTTTACTATCTCTAAAGTTGTGCAAAACTCTATAAAAATCTATTAAAATTAATTCAAGGGATAGGGTTTATCTTGTATTATGTATAAACTATAAGGAAAATGTAATCTATTTCCTAAGGGAAGGATTTCACTTTAAACTATCATTATGCCCTAGTTTATAAGAACCCATTGTAATTTAGCCCATGCATTCTTGTAAACCATTGAAACTAAATTAAGAGCATCAAAACGGAACGAAAGGGAGCTTATGGTGAAGATATAATAGAGATACTACCATGGGAATCTAAGAGGTACAAGAAAACAATTGGTAAGGGACCTATTTTCAAATATCACAAGTCATTAATGAGAAGGTTAGAATTAGGGATGCCATGCCCACCATCACTAGAAGGGATTTGTACAATAATGTGTACAACAAATTAAATTATCTTATACCATCAAAAAAATTGTAAGAGATAGATTTATCCAAGGTGGTAGTGCCCAATTATTTCCTAGATTTAAATATTACTATTTAGCCTTACAAATAGTATGATATAAAGAATTAATGATGGATATGATGGAAAATTTATTTCCCCTTGAACAAGCTAATTATTCAAAAATATTTTAGGCTAAGGCTAGATGCTTATAAGGTTTTGAAATTGTAGTTTCTAGAAATACAATACATTCAAAGGATTATTATGTATGGAGATGGGTCAAGCTACCACATTATAGGATAAAAGATAAAAAGAGCTCTCTAATTAATCCCTATTTAACAACATGAGGTTGAGCCCCTAGATGGTATAATATTTTAATAGTCAAGTAAGATATTTATTATCTCATGTGATAGATTAAGGTTATTGATCTAGATGATTTCATATCTCAAGTGATGTAGGTGTTCTATGGTGACAATAAATACTCCATAGGTAGCCTGCATGGGTAGTGGAGTTGGCTTGAGTCTTGGGTTCGACTTTGAGGCCTAGACTCACCTGATGTGAGTGGCTTGCTTGCTGGCGACTACTCTCATCCTTAGAGGACTAGTCTTGCCTTAGCTTTCCCCTTCTTGAACCCAACTTGGCATAAAAATAAGCCCAAGGTTACAAGGTGGGTTGGGTGTTGGGATGGTTCACAGAGATACCTTTGATTTATCAAAAAAAAAAACTCCATGGATCACTACCTGTTTGATTATATAGAGCTCCTAGATCTAGGCACATACATGATGAAATTATGAATTTTACAAATGAAAATGCAAAACTAAGTGAAAAAAATGCTTGAGAGATGCCCCCTCATATATTTATATTTTCCTTAGCTCAAGACTAGGATGATAAATTTGGAGTAAAGCATGTCACTTAAGGCACCCAAGAATTTGGTCAATCCCATTCAGTTATAGTCAATTTTTATGGACAAGGACCACCTACATGACTCATTCAATAATTTGGGAGCCTTCTTTGTAGCTAAATAAATAGGTCCATTCAAGGACCAAAATTTTAGATAAAGAAATGTTGTTCCTTAGGCCACTCTGATTCCAACTAGACGGAAATACTAGAAGCAATTGGGGTGAGTAGATTATATTTGAACATATTGCCATAAAGATATAAATTTCATTATATCCACATACATATTTCCCTATGCCTTACCAAAATTAATTTTATACTTGGAGGCAATTAGAGAGTTACACTCTATAGACCATGATCACTTCAAGAAGACATCAATGGTCGTTTTCTTCCACCAACCATTCAAATTGGTGGAACTCCCATGAATTCTGAACAAGGAGGGAATGGATAAGTTTGTTAAAATTCTAAGGTCATTAGGCATGCTACTTCTTCATTTCACAAACTATGATCCTAAATGGGCACATTACTAAATGGGGAAAAAGTAAAGGAGTGAATATGAACATGAATACCTAGAGTCAAAGAAACTAATAAGGAACTAATATTTATATGAAATGGGAAGGATCATTATGAAGAGGAGGACGGATATATAATTGGTAAAGAAGAAGAGGATGTTTCTAGATCCACAGTATCATAGAGTTTTCCACATTGTCAAGGACAAATTAAAGAAGATTACATTTCTCCAAGACAATGTGCAAGTTACATTAGAAAAAACTCCAAAGGGTCCTATACCAAAAGTACCTAGACTTAAAAAGGTACCAAAGATACAAATACCACCATTAGAGATACCATTTGTAGATAATTTAGCTTAAACTACCTACAATATCAAATATGCCATATTTTGGTGAGAAGGTAGAGGCATACAAAGAGAAGAAGAGGTTCAATTAAGTGAAAATACTAGAGAAACCATTATTGAAGACCTCAGAGCCTATAACATTGATTATATACCACATGGAGGTCATGAAGAAGAGGTCAATTTTGGGCCCCTCTTTTCATTGAATATTCTATTATAAAAGGTAACATAGGATTCATTCCCCTATGATATATTGGCTATATAAATTTTATCTCCACATAGAGAAAATGACAAGGACTAATTAAACCTAATTCCCAAATTATATTATAATTAATAAACAATTTTACACCACCAAAATGAGAGATGCATAAATAAAAATGCATGGGATGAGTTCTTATCTAATGCCACCTTCATAAAGACAAGAGGGTTCCAAGCATTTTCTATGATAATAAAACTAGGGAAAGAAGAATCATAGAAGACAAAAAATGAGTAAATGGGATTCTCACAAGGGAATTATAGGACACCATTGAAATTTTAAACCCGACCCTTGTGTTTGATTATATAATATTGAGATAATGACTCAAAAAAAGAGAGGTAGATCATGATAAGGCAATGTGGGTGCCTATAATTACCTAGATGGAGCCTAGTGGATGTCAAGATCCTTGATACAATTAAAATAAGTGAAGGGGATGAAGATTTATTCAATGTCCAAGATGAGGCAAGCCAATTCTCTTAAGGATCAAATTTTACCCTAATTTGTAGACAATTGCTATCTGGGTGTTAGCCCCTCTAGAGGATAAGCCTCATATAAATTACATGCCACAAGAGTTATATGGTATTATTGTTGTGAAGATAGTGGTATATACACGTGTCTTTACTTAAAGTAGTTGTATTATATGTGCACATTATTCAGTTTAGTGAGGCCCCAACCAAGAAATTACACAAGGATTGGATCGTAAATTAAGAAATGAAAATTTGAAGCTAAAGGATACCCTATAAGAAGATAGATCCATAATGGACAAGGTACAAGCTCAAGTTCAAATGGAAGATAGAGAAATAATCATGCCTTCTATAAGTAATCCATAATCTAGCAGTGATTTAGGGAAATAGGTGAGCAAGTTGAAAGAGTTAGTGAAAGAAGATAGAAACAAATTAAAAGAATACACTTGGAAAATTTTGAAGACACACAAAGGTGTTTTCTAAGCAAGGGTATAAATCCTATCAATATTGGTTCATTATTCAAGTGGAAATGTTATTTAGATATTTTTACAATATCGAGCCAAATGAACAAAATTGAACCCCAACTAGTAGGAATTAGTAACAAGTGCATTCTTATGTATATACTATGAAAATGATTCATAAAATGTTATACAAATGATTTCTTTTGATATGTCATGTTTAGATAGATCTTTTTGCACCAAGGTTTAAACAATTAAAAATTTCTAAGTGTTGGTATTGTGGGCTTCTATGGGTCAAGTGATCTTCACCTTTCTAACTCTTCATTTAGTTTGCATGATTTTTTTTGCATGTAGGTCAAATGGGTCCATCTTCATTTGCGGACTTTCTAGTCTAAACCACCCTAAGTTTACTTTCTAACCATTCTTCTAAAACATGTGCTCATTTGAAATTTTGTGGGAATTTCCATCTGAACCTCCTATTCAGTTGCTAGTGGTTTTAATACATGTCTATTTGTGGATGGTTTTCTTGCAAGTGCTAAGAAATTTCAAAATTGACTAAGTTACAACTTGTGGGCAAATGGGGTCTATCTTCCCATGTTGTTGATGTCATTAATCTTCGCGGGTTGACCAATGTGAACTTCCTTTTTCAAGTGCATTCAATCGGTTCAAATAGATTTTCCATGTAGATGGATGGAAGGCATTTTTCCACAAGTTTTCTTCTATGAAGTTTTGGTTGGAAAATGGTATATAGGTTTTGGTTACTGAATCAAATGTATATTTTTTCTAATTCATATGGGGTTTTCTACTTGGTGTCTATGGATGTGGAAAACTCGCAATCGCATTTCGACCTCATTCTTTAGGCTATCATCTCAAATTTTTGATAGCTTGGCAATGTGCATAGGCTACTTCCATATGAACTAGGTCTTGAGGGCTAGCTTTCACCTGTCACATGTCATCTAGAGGGTGCCCTTGGTGCTACATTAGAAACCCATTTGTCAACTATGGCATCTTGTAGAGAACCTTAATGGGTACTTGTAAATGTGATTTGATCCTAGTTTTGATACAAATTTTTCATGTCCATTTGCACTAATGGTTCTAAGCATCTGAATTAAAAGTTTAGATGGTGCACTTGCAGATGACTTTTCCATAGGTGCACTTGAGGGTCATTTTCTTGCAAGAGCTTCTAAATTCAAAAATCGGTTAAGTCATGTTTGCAGGCTGATTCGATCCAACATCCTATAATCATACATAATGACATCATGGTTACATCATGTCATCCGAAGGTCCCTGAGTCCACTTGTGACATCATTGCCGAAATCGCCAATGGAGTTTTCCATTTGAACATGACAGGTTAATTTCCTTGTAGAGTTTGAGGTTCATATGTGGTTAGTTTTTCCATGGCAAGCACATGGCGGTTTTTTCGTGATGCAATCGGAAGCCATTTTCCTTTATGTCAGATTGGGAGGTGAATTTATTCAAGCGATTGACTTGTAGGATTTTGTGGTGAATCAAGATGTTGCAGGTTTTTCATGGTCCGATGGACATGTGCTGATGTTGATTGAATCCTTGCAATGGCAAATGGGGCTCAAAACTCCGTAGTGGCACTTTAAGTATATTTTCTTGCCGAGTGATGGTCGTGACTTCTTCCTTGGGCATGTTTTTCACTATATGTTTCGATTCAAGTCAGAATTCCACATCCACATGAAGCTCATTTTTTTGTAGGCGGTTAGGTGGTGAATTTTTGTAACAGTCAAAAGTCGTTAGAAATCAATTTTAGCTACCTCCACCAAGGCTCAACCACGTATGTAGTTGTTTGAGCTCAATATGGGTGCTTTTCCTAAGGACACTAATATCATCTTGGCATGAATTTGATGGATTATGAGGCTCCCATGCTTCATTTATGCTCTACAAATATTTTTTCTAGCCGATTGCACTTCCTAGACCTGATTTGGGTAAGATTTCTAGGTGATTTTCTCCCATAGTTTGTACTCAACCTCACCACTCATTCAATGGAAAGGTATGTCACATGTCATTGGAATATTTTTCACATCTCTTTATGGTCAAATTGGATTTGCAAAGGGCATATGTCTTTTGTTCATTGGTTGAGAGTTGCAGTTAGGATTTTTCCCTATCCTTGTGTAACTCTTTCGATTCCCCAAACATCTCAGTCCTGGTATATTAGCCTTACCTTTCATTTTCACAGAGGAGAAGAAAATGGATAAAAAATTTCAAGAGAGGAGTGTAGTGAAGAGAAGACCTCACACAATAGAACTAGAAGGTTCATAGATTCTAGCTCCAGGCATATATATGTTTTTTATTGTAATGATTCGGGTTTGTCCCAAAGTCTGTAATAATATTTATAACCTTTGTAGATCAGTTGATTATTGGAAAAATCAACCTTCACTGAGTTTTTACATTTGCGTGTTTTGTATTTATAGATGTGTTTTGTTTAGTCAACCAACCATATGACTATAAAATCCTTGCAAAGCCTTTGTGAGGTATCCTCCAACATAACAAAAGAAATATGTATGCATTCTTATGGATTACTAAGTATAGTATCTTAATATTTTGCAACTATTTGTGATTTTTCTAAATGTACGTGTAAAGCTCAGCATGCTTGTGCATTCTAGAAAAATTAGTCTTTTATGGTGTATTGATCAATGCATCGCCTTCGTTGCATATTTTGTCTGAACACAAAGACTATGTTTCCTATCTAAATCAAGGAACTGGTATGCTATTTTCTTGCTCTCCCCATCATCCTCAAGAACTAGTATGCTATTTTCTTGATCTCCTCATCATCCTCAACACACTCAAAATCAATCAATTAAAACATTTTCATTTTCTATTTGTTGCAAAGATGGTTGTTGTTGCACCAAAAGATTGACCTGTTAATGCCTAGATGCCCAATACAATCGCTAGAGTTAATGAATCCATAGGAGGTAGTGAAGCCATGTCACGAACCCAAGTGGTGTGTTGCACAACACAAGGAGAAAAAGGGAACAAACCCTACAAAAATACCTCCACCCCACACACAAGTGAGGGGTTCAAACCCATGACCTAGGCTCTGATACCAATTATTGTAAAGACGGTTGTTGTTGCACCAAAAGATTGACTTGTTAATGCTTGATATAATTGCTAGAGTTAATGAATCCACAAGAGGTGGTTAAGCCATGCCACTATAGTATAGGAAAAAAGTATCCCTTTTTCACACTTAATTTGGAAATAATTAATAAACAAAATGAGCTTAATTATGTCGTAATTTAGTGTTGTAATATGTTTTACATATTCACATTAAGTTTAGGGCCTTCTTTAAATTAAATGGACTTAATTGTGCCTTGTTTTTGGTTTTGTAAGGTATACCTTTACACTTTCACACTAACCTAGAGCTTTATTAATTAATTGAGGTTAGTTTTCCTTAATTGGCCCCTTTAATTCAAATTCAACCCTAATTAAATGCAAATTTTGAGGGATAAAACCCAACATTCATAAATGCCATTACACAACACTTAAATTTGGAAGATGTGTGTCCTAGGTAAGTGACCTAGGACCCATTCACCCTATTACATAAAACCAAATGCAAATTTTGAGGGATAAAACCCAACATTCATAAATGCCATTACACAACACTTAAATTTGGAAGATGTGTGTCCTAGGTAAGTGACCTAGGACCCATTCACCATAGGGTGAATGGGTCCTCACTTAGATCTAGAACCCTAATTTAACATAATGTTTAACACTAAACAATGTGTGTCCTAGGTAAGTGGCCTAGGACCCATTTTCCATAAGGAAAATGGGTCCTCACTTAGACCTAGGACCCCCCTTTAAAATAAGTTTTTGGCAGTATTTCAATAATTTCAAATCCACAATTCAATGTCAGCTTATGATATTTTAATTTTGGGAATTAATGTTAAGATACATATAAATATATGGTTATATTTCACTTAGTTTCACCTAGATTTTCAAGTATTCAAGTCTTAGAGAAAAGTGTATGATCAAGAGTGATTTCAAGATCATTTCAAAGCATTCAAGGGAATATTTATTGAAAATTATTGTAGCAATCAAGATTCCATTATCATGTCAAAGTCATGTTGCATCATGCATGTTGTTTGAGCTAATATGGTGATGCAGTGTTAAAGATCTATTCAAGTATTCAAAGGAATTGTTTCTAATCAAGTGTCATGATCAAGATCTACATCCATTGAAGCCAATTCATGCTAGTTGCAGATCTACAATCTAAGGTTCAAAAAAGGTTTGGTGAGTTGTTACATAGTGTTGTTCATTCATCCCTTCCATGCTTTTATTCATTTCAAGGTTTAATTACCAAAATGGGGTTTGAACAAGGAAAACCCCTATTCCCTAACAAAACAACATTTCTCTCTCTTTGATGTATGATTGTAGATTTTAAGTTGAAGATCATTTGGAGAGAAAAATTGAAGAAAATTGTAAAGTTGTCAAAGTTGCAAGAAAAGTTGTCATATCATGAAAACTCTTCTACAAAATTTATTTTTGGCTTTTTGACTGTAAGATTCAGGAATCTGGGAGTGCAAACACAGGAGAAAAAAACCCAAAAACATTTTTTTAGGAGCCCTAGCTAGGGCCCATTCACCATAGGGTGAATGAGTCCTCAATGAGCCTTGAGAAAACACTTTTTGTGAGAGGTACGCAACATTCATTCCTTCTAGATTCTCCCTAAATTTTGTAGGTTCCATTAGTTTTATGTTCAAGATTCTAAATGCACTTTATAGATCACAATTTGAAGTTTATTTGCTATTTTTAGTCTTTCTCCCTAAAGTGTTGTTGGACCTAGACCCTTGTCCTTATGAAAAAGGGAAATTTGTATATTCACATCTTGATTTGATTCACCTAAGGGTTGGTTGTCATTTCATTACACGTGGATCTCATTTCCTAATGAATTGAAGAAAGATAGGACCCCTTTGTCTCTCTTTGGATCTACTTTTCCATTTTGGGACACCCTATCCCCTATCCTATTTTTCTATGTTTCATTTTGGTGAACCTGACCTTGTACAACAACATTCTAAAAACAGGAGTCCCTTTAAACCCTAGATCTAGGATTTTCATAAGTTAACATTGCATTGCATTACTTTGCATCTCATTTAGGGTTTTAAAATTGCAATAGTTAGCATTGCATATAGAGATTTGCATTTTTGCATTGTTTAAATATAAAAAATTCAAAAATTTGCATGCATATTACATTAATTTTGCATTGTGTTTGCATATTAGTGTACTTTCCATCATTTATATTCAAAAATTGAGTTAAAATTGCATTTCAAAAAGTGTCATATAGGTCATAATTTTTCCTTCATTTCACTTGCATTTAGACATCAAGCTCTAGAAAATCTTGTCATTGAAGTTACAGTTTGAAACTAGGCATAGAAAACACATAAAACAACTCAAAAATTGCATTTTTCACTTTCTTAAAACCCTAATCTAGGACCCATTCGCCCAGGGGCGAATGAGTCCCTATATATAAATTTTAGGCAATTTTTTGGGTGCTTTTTAGTCTCTAGTTCGTATTTATGTTACTATTTTCTAATCTGAGAATTGAATTTCTAAAATAGTTTGTTAGTGCATTCAAAATATTGCTCAGTTAGATTTTGCAACATTGGGAAAAAAAATTCTTGCATATTTCAATTAAAAGTAGTCTTAGATTTATAATTTTTTCTTTCATTCTCAACACCATTGCATCATTAGATAGATTGGTTTACATTTTTCAATCACTAGAAAACAAAATTAAAAATTAAAAAAAAACAAAACAAAAACTAAATATTGAATCTTGGACCCTTTAGTTGTTATGAATTTGACATGTTAGATGAATCCCTTGAGGACTTCATCTCAACTAAATCATCCACTAAGGCTTTGAAACAAGAGGATGCACACATAGACAATCATGACAATCATAGTTTCTCTTCTCCCAATACCTCTCCTATTTGTGACGAAGGTATTCTGGTGATAGAAGACCCAATTATTGAGCATCATGAGAATCTTGTTTGTCCCTTTTCTAATGCTACATTTTTCTCAACAAACACTAAGGTGGATGGCAAGATGAAGATGTTAAGTTCACATTAGATTCCCTCTTACTGGAAGGTCATCTAGGTAACTTAGTTGAGGTTATGACCAGACACAAATTGGATCTCCTTTAATTAGTGAGCCTCCTAAGTCACCTCTCATCATAGAACCACCTAAAAATAAACCAGTCAATCAAAGAAAGTTATATTTTCCTACACTACAGCCCTATGTAGTGATTTCATTTTTGAAGACAAACTCTTAGCTAAACTCTTCCCTAAATCCTTGAAAGATACTACTTTAGAATGGTTTTGCTCCTTACCAAATAATTCAATTTGTTCATTCAATGAACTTATTGATGCATTTTATAGCAACTTCCAAATTCATATGGGTCCCAAGATGACATTAGCTGACCTGATGAAATGTAAACAAAAGGATGATGAGAAAGTCACTAATTTCATAGCACAATATCGAATGCTTTATTCACAAGTAAACATTAAAATTCCTAATGCCAAACTTCAAAGAATGTTTATTTCTAACTTGCAAGACAAAATTCAAACTAAGATTGAGATGATGAGATTTCCATCCTTCACACAATTATGCATAGCCCTTTGTGATTACCAAAATTCGGTTAGTAGTCATGATGTGAAAAATCCACCTAATTGTCTTGAAAAGTTTGAATCCACATCTCAAAATAGCTATCAACCTTTCAAGAAACATAATAGGGGATTTTTACAACTTAATTCCCCTCAACCAAATCAACAAGTTGATAACCAAGTGGCTACTATAAAGATGACAAATCCTTTTTCCTTTGGGTATAGGAATAGAAAATTTACCCCTCTACATGACACCCTTCATAATATCATGTTGCAACTCATGGACAAGAATATGATTTCCTTACCTCCTATTAGAGCTCTTGATCCTAATAAACCATTACCCTCAAACTATAGATCAAACACTTATTGCCATTACCACCAACAAAATGGACATGATACAAAATATTGTAAGTGTCTTAAACATCCTATACAAGACCTAACTGATTCTAATCAACTTCAAATTGGAGGTGTGAATGATCAAGGTAATAAGTATGTAGCTCATCCTAACCAAAACTTACAAATCTTTACAAAAACCATGCTAAAACACACTATTTCATTTGTCAAAGCTAGTGACACAAAGAATGATGTGATGAATGTTGACATGGATGATGAAAACACAAAAGATGAAAATATGGATGGAGTGGTTGGAGTAGTGGCATTTATTGAAGCTAAACCTTGTATGGTTCAAACAAAAATACCCCTTGATATTTCTTTCTCACAAAATGACATAATCAAACATGCACTCGATGGTCCTCTTTACATAGCTAGAAGAATCAATGACAAGCCTACCAATGGGATATTAATTGATCCCGTATGTGTAGAGAACATGATTACGGAATAACTCATATTTGTGCATGAACTCTATCAAGATACATATGACAAACTAAAAGCATGGATCAAAACAAATAATGGTTTTGCTTGCTCCTCCCTTGGCTCAATAAGTCTCCCTCCAAAAGTTGGATCAAAAACATTAAATGTCTCATTCAACATCATCCTGCCATCAGACCAATTTTGTGTGAAGTTAGGCTATCCATGGCTTCTCTCCATGAATTTCATCTCATCGGTTGCATAAATGCTTAAAGTTTCCCTTTGGTAATTAGATCTTTACAGTGCATCATAGTTGCTTTAATCTTGTGTCTTCCCGTGGGAACTTTTTATTGGATTTCTTTTAGCCCAAGCCCATTGAAATTATTAGACCCCATGAAGACTTCTTTTTCAAATCATATCAAAAGTTTAAGGAAAAGCGCATAATGGAATTATCCTTTAGAAATATGCCTCAACCCATTATTGAGCCACCCATCCTTGACTAAACCATGATTGCACCAAAATCCCTTCCAAATATCCAAGAGAAACCTATTACAAATCCTCCTACCATCTCATATAAGAGACCGCAAGATAATAAAAACAATCCCATTGTCCCTCATAAAATCAAACAAGTTTACAAAGATAAAGAGAAAGTGGTTGAAAAAAATCCTATGGTTCCTTCCATTCCTCCCCTAAGGGAAGAAAAGAAACCTATGGTTGACAAACCTACTCCTACACAATAAAAATTTGACAATAGAAATTGAGAAGAAACAAAAATGCTAGAGAATGTAGGCATAGATGTTGTGTTATTGCTCGTACATTACAAACTAAAGTAGAATTTAGAGCAACATAGAAAATTAAAATTCAAACTTTCTTGAAGAAATTCATGATGATTCTATACCTTCGCCATAATGTAAACAAGAACCTTTCACATACATTATCATTTGACCTCCTGTTGTGATTAATTTAGATGATGGCATTGTCATTGAAAAGATTGATGAATAAGTGCACAATGAGTTGAATTCATTGTTCTCCTCTTGTATGATCTTAAATGATTGTTCTCTTAAAAAGAGTGTTGAACTTGGTGAGTGTCCTAGTTCAACACTTGGCATTGTCCCTTTGGCTAGTTTTCCATCTTCTGCATATACTGAGCGAGATTGGGATGCAAATGACCTACTATAGGTTGACTCAGACGTGCCTTACTAGTCTTTGGCATTGTTTTCTTTTTCATGTTTCTTTATGTGATTGCATGTTCATAATGTGATCCCCTGTAATGTTTTGTTTGATATATATACCTCTCTCTTTGTGCATTCCTCTATATGTACCTACATTCTTCTCTATGTCCTAAAAATTTTATCCTTTTTCGCTTGTCTTGTGTTTTTCTTTTGGGGATGACATAAGGCGTCGAGACATTTAGGCCTCTTCCATGTTGACCCAAAAGGATTTTTCTTTGTTTTCACTCTCTTTGTTTCATTCTTCCAATTCTATGAGTATTTGGGGAATGATGATATTTGCAAGCTCTATAACATTGTAGGAAAGATATAATAACCCTGAATCCATAGATCATCCCTTATGTATTTTTGGGGGAAACCGCTCCTTCCTTTTTCATGATGTAGTTTCATTTAGGAACATATGACTTGGCATAGGGCTTTCTAAATAAGCTCTCATATCTTCTTCTACCTTAAAGTGTATTTCTCACAGCAATGATGTTAGCAATTGCTTTAAATTGGAGGCATACATTTGACACTCATGTTTCACTATGTAATTTTATTTATTCTTATTATGCATCCTTTTCTTGTTGGTGTCATTGGGTTTGATACCCTCCGAGAGCATGATATTTCTTTGAATTGTCCTCTCTTGGAGACATTAGGCATGATGTTCCCTAAGAAGAGACCTTACACGAATTAAGCAAGATCCCTTTGAACAAAATCCTTTATTCACATATTGTTCACAAGTGTTTAGCATAATATAGCTTGTTAACCTTGGGAAGCTCAAAGTTTCATTTTGTGGCACCCTATTGATGTTATTAGAGGGATAAATTTGGTATGGTTAGTATGATGAGAAGCCTAAATAGAGGCATGATCTTCTCATTATATGATGAGATCCCATAGACCAGGCATGCCTTTCTCACTTAGCCACTTTTTGGGCGCTCACCTAGTGGATAGTCAGAGTTTCTACTAGCCCTTGTGAGCATATTTTCCAAATGCCACCTAGAATAACACAACTTTCTTGCCTATGGAGCCTTTTCTTCTTCCATGGCCACCTAGCATAACACAACTTGATTTCTTGGGGAGCCATGTATCTTTCTCTTCTCTTCACTTTAACTTTGACAATGTATGATTATCTTTGTCATTGTTGCATACATAATTCTCTTGAATGTCTATTTTAGTGTGATTTTGACATGGAATCATTCTCTCACTAAAGTTGAGGCTAAATGTAGTGTAGGAAAAGGTATCCCTTTTTCACACTTAATTTGGGAAATAATATTAAATAAATGAGCTAAATTATGCATTAATTTAGTGTTGTAATATGTATTTTGCATATTCACATTAAGTTTAGGGCCCTTTTAATAAAATGGACTTAATTGTGCCTTATTTTTAGTGTTGTAAGGTGTACCTTTACACTTTCACATTAATCTAGAGCTTCATTAATTAATCAAGGTTAATAATGCCTTAATTGGCCCTTTAATTCAAATCCAAGCCTAATAAAATGCAATTTCCAAGGGATAAAACTAGACATTCATAAATGCCATTACAAAACACTTAACTTTGGAAGATGTATGTCCTAGGTAAGTGATCTAGGACCCATTCTCATCCTCACTTAGACCTATGACCCTAATTTAAACTATTTTTAACACTAAAAAAATGTGTGTCCTAGGTAAGTGGCCTAGGACCCATTTGCCATAGGGTGAATGGGTCCTCACTTAGACTTAGGAGGCCCCCTTTGGACTATTTTTTTGGAATTTTTTTAATGATTTCAAATCTACAATTCAATGTTAGATTGTGATATTTTAATTTTAGGAATTAATGTTAAGATTGTTATCTCATAAAGTTTGCACCCCTTATCAAGTTACAGAAAATTGATACCTTAGAGAAACATGGGAACTTTTCCAGGTTGTGGGTCACCTAAAATGGAAAAGAACCTCTGGAGGAGGCTGACTTCCTATGTTGGTTATATTATTTAAACCACTGAATTTGAAGGAAAAGGGAAGAGAAAAAATATTTAAAGTGAAAACTGGTAAAAAAACTATTTCTAGGTGATACACCAAACTGTAAGGATATGAAAACCAAAAAAACTATGACACTTGATTTTGACTAGTAGTGGAGAAATACTTGCACAACCTATTACAGCATAGCTTTTGCATTAATATTTCACGAAGAGGACAGAATACATAATCTTGTAAATGGAAAATGAATTCACAATTAAAGGTTATACATGTATTTTAAAGACACTCTTAGCAACCTGCAAGAACAAGCTTTTTGCAAAAAAAAAAAAAAGGTACAAATTAAGAGACAAAGTTGTAAGGAAAAAGGATAATTTCACTAATAACTTGATCAATCTTCTTGACATACACAATATTTACAAAAATATGAAGGAAAAAATTCCATTACCAGCTATCTCCAACGTATAAATTGTATTTCATATCTCAAGAGTTACAAAATATGACAAAACTGTAGCAAAAGACTGTACTAGTCATAATGTCTCCAATCTACATAGTTAGAACTACCTTCAAAATGAGTAATCAAAGTGATTAAGTACAAAATATCCACCAAACAAGGATTTTTCAACCTCCTTGGGTTGGATGCAACCATAATGCCTAAAATCTAGCCCCTAGATCATCTCCAAAAGGGTTCCAAATGTGAGAAAAAGTCAAACATGACTTAATCCACCAAGATGACTCATAAAACTGACCTTAAAAGGCTCTTAAGAGAAATAAAAACCTCCTAGATGCTCTCTAAATTTTTGCAACCACCTCATAACCTCCCTAAATTCTTGAAAAATCATAAGTTAAACCATATCCACTATTTCTCCTCATCATGCGTTGAGAATTCAAGGCATATCACTTTGCATTTGAAGGTAATACTTGATTTAATTAATTTATAGATTATCATTTAAATTCAAGCATTTTACAATATAAAATAATGCAAGAATAAAATCCCACCTCCATGTATCGACATAAACATAACAAATGTTTATCAAGTCAAAATATTTTAAGTTGAAATACAATTTTGAAGAAAAATATCACGGTGGAATTAGTGGCTTTGATTTTTGATAAAAGGATGGAAAAATTCCAATCTCCTATCATTCACTCAAAATAGGGTTTCAACCCTATAGGAAAAAATAAACAAAGGGGAAAAATAAATTATTATCCTTTCATTTTGCTAGAAGCTTCTTGGAGAAGCTATGCTACTGCCAGTCCATGAGGGTTTCTTAAAGCTCTGCCTGAAGCTTGAACTAGATCTTCAATGGTGAATCTTGAATTATAAAGAGGTTTTTCTTGAAGACTTTGCAAATAAAACAAAGGTAAATTTTGTTTTCATTAGAGATTTGGGCACTGCCTTCCATTTTTGAAGTACTTTTGTTCTCTTTTTCTGTGGCCATAACACATTTTCTCTTGTATCTAATTCCTTCTTTCTTCTGTGAATATTTTCCTTTATTTTCGGTGTCATGAAGTTCCCCATTTAGCTTTGAGAATGAAACTCAGACAGATACTTTGGAGAGCAAGAAAATTAATGTATTAAGTAGTCTCAAAATACCTATCTCTTTCTTTTGAGCTCCCTTTTTTGACGGATTAAAAGTTTAAAATTGTGCTATAGTACAAGAAAATCCATTTTTTGTAAATTTCATTGTTGTTGCACTTAAATTTCAAAACCCTTCCTGGGTTAAAGAATTTTATTTTGTAGCCTCTAATGTTACTCACAGCTAAGGATTTCAATAGCCACCATGGTTTCTTTTTATAGCCATGGGCATTCTCTATGAGTTCAACAATTTTCTAAGTTTCTTCTCTACTTTAGACTGCGTATCAAAGTCTCTAAAGAGATAATGCTTTATTTTTGCTTGGAATTTTAATGGTAATGTTCTTTTGTGTAGCTCAGCCTTTGTGGTGACAAGCCATGACTTTAGGTTTGATTTTTACCATCTTAAGTAAAAATCTACTAACAGTTTCTCTTATTTTTTTGAAAATCAGCATGAAGATGTTGTTGGTAATACTTTATGTAACTCTTTATGGTTTCTGTCTAGTCACCAAGAGTTAATATGCTGAAAATAATAGTTATTCTTGCATTTTCTATGTATTTTCCTAAAGATGGACTTTTACTTTGCAAAAAAATATGAAGCTCTTTCAGAAAAAACCCTTGGTCATAGATTTATTTTCTGTATATCCTTTTATTTGTAAGCCGCGAACCTCATCTTCCTCTGTGGTTGTAAATATTTGAAGGTTCCTTGTATTTTTTTTGTAGATTCATCTATTCACTGAGCATTTTCATTCTCTAGATTTTTTACAAAAACCTGTGGTCACATTTTTTTTGTCTCACTACTTTGCAGGCTGGGGATTTACTTGTTTGTTCTTCACAAGATATATTTGAAAGCTTCTTTGTATATTTCCTCTTTAATCAGAACCCGCGAGGGTTTCTATATACTACTCAAATTCATCCTATAGCTTTTGGTAAACAAATATTCATGCCACAGGCATATATGTTTGTCTCCCTCAAAATGATGAATCACCTAGATAAGTGGATAATTATTTGATTCACAAATTTGTGTTTTCCTTTAGTTGTCAAGCATTATAGTGTTGAGACAGCTAACCCTTTGAATTCCTTAAGAACAGATCATATAACTATAGTTGCATTATTTTCTGCTTGCTTCTTATTATTATAATTAAAAAGCACCTTAATGCTCTTCAAGACATCCATGATTGATGTCTTCTCCAAGTTGATTGTGATCATTCTCCTGAACTCATTACATTTAATTAGATGATACTCTATAACAATTCACATGCCCTATTATGCTCTTTAGATTGCAAGAACTGTCCCATTTAGGAAAACTCGTTCATGGATAGGATTAACCCATGTACTAATGTTGAAGAACTTATTTCCTTACACTTGATGACAATCTTATGACATAAATGAAACATGTATAGTATCTTTTATTGGAAAACACATAATGTTATTCTGGTACCCTACCTGCCACTTTATGATATGATCTTTATTATGATACTATTCAACAAGAAAAGATAGTTCCATGCTCTTTACATCTCATATTCATTGGGCTCTATTATTTGTGATTCTTTATGCAACATCTTGTTGCACTATGAGCTTGTAATAGCTATGCTCATGATTTGAAACACATTGCACTCTTACTGTAGTTGTTAATGAGAAATGATATATCACATCTATATTGACTCATGATATTTCTATATGCATACCTTATTATGAGTTGATCTCAACCCTTGTGGGAGCCACATTTATCCCCACTCATATTTTATTAGATAAATAATTGCACCTATTGTTGCACATGAAACAAACAAGTTAAAAATAAAATTCCTATCTTCAATGTGTATAATGTTCTTCTATTTTGGCCTTTATAGACACTTAAGACAGGCATTAAATTTGATGCACATATGAATTAACATATGTATGAATGGGTAGATTTGCATGTTTATAATGTAATATTTCATTGCTTAGAACCTAGTGTTCTAACCCATTTCTTTACCCAATGTAGGTAACCGAACACTAGGCACCTAAGGGCCAAGGAGCTATAGAGAGCAAGGCAAGGCAATCAGGAGTAGACTCATTTTTAGTACCAGTCATAAAGGCAATGACTGGTTACCTTCTTTATATGTTCATTTTCTTTTCAGCATTTATTCATTCATGTATATTTTAGTTCTTATTTGTACCAAATGAGTAAGTTAGTCTCACGGCTTGCTGTGTGAGACACATGTATCTAATTACATTCAATAAAGATTACATTTTCAAAAAGATTGTAGAATTTTTTATGTCTCATTCACTTGTATGAATGTAATAATTTTGCATTCTTGTAATCCTGTAAATTTGTTTCATTTGTATAACTGAATGTAACATAGAAGGTTTAATAAAATGTACCATTCATTTTGAAATATAGATGGCTCTTCCTGATTGATCCTATAGGTAAAAATATGGTAACAAAGATATGTATAAATACAAGGCTATTTCACTTAGTTTCACCTAGAATTTCAAGAGAGAAACCCATATTTTCAAGTGTTCAAGTCCTAGAGAAAATTTTATGATCAAGAGTGATTTCAAAATAATTTCAAGGCATTCAATGACAGATTTATTGAATATTATTGCAACAATCAATATTCATTTCATCATGTCAAATTCATGTTGCATCATGCATGTTGTTTGAGCTAATATGGTGATGTAGTGTTCAATATTTATTCAAGTATTCAAAGGAATTGTTTCTAATCAAGTTTCATGATCAAGATCTACATCCATTGAATCCAATTCATGCTAGTTGTAGATCTACAATCCAAAGTTCAAATAAGGTTTGGTGAGTTGTTACATAGTGTTATTTATTCATCATTCCTTTCAAGAATTTATTCATTTCAAGGTTCAATTACCAAAACGAGGTTTGACCAAGGAAAACTCCCATTCCCTAACAAAACAACATTTTTCTCTCTTTGATGTGTGATTGCATATTTTTGGTTTGAAAATCATTTGGAGAGAAAAATTGAAGAAAATTGCAAAGTAGTCAAAGTTACAAGAGAAGTTTTCATATCATGGAAACTCTTCTACAAAATTTATTTCCGCCTTTTCAACTACAAGATTTAGGAATATAGGAGTAGAAATAGGAGAAAAAAACTTAGAAATAGATTTTCAAAAGCCTTACCTAGGACCCATTCACCATAGGGTGAATGAGTCCTCAATGAGCCTTGAAAAAGAACTTTTTGTGAGAGTTACACAACATTAATCCCTTCCACATTCTCCCTAAAGTCTATAGGTTCCATCAATTTTATGTTCAAGCTTTTAAATGCACTTTATAGATCATAATTTAGAGTTTATTTTCTATTTTTAATCTTTCTCCCCAAAGTGTTGTTTGACCTAGACCCCATCCTTGTGAAAAAGGGAAATTTGCAGATTCATATATTTTTCTATGTTTTAGTCACAAACTTGAGTGTTGTGTTACACAACACAAGGAGACCAAGGATGCATACCTTGCAACACTATTAGTACATGTATGTTATACTTCCATGTATAAATATTTGCAATAGAAAAAACACAAATTAATTGACCCATATGGTAGAATATTTATTAATTAGGTGCTTATCCTTACATCTCTAAACTAACACATAGGTATATTGTGACACCAGTATTGGAATACATTGTGTAGTGGGTATAGTTTGTTGTAAGGTAATTGTCTAGTCTGTTCATCATTCATCTAGCACCTCAAGGAAACCCCCTTTCTCTTGTAGAGACAGAAGTGAAGGAGGTCTTACCCACCTCAAGCATTGGTCCTTAGCTACCCAACTTGAAGATAGGTTTGTGGTGGTTTTCTTTGGTTTGACACCCCCAGTGCTTGCAAGATCATAAGACCTTAGGGATTTGAGGTTTAGAGATTAGATCACTAACAAATCAGCATCAATATCAGGCATATAAAAGATAAAATAATATTTTCATAGCTTTGGTAACAAGATAAATTTGTAGTTGTGCATTTTATTTGGATAATTTTGACTTCCCATCAACTTACACCAGTGAATTGGCATAGTTGTCAGGGAAATAATTATTGACATAAGTTGGAAGGCTACCAACTCAAGAAGATGACTATTGGTTTGAGAAGATATTGAAGAATTTTCTAGTGGCTACAACCTCAAATCAAATTTAGGACTTGAAAGTTCGTGTATGCCAAGGGTTTCCTCACTATTGTGAGGTGACAACTCTATTGTCAAAGAATAAAGTTTTGTTGCTATTGTTTATGTTTCATGAACACATAACAAGAGATTACAACTAAGTATTCAATAATTTTCTTGCCTCCAATTCAAAGCATGTTTTCTTTCTTGGTAAAGAAAAAAATTTCCTTCTATTTTTCCTACCATGCATAATTAATTATATCTAATCACGTATAGTTGGAATGAATGCACATACCCAAGAGATACTTTATCCAATACAATGTATGATTCAAACCTTAGGAACTACATGATAGGATGCATGTTCATGAATATAATGAGAATGAATAACCCTTTTGTTCTTACAACCCAACACAAACAAAATTTTCACATTCAGACATGCATTCATCCATACTAAAAAAGAAATTGGAGTTGGATAGACTTTTTGAACTAGAAATGGAATGTGAAGAAAAAGTCAAGATTTTACAACCACAAAGATAATTTATTGTTACATAAGATTGGGTTACTAAATCTCCTATCATTCCCTTAAACACTCTTTACAAATAGCTATGCATGTCTTGGGTAGATTATGAAATGAATGCCAAGACAACCAAGGTCTACAATCAAACACCTATATTTGAGGTGTATGATATCAATAGAGGGGATGTGCATGTTTAGGAATTTTCAGATTTCATAGAAAAATATCAATTTAAAGATGAGGACATGTGGATGATATTTTTTTTTAAGTCACTAGATGGAAAGGTAGGAGCTTAGTATGTTGGTTTCCCTAAGCATTATTTTTCTTTGTGGAATCAACTTATGGTTACATTTGAGGAAAAGTTTACATTGCATGTTGACCCTGTTACTCTTGTTGAAAAATTAACAAATATCATATGGTAAGAAGGAAAAATTCAAGCAAGGATTTAATTCGTAAATTTAATGTTTCTCTTTCCAAAATTAAAAATTATTTTATACCTAGCATACCTTCATGTATTGAATTGTTCTTCAAAGAGTGTGAAGCTAATATGAGTGCAATAAGGGAAGAATTTAAATTGGTTAATATGTAGAAAGCACATAGGTGCCTTGATTTCATTGATGTGTTGAGAATGGAAATGGTTACAAGGTTGTTATCCTCAAGGAAAAAATGTTAATGGTGAACCTATTATTGAAGATAGTGAATGTTTGGATGTGACATCAAGTGCAAGCACAATATCAACTAATGATTGTGTTTGTAGGTGGGTAGAAGAATGTGTTGATGCACTATGTGACAACATTATAGATGGATATGATAGTGTGTACACCTATCTTTAGCTTGATCAATCATCTATAGGTGATTGCAATAAAAAACCAATGATGACTTCCAATCTATGAATGAGGAATATGACCGTGTTGTTTGTAGCAGTATTGTGAACATCGAAGAGGATGTGTATGCAAGATATCCATCAAATGAATCAGTTCTAGTAGCTAAGTATACAAAGCATGGAAATGTTGATGATACAATTGGTGAGTGAGAAAATGTCTTCTTGTTTGATCTTTTTACTTCTTTTATCCCATTTTCTATTTTTGAAGTGGGTGATAATAGTTTACATGAGGATAGATTAGGCACAACTCTACATGAAGATGAAAATGTAAAAATAAATGTTATTAAAATTGTTGATATTCAATATGAAGAGTTTCCAATCCAATAATATGGCGTTGGTGATCATGTGGACAATTATGAGAGCCTATTTCTTTGGTGTGTAACTGGTTGTCTTCCTCATGCACAATGCACTTCAAGTGGGTCATATGAAAATGTTGTTTCTAAGTTGAGTGGGGAATAAGAAGTTTGCCACAAGTATAGTTTTGTGACACACATGTCAGAGAAGATTTCTTTGATGAGCTTGAATGGAGAGATAACTTGAAGAGGTCAACTCTTCACATGAAGTGTCTTGTGTTCCTGATGATTGTGTTGATGAATATTACATCAACACAAGTAATTCCAAGATATAATAGTTTCCTATTGTTCCAAAAGATTGTGAAGTTGAATATGAGGCTTTTCTTTATGATGAAGATGTAACTTCTAATAGTGTGGATAACAGTGTGCTCGAGCATGATGATTTCACTTAGGCCTAACATGTATCTTTTGATAATGTTGAGAAACAACAAATATTTAGAGTTGATTATCTATTGACTACTCATGTTTCTTATGTGTGTGAGCTCCAACTTTTTTAGTTTTATTTGAAGGAAGATAATTTTATTTTCTCATATTAACAATGTAATCAAGGACATTTTTCTTTTGTGTGATTCAGAGGTATTTTATTTTGAACTCATTATATTATGAGGGACAACAAATATGGGAACAATATGATCACATTTGAGGGAAGTTCACTTCCTCTCATGAGTGTGATTTCTTTTGAGGCTAACTTGGTTTCAAAAAAACACTTCTACCTTTGTATGCATGTATGGTATGCTATGGAATAGGTCTAGTACCTATTATTAATGGTTACCCTACAATGGTAACATTAAAGATATAAATTTCCCTCACTTTTTGGGGAACATTTGCAAATTGGTGCATGTACATAGGAAATTGAACTTGTTGTAGTTGTGTGAAGGATACAACCATGGGTTGAGATAAATCAATTACTTCAATAGTGTAAGGTATTTAAAATAGTGTAAGGTAATTAAATTAGTGGAAATGAATTTATTGACAATTAGGAGGTATTCTTTCTAGCATGTTAAATTATGATGCTATATTAAGATTCAATTACATAGTTTTCAAGTCAAATTCATTGATGCATATTTTATGAGTAGTGGTTTACACGAACCCATATCTCATGAGAATGAATGGTCCACTTAGCACTCATTGCATCTAGGTCATGCTCATAGGGTTGAAACATCATGGATTCCTAGGTCATCCATCCTAGCACTAATTTGACTTAGGTGCACTTAACAATGATACTATTTTGACTCAGGTGTACTTAACCATGGTATTTTTTTGACTTAGAGGTACTTAACCATGATGTTTTCCAAAGATCAAAACCACTTATTTTTCTACCACATTTTTAAAGCCTTTAGCAAATATTGTGCCTTATATAAATACCATTCATTATATAACCCCTTTAACCCATCCATTGACAAGTAAATCTTATGGAATTTTACCAAATTAATTTGATAAAAAAATTTAACTAATTTAGATAGATATAAAGTCTCAACAATTATTTGTGAGTTATCTAAATCCTTTTATTTGTCACTCTTATCCTTTTATAATGTGCAGTATTAATTTTTTTGCTAGGTAAAATTGGCCTAGGGGGCCATACCCATATATTGAACTAGGGAAAAAAAATTGTTTTAGCTACTCCTTTTGGGAGGGAAAGTTTACAAAATTCCCAATAGGTACTATTAGACAAAAACCCCTTTCGAGTATCAAGCATGAAACTACATCATATACATGCTACTAGTTATAACTAGACAAAAAATCAACAACTATGTACAATATTTAATCACAATATGTATTGGAAACTATTTTTTAAACTAATTGAGTAGTATTCTATCTTTGTCCCTTTTGGTGGAATCATCATCAATAACGAATTTCCAATTAATACTTGATGAAGGCATGGCTCCAATGGTAAATTTAAGAAATTCAATTCCCCATTTTTATTGATGTTTACACATTTTATCATTAGACCCAATTATTATGATAATGAAGGGAATTTCAATGGGTTGTCAAGACAAGATTGAAAATCAGCCAATATCCTTCACTTGGATGAAACCCAACACTTGTAACAACATCATCTAAAATGGACCTAAGGCCTCAACAACATTTGGATCTGAACAATGACTCAATAACAACCTTGATTACCTCTTTCAATTCTAAGGCTTCCAAGAACACTGCTATGAACATTGAATAAATGTTTATGTTAACTCAATATATATGCAATGGGGTAAGGAAGAGGTCACCAAATTCCACCCACATTGTGTGTATCATGATTTGAGCACTAATCTTAAAAACCTTTCTAAAATGAATTTTGAGATTTCCCCTAAAAATAAGTTTTTCTTTTCTTTGCTATTGATCTCATTATGATTTCCATCTCCCTAATGCAATGATAATATGAAAGAAAATAAGGTGCAATAATTAAAATCAATCTCATAATCTCTCCACATATCCTTCCATAATGAAGCATGTATTAGAGCCACAACCTAAGGAAATTCTAACTTTGTGTAGCCACCTATCTTGCTACCATTTTGAAGGGATTTTTTAATTTCTAAGAAAGTTGTCTCAACCTTGCTCATAATGTTAAGATTACAAAAGGTGCAATTTTTTGATAAAACATAGAAAAAATCATTTTTTTCCCTATAAGGTTAGTTTTTGGCCAAGATAAAAAAATTGGTTGCTTGGTACTACCCATATGGATACCTATTGCATAGATTTATATGAGTACTTCAATTTAAAAAGGGGGCCCAATTGAACTATCAAATCAAAAGTTATGGCTTCTAGAAGTTTTGTATAGGAAATGTAAGAATTTGTTGGACACATAAAAGAGTTGTAAAGGGGAGTACATGGAGGAATATTTCACTCCATGGGAGGAATAGGTTATTCTAGTACGTATATTCTTAGATAGTAGTAGAGGCTTGTAATTGGTAGTTCAAGATTGTCGTTGGGAATTGAAACTGGTAGTCTTTTTTGACCAACTTATGATGTGTATTATGACATCATAAGGAATATTTGATTGGGGTATCGTTTGAGTTCCACTTTTGGGTGGTTTTAGCTCATGGGTTTCTAATTACCATTTAATGGTTTTTGATTTTTGTATCTCCTATATATTAGGTGCTTGAGATGGAGGTTGTGCTTAGAGTTTTGTAGAATTTTTTAACCTATAAGAATTCCTCTAAATATTTGGTTGGTGATATTCCTGTGAACATTTTCTATACAAGTGTATTGTAATCGCGCTTTACTAATAATACATTGAGTTTCTTTGGAGTGTCAGATTTTTATCCTAAAAGGGTTTTCTTCATGTGCACCTATGTTATGGTATATATTTGATGCAGTGACAAAGATGTCATCATCAACTATACAAACTCAAATTCACTTAAATAAAACAAACTTTCAACCTTCAAACCCTAACAGGGGTGATTACTGCACAAGTTCCACAATTCAGACCTACTCAACTAGTAGGTGTCCAACCCTCAATTTTTGATCTCAACTCTCAAACTATTTAACAAACCTACAAACTATGCACCTTTTTAAGCACCCTTTATACCCAACCAAAAAATATGATGAAATCCCTATATGTCTCTTTGGACCAACTCAACTGAAACTAACTTTTTCCACTAAAAAGGGCTCCAATTAGCCCACTTTTACAAAGGGTCACACCTTCAATATTGTTGGAAACTCCAAATTCCACTTGATAGTCCTCAAATTTCCTCCAAATCCATAGATTCTCTAACCTCTGATCCAAAAATCACTCTCTAGGGTCCCACTCCAAGAAACCCTCATTTTTCACCAAATAAGCAAGGGTTTATTGAAAAACCCATCTCCAGACCACATACAACCTCAAAACCACTTCAAAAATTCTCTATTCAACCTACAAAAGCTTAAGAATCCTTCAAATTATGTTTCCCCTAAACTTTACCCACTTTTACACTCTAAAACCTCACTTTTCCATTAAAAAACCCTCTTTTCTCAACTAGGGCTTCATTCCCAAACATACAAAAGACCTCCCCTATCCTTGCAAACCTTAAAAAAAATAAAAATCCACGAGATCTCTCTAAAACCAACTTGTTCTATCCTTCTTCAAATCAAATTCTTCAATCTACTGCTTCAACCCATGCCTTTTAGGCCTGAATTCATGCATTTCCACAGGGGCAGCATGGAAAACTCCTTCAAATGTCTTTTCCAAAACTAATTTCTTATTCCTACACCTAAAACTAGTATAATCATGCCCATTCCATTGAACTACAGTATGTACAGTAGGTGGAATGGCCTTTTATTGCATCCTAGGCCTCAAAACCCTTAGACACACCCTTAAACAGGCACTCTTAGAAAAAAAGTTCAATCTCCCTTAAAATCAAATGTAAAACCCTCAAACCATTTAAAATTTGAAGCTAGAACATGTATGTAACAATCCCAAAGCAAATAAAATAGAAAGAGACCTGTACAGAGCGTATAATCCCACTAAATAGAGAATTTTCTAGAAATTATAGAATTTTGAGAGCCTTTCAATGTCTTTATTCAATCAAACTTCATCAACAACTTCTCAACAAGTTCCAAAAAAAATTTTAAAGACTTATCCCTCAAAACCAATTGATTCAACCTTCTCAACTACCTTCCCAACCAACTTGACCATTGGCATTCCCTCTAATTTTCAATTTTTGCACTTTTACACTTTTTGAAATGACAACATTTTTTTGCAATTTTAGCAATATTTGAACTTATGAACCCACCTTGACTCACAACTAGAAAAAAAATTACATGATGGCCTAACATGTCCTTATTTGATAATAACATGAACCTAACTAGACCAATTCACAAAATGGAGGATAATGTGCTCTGCACCATTCACTGGGCCATGAAATCTTTCCAAGTCCCTTGGAAGTCTCCAAATCTTTAACCTACAATAATCTTTTATTTGATGCTCCTCCTTGTAGTCTTATATGCTTTGCTCCATTTTATCTTCATCTTCACCTTTGGCTTGAACTTTTCCATGCAAAGTAGTCCTCTTCTTGCCTTATCATCTTGAATCTGCACCTTCATGTTTTGATTTGTCTTTACCAACTTCATCCTTCTACTTCCACCTTGTTCTTCTACTTCATTCATTGAAAAATATCTCACTTTTCCTTTCTTCTTTCATCTTGACCCTTGGTTTGACTCCCTTCAAATTTATTATCAAAACAAGGAAGTAATGAAGGACTTCCTTCACTCTTTTCCTCTTACCCTTTCTCTTCACAACCTTCTTTAGGTTCTCCATTCTTAGAACCACTGGAAACATATGGCTGCCTACCAACCACTCTTGGCATCCAAAGACAACTCTTTTCCCTTACCACAATACTATATCTTTGCTCCACTTCATTTGGAGACTTCACAAACACTCTTTCCTTTCCCTTCTCTTGGCCTATCACATCCTTGGTCCCTTCCTTCTTTGAGACCCTCTTCAAAATATTTTCTTTCACATCTTCACCTCTTGGGGTGACTAAAACCTTCATCCTCTTCTCAACCTTTACAATCCCTTTCACAAACCTTTTCCATTCTCCTTGGCTCATTGTAGTCTTTGTCTTCTTGTCTTGCATTAGAATCTCTACTTTTATCATTACTGTATTCTTAGGTTCTTTAATTACTATATTGGCAGACTATGACTACCCACAAACCTCTTGTCCCTTCAATGGACAAAGTACCTTACCTACCATATTCTCAATTTGTTTCTTTTCCCAAGGTTGCCTTCCCACAACCAAGTCACTCTTAACCCTTTCTATATCAAGTTTCAAACATTTATCCTTACCTTCTACCTCTGTCATCTTGACATCTTCAATCCTTAGAATGACTTCACACTCTTCTTTTCCCCTTGACACAATCTCTTTCCTATTCATACTTATTGTTTTTGCTTCATTCTTGAACTTACCTGTTTGCTCTAGCCTTCCACCTTGGGTCACCTCACCTCTTGCTTTCATCACTTCCTTTAAACCATCTTCCCTTAATACCACTATGTTTTCAGACTTCCACTTCTCTTTCAAGATAGTACTTAGCTATCCCTTGTCTTCTTTTTCTTTTAGTGGATACTTCATTGTGCCTATGATGATCTTTGTGTGTTTCACAAGCCCATCTTGGCTTTCCATAGTCAACTCAATCTTATCCTTTCCTCTTATCTCTGCCACTAAGGTATTTGTCTTTTCTTCTGCTATCCTATCAGACTTACACATCACTATTTTGATAGTATTTGAATGTCCAACATCCTCTTTTGCTTTCATTTTCCAAAATTTAGTCCCTCTCTTGTCTTCATCATTCCTTTCAAGCTTGTCTTGAATCCTCAAGATCATTTCACCTTTGATCTTCTCTATCTCAGTCTTCATCACCAAATCATCATCCTCTTTACTATTCAACATTGCATCCTTGTCTTTACTTGTTGTCTCAGCATTTTCTTCCTTTGTAGTGGTTTCACCCTCACTATTCTTGTCTTCCTTTGGCCTTAGAAACTCTTTTGTACCTTGTATAATCACTCTTGCTACCCTGTTTTGTCCATTATTCTCTTCCACCAATGGAATCAAAGTAAAAGAAACTCCATCCTTCTCAATCTGATAACTATTATGCCTTCCATCATACAAATAAAATCTCTCAAATTCCCATGTTCTCCCTAATAACAATTGGCATACACTCATAGGTACCACATCACATAGTATTCTATCCTTATAACCACCTATTTGGAACTCAACCCATGATTGCTTAATTTTTGTTTAAATGCATTTTTTCTTTTTGTAATTGTTAAAATATTAAAATTTGCACAAGACTTTCCTTAAAATATTAGTGAAATGTTTTTGTGTACACTGCTTTCTTTCATTTGGTATCAAAGAATGATCACCTCAAATTCTAGGTGTACTAATCTTCATTTGAGTGGGAGCTTGCACATTAAGGGTTTTGATGTTACTGCAAGAATAGAGATGGAAAAGTTCTTAGGCACAAAATTTGAGTTGTGGAGTCTCAAGATGGCGGATGTTCTTGTAGATAAAATTCAATGGGCTATATTATTTGGCTCTAAACCTATAGTTACATGAAGAGACTCAAATTCAAAGTCAATGTTGTTGAATGTGCATGAAGAGACTAGATCATAATAATTTTTTAGAAGAATCTTAGAGAATTTTTTTAGGCTTAATCCTTGGTAAACAAGATTTTCTTCAGAAAGAAGTTATATAGTCTCAAGATGGAGGATGGTGGGTCTATGTCCAAACATTTAAATTCCTTCAATATGGTAGTTTCCCAATTGCACTTTGTGGGAGTGAAAATGGAGGACGAGGATTGGTGTATGAATTTGTTGTGTTCTTTGGAAAATTTATGGAACCACCTTGTTATGGCTATTGATAGCACCAAGTTTAAGATGGAAAAATTGGTTGCATATTTTCTTTTAGAAGAAATGAGAAGAGGTTTGACTTGACTAAGGAGGCCATAATGATTTTTGGAAGATCTAAAGAAAGAGGAAAAAAAAGACAAAACACAAGATAATTCTAGATCCAAATCTTTTGGTAATTTTAAGGAGAAATATTGGAATTGTGACAAAACTGGAAATTTAAGAAGAGACTACAAGGAGGAGAAGAAAAATAAGAAGAAAGTATATTTTGATTAGTCTTAGAGATCTTCTTAGGATGAAGGTGATGATTTTTTTGTTGCCTTGGCTACTGATGCATCAAAAATTGAGTGGTCGATAGACTTTGGTACTTCTTTCCACATGACCTCACATTGAGGTTGGTTTATAAAATATGAAGAAATGATGGTGGGAGTGTGTACCTAAGAGATGATTCTCATATGAATATTTTTAGTCACAATAGATTCCTGATTCGATTCCTTGATGGACAAGTAAAAATGATCAATGGTGTATGACATATCCCTAGTTTTGCATGAAACCTACCTTTGTAGATAAATTGAATGATGCAAGTGTGTAGGATTTTTTTAGTGTAGGATGCAACATGGTAAGAGGAGCTATAGTTTTTGTTTAGTGTGTTCAAATTGACAATATGTTTCAACTACATGCATGCAAAATTAACTATAATAGTTCTTCAATTCTTATGGTGAAAAGATCTTCAAAATATTCACCTTCATCATTGGAACTAGCAAGAAAGAGGTGTGTTGTGTCTACTTGTAATTGAAATGATTTTATAGGTACCTAAGGGTGCTCATTCCTTGGATACTAAGTTACCAATAGAGAAAAAAATTTATGACACCAAAGGATGGGTCACATAGGTGAGAAGGGTTTAAGGACCCTAAAAAATAAAAAAAATTGTTGAGGGGCTAAATGATTGTAATATTGACTTTGATTTATATGAAAATTTCATATATGGAAAAAGAATCATGTTCAATTTTACTCTAGTTCTCATAAATCTTCTAGAACATTGGATTTAATCCATTATGATGTTTTTTTTTTCCAATATTCCTTCAAAATCCAAATATGCATATTATGTTTTTTTCACTGATGATTATAGTAGGACATGGGTATATTTCCTTAGAAGAAAATATGAAGTCTTTGGTTGTTTTAAAGAGTTCAAGGATCTTGTAGAAAATCAAATTGGTGGGAATATTAAGATTTTAAAGATTGATAAAGGTGGTGAGTTTTGTTCAACAAATTTTGATAGATTTTGTAAGGATCGTGGAATAGAAAGACAAAGACAACTTTGTAAACCCATCAATAGAATGAAGTTGTAGAAATAATGAATAGAATAATGATGGAGAGGGTGAGGATTATGTTGGGCGGGGTTGTTCTAAAATAAATTTTTTGAGCAAAAGAAGTTCCCACAACTTGCTACCTAGTTAATAGGTCTCCTATATCAATTGTTGTTGATAAGAAACCTATGGGGGTGTGGTTTGAAAAAAAAATCCATCATTGAGAATTATTTGAGACTTTTTTGTGAGGTATATACACATGTTCTTAGGGAGACGTGATCAAAGTTGGAGAAAAAGACTATAAACTATTTCTTCATTGGATATGATGCTAGTGAAAAGGATACAAGCTTTAGGACCCTATGGTTGATAAACTTACATAGAAAAAGTGTTATCTTTAGAGAAGTTAAGTCTTTTTCCATAATATTACAACCAAAGAAGGATGGAAAGAAAGATGTGGTTAAACTAACCCCAAATATAGAGAAGGTTGAATTACCAGCCCATGAAGGACCTAAAGGGGAAGTGAGCTCAAATAGTTTCGAAGAAAAGATAGAACCTCCACCTTTGTCATTGAGGAGGTCTAGTCAACAAAGAAAACAACCAAAAAGGTATACTTCCTTTGATTGGAGATGTATTTTTTCTTTGATTACTAACATTGATAATCATAACGCTTTAAAGGAGGCTATGGGTATGAATGATGTAGACTCTTAGAAGGTGACCATGGATGAGGAGATGGTTTCTTTGAAGAAAACTAGCACATGGGAATTGTTGGAGTGCAAAAACACTGAAAGGGGCGTGAATCAATGTTTCAATAAACAAATTCAATTTCATTATTTCTTAATCACATAGTCTCTTTGTGATAAATTGAATGTTCAATTACTAAAAAGTAACCCAATTAGATAGGAAAGGCTTAATTCTTGATTAAAATATAAATTCAAGTGTTGAAAAGAATGAAAGTTTAAACATGCAGGTACTAGGAATCGACTCCACCTACACTATCAGGTCTGAGCATGCCTTAAAAACCCAATGGAAATGATGTGGAAAGACGAAGATTACAAAAGGTCCCCAACCCTTGCCATCATCCTCGACGAGGATGAGTACCCACCTTGTTATCCTGTCTATTTGGTTTGTATTCTTTGTTAGTTGTCTCGCTTGGTGTCTATCATTATTTGATTAAATTATGATGTCATGTTGTTGTTCGTTGTTATGTTTTTTAATGTGTTATTGAAATTATGTGGTAAATTTAATATTATGAATAGCCTTGTTTAATTAGTTTAATTAGATTAAATTGATTATAAGGTAATTTAGATTAATTTAGAATTAAAATAAATAATTAAATAAATCAATATTGAGAAATAGAAAGTGTATGGTTTATTGTTAAATAATTAAATTAAATTGTTTTGTATAGAGTATTGTTATGATTATATTTAATGATAATTGATAATTTTATTATCATTAGAGTTTAATCATTTAAATATGGAAAAACAATATGATTTTAAATAAATAAATAAGATGAGATTTTCGAACAAGATGTAAAAGCAAGTTCAAAAGTGGAAAAAGAGGATTTCGAGCACATGCATAGCTTCAAACTAGTTTTGAAATAGAAACTGGTTTTTTAAATGATAATTACTTGATTTTCATTTTGGAAAACTAAACTTTTTCCTTGTTTTTTAATAGTGCTCATTTTGGAAAAAATGTTTATCAATTAATTTTCTTTTCGAAGAAGAAAATTTTGGCTCTGCAAAAATATTTTGAAAAGAATACAGTTTTGGATTGAAATTGTTTTCGAAGAGGATTAATTTCTGAAAGTGACCAAGTTTTGGAGAAAGGATTTGTGGTTGTGAGAGAGTGGAGTTCAGCACATCTTCTCCATCTTCGAGCGTAGGATTTTAGGTTGGTGTCATTGTTTCTCTTGTTCATTTATTCGTCATGTGTATGATTTCTCTTTCTTTAGTTGTTGAAAAGACAAAAATTGATTATCATATGAAAAGTTTTTTGCTATTTTAGTTGTATCTCCCTGGTTCAATTTTCTGTATGAAATCAAAAGAACTCATTATGATGGCTGAGGTTGTCACTTTCAAATTTTAATCTAGCTTTGCTTGGACTAAATTTTGTAGAATTCCCCAGCCAACCTTTCCTAGTGCCTATAAGTTGTAATGTTATTTCCTTTTGTGTTACAATCTATCTTTGGCTACGTCTTTACCTATTTGTTATCTAAGTTTTCTATTATACATGAATCGGCTTTAGATCCCCAGATAGTTGCATTTCACACCTTAGATAATCTCATCCTAACTGGAAAAAACCTATTTGTTATCTAAGTTTTCTATTATACATGAATCAACTTTAGATCCCCAGATAGTTGCATTTCACACCTTAGATAATCTCATCCTAACTGGAAAAAACCTATTTGTTATCTAAGTTTTCTATTATACATGAATTGTCCTTAGATCCCCAGATAGTTGCATTTCACACCTTAGATAATCTCATCCTAATTGGAAAAAAAATGAATATATGGATTCAACTTCTATCATCTAAATTCAATTGCCTTTCACATTCAACATAGTTTAGTCATCATTTACTTGTAGCTACTAAATACATGCACAAGCCATATTATTTACATGGCCAATCTGTAAACTACTTCCTTTGCATTCGATTTGATCCTTCTCTTAAGAGTCCATTCAATTTCTATGATTTTTCCATTTGTTTCTTGCTATTATTAAATTCATTTAGTGATGGCTTGGGGTCTCCTTGGCATTCAATGCATGTACATGCCTTGATTTGAGTTTGATTTGTATTATTGAAGCCTGTAGTGGAATTTTATGTTATGGTGTGAGCTTGATAATTTGTGTCTTCCTTGTTAAACCATTGTTTGTTGTGTGATTTAATTGATTTTTGTTGATTTTTTGGCATATCGATGGTGTTAAAAAGAGACACCATTCCTCCTTATCTCTATAGATTTTATTATGCATTGATAGCTGATTTAGGTAATATTGCTTAGTTTGCAAATTATTGATGATTTTTGTCATTCAATGAAATTTGAATGATGTAGTTTGTATATGCTTCAAAAGGTGATATTTTTATAGAATCTGGTAACTTGTCAATTGATAGTCAATCTTCATAGATGTAAATACAGTTACATGTATTCAAAATGTGCAAGTGTTGCGGCTATCTCACAAAATACAATCTTGAGTCCTGCATCTCGAATCTATCTATGATTGATTTTTATGAATTTAGATATGTATATGTATATATATATATGGCCACTCCTTTTATTTAATATGTATGTTGTATTGACAGTTACTATTCTAACTTAAATATATTTAAAACAATAGTTTAATATAAATTAAATATATATATAAGTGTAAATCGTAACTTTAAATAAAGAGTCGTATGTGGTGTGTAAAAATGTATTTCGATAACATTAGAGTTAGTTAATTTAGTGTATCTTCTACATGATGTATTTCTTTATCTACTCCATACTTGAGTTATGTAGACTCTTTACGTGTTGGTTTTGTTTTACAAGTCCATGCATTGTGACAATCTAGGAAATGAGTTGCTTTGAGTTATTAATTTGAATAAGAGTTCTTTTGGGAATAGTGGTTAGTTGGACTTCCAGAGGTTGGAGAAAAGTGTTACTTTATGATTGGATTTTCATGTTGATTCTTTGTGAACTGTTGCTCTTATGCTTGATTTTGTCTATGTGGGTTTTAGCCTTGCTCTGTGGAAATTGTTTTATTATGAAGATCTAGTGTGGGATGGTGCATGCCTCACTTTATGTGCTTATATACATGGCTTTTCTAGTTTGTGCAAGTTGGCTTACCCATTTGGTGATTGAGAGTCTTTTGTTGCTAGTAGGGAGAGTGGCTTCCCATGGGGGTTGGAGCCCTAAGTGGTGTCCAAGGTAATCTGTGTGGAAGTTGTGTTAATTTAGTGATAACCTAATAAATAGTTAGGGGGATTGGGTAGTACTCACATTAATAAAATATAATTAATGCCTCTCTCATGGCTCAAGCGCTCATTTAGGTTTGAGATGAGATGAGAAGACCTAGAATGGAAAATCAATTGCCTTGTCTTCATGAAAGGTATGTTGATTCCACATGTGTTAGAATGGGGGTGAGGATCGGTTGAGGTTGCTAGGGTAACCCAAGAGGGGGGCCGGGACATAGGAAGATCTGCATTGGATAACCCATATCAGGCCATATGATGACACTCTTCCCTTTAGCAACCTTGTATGCTTTGTTGTTTTCCCCTTGTTGTTCATGTACCTCTGGAAGTGGTTGTTCTTGTGTTTGTTGTTGCATTTGTTGTGGAGTCTTGTTAGCCTTGTTTGCTTGACTATTTTTATGTTGTGGGTCCTTACTGTCATCTCCTAGCATGGGAGGTGGGCCTTAGGGTCCACATGGTCAGGTGGAACATGCTATGCACTCCATTGGGTTCCCAGTTGAAGTTTGTGATGCATGGAGTTGTATTGTTGCAATGATTCTAGAGCTTCATCAGATTTGGGGATAACATTGATGTTATGTATTATATTCATTTCAATTGTATCACACTATGTAATTAGTGTATCATTCTTGTTTTATGTTGGGAAGCACACTTGTACTATTGTAATCTTTAAAATGATGTAAAGCCATATAATAAATGTAATGGATGAGTTATTTGATATTATAATGTGATCCTAGATAGATGTTTATGCATTGTTATGGATGTATGTATGTTGTTTATTTATTCTATATAATATGGTTTTAAAATGAAAACTTATGAATAGATTTTCATCATTATGGAAACTAGGTCATACTAGGAATGTTTGCAAGTAATGTAGTCATGTTACCCCAGAGGACTAGATAGATGATGTGTATGTATAGTTCTTTATTAGTATTGTATGTTATGTTACACTTCTTAATTCATAGGGTTGGGTTGAACAAACTTTTTCCTTCAAGTTTCCAACCCCCTGTGTGGCACTGTCAAACCATACTCACAACCCCCTCTTTGGACAAGCCCTTTTTGATCCTCAGACTACGCCTTCATCCAACTCCATGTGATTCCCTCTTTTAGGATCTTGACCTTTGTGCATGCACTAAAGAATAGCACACATGTAGCTCTTCCCATGAGCTCTCCAACTCTTGAGTGTCCCTAGCACTCCACTCCCATGCTCTAGCACCAACCCAGTTAACTCTCGAAGGAGCTCCAAGCTCTAACACCAACTCCATAGCTTCATAGGAGTTACTCCCTAGCTTAGCTCCACACCCTTGGCGCTTTATGCTCCATACCTTCGACCTCATTCCTACCCTTGCCATTGGAATCCTTCTTGTCCACTTACTTGGAATACTATTGCACCTAGTGCAGACTTCGTTGGTTAGTCCAAGTATTCATCCCTTGTATCCCCCATTTTTGCTATAAATGTTAAATGTTGTGTTGTCCTTTGGGGTTTGAGTGGTAGAGTGTTACAAATAGGCTATAGTAGCTTTAGTAAAGTAGTTTTTCTGGATTCCCAAAGGGAGTGCCACCACTAAAACTAACCTACCATTGTGATCTCTCAACACTCCCCCACAACCAACACGACCCAGATTTCCTTTAGCTGAACCATAAAAGTTGATTTTGTTCCAACTAGGAGGAGGAGGAAACTAAACAAACCCTTCCCTCTCTAGATTATCCTTCTTCAATGGTTTAGAAATATCACAAGAGAGTTTCCAATAGGTTCCCACCGAAGCATCACAAACTAAAACTATCACTCTTCCTTGAATATTAATTTTCTCAACCACCAGCAAAAATTATCCCTAATAGATGACATAATTTTGAAAAAAAGGGAGAGAGGAGAGAGGGAAGCATCCCTAAAAAAAATTTTGTTCTTCTCCTTCCATAAACCCCAAATAATATGAGGGAGCATAAGTGACTAAAGCAATCTCAAGGAGGGATTAGAAGACAGAGCATGCCATTGGAGCCAAAGATCCCAAACTGAAAAAGGGAAAATCCAATCCACTTTCCAAAGGTTGAGAAAGAGATATCAGACTTCTCGAGCATAGCTACAACCAATAAATAGGTGAGAACTATCCTCTGCAGCCATCTTACATAGGTAGCATCTGTTGGGCATGGAGAACCCCCTTTTCCATAGATTGTTAATAGTTGATATCTTGTCTTGCACCATTAACCACAAAAACATGTTGATTTTAGGAATCAGCTTTGAATACCACACTAATCCCCAAGGTGTCCTAGGTCCCACAATGTCATTACAAGAATTAAACATAGATTCCATTAAAAATATCCCATTCAGGAGCCTTCTCCAAATCACTATATCCCTATGGGGGGAAATAGGGATGTGAATTTTAGATGCCTCATTAAACAGATCCACTAACTTAGGAAACATCTCATGGATCTTCCTCCATTCCCAATTCACAATATAGTCAGCCACATGACTCTTGAACTCTCTAATACATAATTCCCTCAAGGGATCCACTCAAATAGAATCTCACAGTAGAGCATGCCCAAACCACCAATCATCCTAGAAGAGAATATCTTGACCATTCCAAAATGACCATTGAATTCCAGCAGAAATAATACCTCTTGATCTAATCAATGAATTCCAAAAGTAAGAACCCGGGGGAGGAGAGAAATCCTCATTCAAAAACTCTTGAAATTTATCCACCTGAGCAAGATATTTGAAGCCAGGATCTTCGACCAATCCTTCTCACCATGAAGGAAATTCCAAATCTATTTGGCCACACGACCAAATTGAAAGATTTAATCCTGCACAGAACTAGACCACCTTGAACTTTTGAATGATAGACCTCCTCCCATGACATGAAACTCAATCTCTTCTTGTCCTCCACACCAGACCAAAGAAACATTTTCTAGACACTCTCAATCTTCTCCCAAAATTTATGAGGCATTTGAAAGAGGCTGAGAGCATACACCAATAGATTCTGCAAAGTAGACTTGATGAGCACCAATTTGCTCGCCTGACTAAGCAAAGCACCTTTCCAACCCACCAAATTTGCATTGCATTTATCAATCAATCCATTCCAAAAGGATTCATGAGCTAAATTTTCTCCAAGAGGCAAACCAAGGTAGGTTGATAGGAGAGATCCCATTGAACATTGAAGGATACCAACAATTCTATGCATTCTTCTTTCTGGGGTGTTGAGGAAGAAGATCATGCTCTTGGGGAGGCTCACTAGCTGCCCAAATGTTACCTCATACTTCTAAAGAGTCAATTTAATATTCCTAGCTTCCGTAATAGAAACCTCACCCAAGATCAAAGTGTCATCAACAAATTATTGATGCAAATAGGGGACAAGGAAGAAGAGGGTCTCAGACCCTTCAGGGCTCCTAAAGAAAGCTTCAATTGCAATGACCTACCTAGAGTTTCGACCAAAATAATGAAGAGAAAGTGTGAAATTGGATCACCCTTCCGTAACCCCCCAGGAGCTCTAAAAGAAATTTGAGGGAGAGCCATTCTCTAGCATAGAAAAGGAAATCATCAAAGTGAGGGTCTGAACCAACTGAACAAAGATGTCAGAGAAACTGAAAGAATAGAGGAATTTATATAGGAAAGACCAATTAACCCTGTCATAAGGTTTAACCAAATCTAGTTTTAACAAGAATCCAACCCTTTTTCTAACCATCATCGGATGAATATTTTCATGCATAGTGATAATAGGGTAAAGAATTTGTCTACCTACAACAAATCCCTTTGGTGGGGAGAGATAATAAGAAGAAGAACCCTCTGCATCCTAATCACCAGAACCTTGGAGAAAATCTTATAAATTTAATTACACAAGCTAATAGGTTTGAACTCATTAAACGTTGAGGCCCCAGGGATCTTCAGAATCAACACCAAAAAAGTAGCATTCAATTCCTTAAGAAAATTATGACTGCCAAAAAACTCTTTAGTCGCATCCACCACATCCTTGGAAACAATAGTCCATCATTCTTGAAAGAAGAACATGGTGAACCCATTAGTTCCAAGGGCCTTGTTCCCAACAAAGGAAAAAAATGCATTCCTGATTTCCTTTGCAAAGGGGATACCACAAAGCATATAGTTAAGATCATCCATCATCAAATGAGGAATAACTTCTAGTAATTGATCCTGAGCATCCAAGGAAGGAGAAAAATCATCCATTAGGAGATTAGAAAAGAAATAAATGGTCACCTGCCTACTCTCCTCCTCATTCTCAGTAACCCCATCATCCTGATGAATGCATTTGATTCAATTGGAGGCATAATGCTTAAGCGTGGTGAGATGAAATAATTTAGTATTCTTGTCACCACAGCTAAGCAACACCACTTGTGACCTTTGTTTCCATAATTCCTCCTCCCTAGCCAATATATTATGGATACGGGACAAAAGAACACTCTCTTCATTTACCAGATTAGCATTATGACCCCCAGCTTGAATATTCTATTGAACAAGATCAAGATCCGCTTTGATATGAGCTTTCTCTTAGAAGATGTGGCCAAAGGAGGCCTTATTCCAATTCCTCACATTAGACTTAACCGCAACAAGCTTCTTGGCCACCCTGTACATAGCTGATCCATCCACCTGGATATCCCACCAAGAAGCAAGCTTAGCTTTAAAATCCAAATGAGACGTCCACATTTTTTCAAACCTAAAGGGAAAAGAATGCCTATGACCAACCACCTCAGCCAATAAGGAAATAGAAAAATGGTCAGAACCTAGCCTTGTAAGAGCTGAGAGGGAGCATGAAAAGACATAGGAAATAGGAAAATGGTCTGAACCTAGCCTTGTAAGAGCTAAGAGGGAGTAGGTGTAACGTCTGAAAATGAAACAAGCTTTTGCATAATAGACAAACAAGAATCAAGATTAGAAGCACACATGCATACAAATACTAAATCTAGAATGCAAATTCATATGTTAAGCAACAAAGAACATAGGAAAGTAAAAACGTAATTAAAACTGAAACAATCTCACCAATTCCAAACGTATTTCCATGAATTATCTCGATTGCCCTTCTCCATTTTGCTTGTGTAGTATAATTGCCCTCAGATTTTCAAGTAAATTCGTGCAAGTATAGCCTAAGATAGTGATTAGCAAAATATCGAAGATTCAAGACAAAAGTGCTCTCAAAAGTTATCAAATTCGCAAGAGAGAGATTGGAATGAAGAATGACAAATCAATTTATAGAAAATTGATTATTCGAACGACAGGCCAAGATCGAAAGATCAAAGGACGATTGAGATTGAGAGATTGGACATGCATTTAGATAACTGATAGAAGTGACATGAGTGATTTGAATTAGAAATAGAATTAAAGATTAAATAAATGATTTAATCTTCAGTCCGGCATTCGAAAACATAAGAAATATCTTTGCATGACAAAGATAAAGATTGATTAAAGCAACTCTCTGTTCGAATGCACGCACAACACTTAATTAATTAAATAAGAATATTTAATTAATCTGCATGTACACGCAATTGAGTTAGAACTGGAGGATTGCATGATCTGAAGAAGAGATTACTCGAAGACGCCACTCAGACATTAAATCAATAGTTAAGCTAACGATTAAAATAGATGTCGAGTTGAGTAAAAGTGAATATTTAGATAACTCACATAATTATCTAAAATATAGAAGAATGTGTTAAAATAGAATTAATGAATTAAATAATTCATTTAATTCAAGACTCGATATTAAGAATAATTAAATAAATAATATTTATTTAATTAAATGAAAGATTTAAATGAATAATTAAATAAATTATGAATTTATTTAATTATAGTTGAAATATGATATAAATTAAATAATGATTTATTTAATTTAACACAAGAGGTTAATTAGTAACATAATTAAATAACAAGTGTTTATTTAATTAATTAGATAGAATAAAGAGAAGTGAATTAATTAAATAATTAATATTATTTAATTAATAAAAGAATTAATAGAAGATGAATTAATTAAATAATTTATTTAATTAATAGAAGAATTAATTTAATTAAATATTTAAGATTATTTAATCAATAGAAGAATTAATGTTAAGATGAATTAATTAAATAATTTATTTAATCAATAGAAGAATTAATATTAAGATGAATTAATTAAATAATTACGATTATTTAATCAATAGAAGAATTAATATTAAGATGAATTAATTAAATAATTACGATTATTTAATCAATAGAAGAATTAATATTAAGATGAATTAATTAAATAATTACGATTATTTAATCAATAGAAGAATTAATATTAAGATGAATTAATTTAATAATTACGATTATTTAATCAATAAAAGAATTAATGTTAAGGTGAATTAATTAAATAATTAAGATTATTTAATCAATAGAAGAATTAATGTTAAGATGAATTAATTAAATAATTGACATTATTTAATCAATAACCATGAAGAATACGAAATATGAAGAATGTGGAAGTCGCAGGCCTAAACTAGATTTCGGTGTCTACAGTAGGAAAAATGAACCAACCATTCATTTGAAAGGAGGGCCTGATCCAACTTAACCTAGATCAAAGCATCACCAATATTGCAATTTGACCAAGTATACGAAGCCCCATGTAGGTCAATGTTGAATAGAGCATTGTCATTTACAAAAAGAAATCAAGTTGAATCTATTCTCATCATCAATCTGAGATCCACCCAACTTATCATCACAACTCAATGGAGTATTAAAATATCCCATAACCAACCAATGTTCAAAGGGGAAATCAACTTTGGAGGAACTTAGATTCCCCCAAAAATGCTTTCAAGCACTTTTGAGCATAAATGTTTGAAGTGACCTAAGAAAAATCACTTTTTTTATGATAAAAGGATGTAGCAATGTGATTACAAATCCCATAGATGGATTTCTCGACAACAACTTTCATATTCTAGAAAGTAGCCATGCCCCTAGAACCACCATCTACATCAAAACCATGAAGGCCACCATCCTTAAAGAATCTTTTCTTAAGACACTCCAACCTTTCAATAGGCATTGTCGTTTCTTGAATTAAGATCACATCTAGTTTATGATCCCTCACTAAGTTAGCAAGGAGATCCTATTTGTGAGGGTTATTCAACCCTTGAATATTCCATGATAGAATATTCATAGAGGAGTCTGAGATGTTCCCTTAGGACAAATCCCAAATAAAGTTTTCTAGGAGGCATCAGTAATATCAGCTTTACTTTCCTTCTCCCTACTTTGAAGCAGAGTGGATCTCCCTCTGCCCCTTGGTTTTGAGCCACATTCATCCTTTGATCAATTCCTGGTAGCAACCCCTTGAGGTGAAGGGTTCTTCTTTCTATTTCTAGTCTTGATTAGAGAAAAGGGAGGTTCTTTGACCTATTGTGAGCCCACCAGCTCACAACCATTAACAAAAGAGGTGAGCACCATATTTGAAATAGCCCCAAGGGGGTCCTACAAAACCGCCTCCATACCACCCATCTCCCTATCTATGGGAGAAATCATTAGTGTAGATGACTCCCTAACAACCTCCACCACCTCAACTATTATTGGTACTTCCACCCCATTCGATGGAAGAACCTCCTCACCAACAACTACTTCCCCTTCTTCCACTAACTGATTATCCTCTGATGAGACCTGAATACCCTTAGGAGACTCATCCTTAGCATTCTCCCCTCCCGAAACCTCCTTAATATAGGTATCCATGACCCGCTCCTCTGAAATCAAATGATGCTTAGCAACATCATCCCCTTCCGTAGCACCAACTTCCAAAATGTTTTGTTTCTCCTTCCATTCCATACGTGGCTGAGTCAAGATCGGTTTGGCCTTTGAGGGGAATTTCTTAGCCCAATGCCTAACCTTTTTGTAGTGGAAACAAGAAAAGGGGATAGATTCATATTCAATCGATTGGTTCTACCCCCTTAGCTTCAATTTAATCATCGCTTTCTTAGGAAGGTCCACAAATTGATCCACAATCACAAAAAATGAGCATAGACTAACCTCTTCCTGGAAGCATTCATTTGATCAATGCAAAGAAGCTTACCAAAGATATTAGCAATACCAAAAAATGCTTGTTCATCCAAAAACTCTAGAGGCAAAGTAGGGAGCCTTACCAACACTAAGGCAAGGGAAAAAGAACAAGAACTAGGGTAAAAATCGGCCTCCCATTTCTTAAGAACCAAGGATGGTTTATCGATCAGCTACAACCCTCCAGTAAGAATATTGACCATGTCCAAATTGCAAGTGAAGGAAAAGGAGAAAAAAAACTTTAGCCATTGTAGCTACCTCCACCTATCCTTTCGTCCTCCAGTGTTTAGAAGCGAGATTGCAGACCAACTTGACATTAGGGCGAGGACCCATAAACTTTGCAACTAGAGTAAGGTCCATAGAAACCAACTGGTTCTCAATAATGAAATTAGGAACTGACACCAAGTATTCTCCTGTAACTGGATTCATCTGAAAGCTGACTGACACCGAAAAGCTCTTCCCTTTAGGTTTAGCACCCAAAAGGCTCGACTAGCTTGGTCCATTTGAAAAGACCTCTGCATGCTTATGTCCTTCACCATCAACACCTTTTCCAAGAATCTCTAGATGCAGGGAAGGGGAGAAGCTCACATTATGAGGAGGAATGCCCCCCACACAATGTTTGGAAAGAGGACCGTCACCTAAACCCAAAGAGTCCAGAACAAAAGACAAAAAGGAGGACCCACCATCAAAGCCAACAACCCCACTACAAGCTCACATTTCTGCACCATTAGTGACAACAACTTCTGACCTACTGCCATTACCACCAAGGGGAGATCCAACATTTCCCATCCTCACAGAATTTTGAAAAATTTCCAACCCACCAAAAGAGTCTCCCATCCACAACTTTTTTCAACAATGAGAACCCTTGTTGAAGTTTATGCTTGTCATTTTTCAAATTTTTTAAAAAAGGTGATATTGTTTTTTATAAATTTAGGAGCATATTTTGAGTTGCTATAAATTTTAGGAAAAAGTGACATCGATTTGACATCACAAAAAATAGAGAAAATAATTTTATTTTTCCATGATCTTTTTTCCCAAATAGATTTAGTGCATGGGAAAAATATTGATTTTTGATGTATATTCTCCTTGTAATATCATTTTAAATTCAAAATTACTAGAATTTGGTAGTTTTCACTTGATGTCAAATTTTGTCTATTTTTTTATCATTTTAAAAAAATTATACCCTTTTGGAGAGGATTCTCTCCTCTAGTGCACCATATATTTTTCAAAATATTTTATATGTTCTAATATTTTTAATTTCTAATTAGCCTCATTTTTTATTATAACAACCTACTTACATTGTTTTAAAAAAACATATTAAAATTAATCAAAATATCAAAAAATATATATATTTGGATTCTTGACTTTGAGCTCTACAAAAGGGTATTTTTAGTTTTTTGAAAATATTCATTCTAACTAAAGAAATATTATGTTCAAGTGGAGAGTTTTAGAAAATTTTGGAAAAAGATGTAGTGGCTACCAATAAGGATACCACATAGATGGTTTCAACCAAAATATTTCTGATCAAACAAAGTCTGATAAAAACATTTGACTAAAATTTTACATGTAAATTGAGCTGCATTTAAAAATTATAAAGGGAAAATTTTTATTGTATAATTTGGGTGAAAGTGTTTCACTTGAAACTATGTGTGCCACGTAGTTTTGAACGAAACTATTCCACTTGAAAAATTTTAGGGTGAAACTATTTCTCTTAGAACTATTTAGTTGGCTAAAAGTGTGACATAGGTTTTTGTTTTTATCCCCTACCAAGAGTTATTTTAAGTTTTGTTGAAAATGTCCCTGATTTAACAAAGCTTGACTAAAAGATAGGTTTGAAAAAGTGTAAAAGGAAGGGGGCTAAATTGCCACATAGGTTGCTAGCTAGGTAGTTTTGGTCAAAATATTTTTGACCAAAAAACTTTTATTTGAATATGTTTTTACTAAAATTAGCCTTTCTCTTGAAACATATTTACTTCAATATAGGTTATCACAATAAAACTATAATTTTTTGTCCAAATATGTTATTTGAAGCAATATTTTTAACTTAAAAGTAGAAAAATTCAATAGTGCATTGACAATTTCCATGGTGTGTTACAATTTAACACATAGTAATAATAGCTTAAGATAATAATTTTGACAATTGGGAATTTGATCTCTCTGTGGAGATGATTTTGTAGGTATGATTTTTTTTAACTCCATTTAATTTGTATAAAAAGTAATGCTTATCTTTTTTATTTTTTATGCAATTTCATTTAAATATATTCTAATGATATGATTGTTGATTATTTTTCTTAATTTCTCCCCTTCTTCATAAGCCTCGTCTATAGTGCACCAAACACAACATTTAACAATATTACACTCATGTACCTTGAGAATGGATGAATTAGAGCTATATTTGAAGGTTATAGAGGTTAAAGTAATAAAAATATTACATTTTTTTTTCGATATTATTTTTTCTTGATATTTCTCTTCCTCTCTTCTTTTATACCTTTACCCTAGAGATTTTACATCTAACTTTTTTCTTATTTTGAGGTAAAAAAATTTATTGGCTAAGTTGGATTCTATGTAAAGGGTTTAGTTAAGCAATGAGGGATTGTACTTGAAATACTAACCCTTATTTAGACCCAAGGCCTTTTACTACCATGTATTTCATTGCCATCCTATTCTATTGAGTTGTTTGGATTATAAAACTAAGATATAGGTATATTGAAAGGTGAGAGTGATAAATTAGAGTATTAAGGAATATTCTAGGAGATATAAAGATAAAAAATAATATTACTTATAATTTTTAAGGTTTGTAGAATATAAGAGTATTTAGGGTTTGAGGTTACCATAGGTGACTTGGGTTTATGATGTAAATTGAGCTTATGAATTAGTTTCTTGTGTTTCAATTTGTATAGGTTTCAAGTTAGGGGCTTATTATTTGAGGCTTGTCAATTTAATAAAGTACATAAAAATTTGGCATATTTAGGGTACCTTAGTTTAGTATATTATGTGCAATAGTTTAATAGAAACTAAATAATAGAGGGAGAATATCAATTGGAATAGATATTAAAAACATAGAAAATTTTCATAAAGAAGAAAATTGTAAAAGGGGGAAAGCAACATTAGCATGATAAGCACAAGAAAATGTGTTTAGGATAAAAATAATTTAAAAATAAGAGACAAGAAGGAAAATATGAAGAACTAGTAAATATTTTAAACATAAGAAAGGTCATACATATCATGGGAAATATTAGAGAATAACATATATAGAATAGTCAAATATAGCATAAGGAAATAAAATCAACAAAATAAGAACCAAGAATTTCAACATAGTCTAGGGAAAGTAAGTATCCAAGTGTGTCTATAAATATACATAAAATAATACAAATTTTCATATGCTCTAGGCTAGTCATGCAAGGTGATATTACTATGACCACATAAATAGGTTTTCATGTACCATTTACTTAGAACAACATAAAAATATTAAGATGAAAGAAAAATAATAGTTTTCAATAAAAAAGGGAAGCATAATTTATTAGAAAAATCATGCTTGTCCCAACCTTATATCATTATAAGTTTTAGATATGAAAATAAAATTCATCATTATCATTCCCACCTACACATTTCTATTTTCCAACTAAAAAAATATTATTGATAATTCATCATTCACCATTCATCTTTTTCAATTTGTAATTTTCTCCATTGACATATATAAACTTGAGAAAAAAAATAAGAGGAAAATAAATTATTTATAAAAATCATGGTCATCCTTACCTTTTATCATTACAAGTGTGATATGTGGAAATATAATTTCAATTAAGATTGTGGCTTCTCTCATTCATCATCCTATCCTTCATTATGCATCATGTTAACCTCTACAAAAATCGTCACCAATTCACAATTTATTACTCATCATTCACCATTCATCACACCCACCTCCACATTCATCCTTGGCCCCATAATTTTATCCATTAACACATAAAATAAAAGACAAAAAAAAAAGAGGAAAGCAAAATGATAAATTTTAATGAAAAAAAGGGATGAATATTTTTTTATCATGTGTGCTTATCCCATCATTTTATCCTTACAAACATGAGTTGTGGAAAGAAAAATAAAATTGATTCCATGACTTGTCCCACTCATAATTTTATCCTTAATTATTCATCATTCTCACATCCAAATTCATATTCTCTAATTAAAACTTCAATTACACACCATTTACCATTCATCACACCACCTCCACACTCATCTTTGCTAATCCATAATTTCTTGCAAGAAAATAAATAAAATTAATAAGTCTATAAGTGCATAAAATTTACAAGATGTGTGGTACTATGAAAAGGATAATATGAATGGCGTGAACTAGAGTATCTAATGAATTAGGAAGTTTAAGGTGTGATGAGGATAATGCACAAAAAAGTGGGTAAATAATAATGTGGATGTTGGGAGGAAAACTGGCTTTGATAATTTCATTGATACAAAGAGGAAAATATTTGTCTCATAACATGATATGTTATTATAAAAGAGGATTGAGGGATAGAAAAGGGTAACTTAGTAGTTGGAGGTGTTGGTGATCTAAGTTATAAACCCCAAAACCCTAAGGTTTGATAATATTCTAGGTACCAGGGGTGTCAAACCTAGGAAGATCACCTTAAACCTATTTTTTAGGTTGGGAAACTAAGGTCCAAATGTTGAAGTGGGTAAGACCCTTCAATTTTGGATTTGCAAGACCAAGGTGGGTTTCCCTAAGGTGTTAGGTTGATGACTGAAGGACTAAACAATGACCTTACATTAAACTATACCCATTGCATATTGTATCCCAATACTGGTGTCACAATATACCTATGTTGTAGTTTGGATATGTAAGGATATGAACCTACTTAAATAGATAATATTCCATATAAGTGTTTGAGATTTTTTTTGTGATAACCCCTTAGGTGTTATAAACATTCAAACATGGAATAAAATACACTAAACAAAATAAAGTGAAAGATGTTTAAGTTGATGATTTTGAGTGTGTTGAGGATGATGGGGAGAGAAAGCACATAAAATATTGGTGCCTTTATCTAGTTAGGAAACATAGTCTCTATGTTTATACAAATCATACATAACAAGTGAAACCAAGGTCATGCATTAATAAACACACCACAAAAGACTAGATTTTTCAAAATGCACAAGCAAGTTGGACTCTACACATACATTCAAAAAACCAAAAATAGTTGTATATTGTAAATGATCATACTTAGTAATCCATGAACATACCCATACAATTCATTTATTGTTCTAAAAAGATATCTTGCAAAAGATTTATAAGAATTTATAGTCATCTAGCTGACTAACTAATAAGAAACACATCTAAAGACATACACCATGCATAAGGAGACACTCAATCAAGGTTGAATTTTCCATTAATCAATTAATATACAAAGGTTACAAGTGTCATTACAAATTTTGGGACAAACCCAAATCATTACAATGCAAAAGTAATTATATCAAGAGCTAAAAACTATGAACCCTTTGGTTTTGATTTGTAGGTTCTTTATGCTATGCTTAAATCTTTGTCTAAAAATTATATACTCTTTGATCTCTTCCTCCTCTTTTGAAAAATATATGCAAAGGAAGATATATCTGCAACAATAATGTATGAAATATGTCATAAGCTCATGCCACATGGGAAACCATAGCCATAACCTTCACCAACACACAACAACCAAGTATCCATTGAAGATTTTATTTGATTGATAGGAAACTTGAAAGAACACACTCTAACTCATGCCATACATTTTCCTTAATGATTTATGAGGTTGAGTAAAGAAACAAGAGAAATCACCCACAAAATTTACTAAAATAACATCTATGTGGTGTTGTGTGATAGAAGAGGTCTTTGTCGGTAATTAATGAGGTATTGGCACCACTTTTTTCTTTGAATTCTCACCAAACAATAATAAATTCCATTAGGGAATGTCATTGGATTGAGTCTATGGTGGTTGATTTTTAATTGTGGTAGGTAAGAGTTATTCCCTTTTTTTTACTTATGTAAAAAATCCAACCCCATTTTGGATGTAGAACTTCAACCTAGATTGGGACATGACATGAGAATTGGGTCCATGGAGTAGATCACATTGAAATTTTGCAAAAAATAGGCCTAGTAGGATTGAAATGGTTTTGGAAATTTTTTGGAACCATCCAAGATGTATTTGGTTTCCATAGAAATCTTCAAAAAGTCCTATTGACCTTTACATACCCATAAAATTCCATTTGTAGGAAAATGGCTTCTATCAAGTTCATGGGAAGTTAACATCAAAGAAAACTAAACTTCTAACTTCACAATGCACATAAGACATCTAGTTTAGATGGAAATTTTGATAGATGATTTCATCAATGGACTAGGGAGCTTTGAAAGAGGTGATATTGGATGATAACATTGTTGATGAGTGTTTTTCACCTTCTCAACATAGACAACACACGAGTATGCTATCTCTCTTGAAAGGTAATTTATACAACTGGGTTTTAGAAATCACCCCAAGGTCTCTCGGGTGTCAAGTCATGACAATGCTTGGAATTGTTCAATTGGTGATGTGATTTTTTGGTAATCACAAAGGGAATTTATGGTTCACTAAGCTTGGAGGAAATTGGTTCTATGAATGAAGTTTATGAATTATAGAAATGGATGAATAGTTACTATAAGCTCAGAACAACAAGCTAAAACTCCATCTTTGTCATCATATTTGGCTTTACAATGATTTTGGAACTTTGTCTTAACTTTAGTTTGCAAAGAAATATAAAAGGGAAAAAGGGTTAGAAGTTTTCTAGACCTGCAACTAATGTTGAATGGTAAAAATTGAGGATGCTACAGTGGACAAACTTCCTAAAACTAAGTTCCACTTAACCAAGGACAACCCATAGTCTTATGAAATTAGTGCAATCTTCTAATGTTTGTAGATTTTCAAACCATTCATTCACCATTAAAGCATGAATAACAACTGAATTTAAGTACAACAATGTAAATGATGCTCAAACTAACTTTACACAATAGTTTATCAGCTATAAACAACAAAAAGTATGAGTCAAGAAGACATCAAACACCATAACATACTTCACCATTAAAGCACACCATGAACTAACAACTAAAAGTTATTTAAAACTAGAACAGTAATGTTGAATCTAATATTGAGAGATTGAATCATGAACACATGGAGAAGAAAACACAAGAAACCATCAAAATAATGCTTTTCTCATTAATTTTCTACAACATGCCTTTACACAACAACTCATCTCTCTTTGAGAATGAGTGGATGCCCCTATTTATAGTTTTTCAAAAGAAAAATGAATGGATAAGATTCATTTACATTGTGTGGCTCAAATTCATTTTACATTAGGGTTTCACCTACCCCCAAATATATGACAATATAAAATAGACTTTTATCCTTTTCCCTATTTCGTCATGTAGTCTATTTTGTCCTGTAGTGACTTCCAACCGTTTGTACTTATTTTAGAAAGTATTCCTCAACAATAACTAGATTTTTGGCTTTCTTCTGCTTTGTTGCATACTCCACAAACTTTCTGATCATGGAGAGAAACTTCTCTTCCTTGGAGAACTCAAATTTGAGGATCTAAAAGGGCCTCCTCTTGGATCTTTCAATGATTTTCTCCTAATTCTCAAACAAATTTGATGCAGCCTCAATAATTTGCTTCATCTGAATGAAAGCCCTTGCAGCAAAATCCATAAAATTTGGTGATAGCATGTCACCAACTCCTTACTCTATTTTATTTTGGAACAAAGGTTTGACTTTCTATGGATCCAATTCCAGGGCACATACCTCAAAATTAGTCATCAATTTTAAATATTTTGCGCTATCCACCCAATGCTCGACAACCCATTTTTTATCAAGTTCTAAATCATGCAATACCTTTTCCAAAACTTCCTTTCTATAATAAAAATTCATCAACCAAGTCTCAACCAGCCAATGATCTTCCTTTAGTAGCCCTAGCTTCTTTTCCCAGGTTGCTCATGGAAGCTTGAGGATGCTTTCCATCTTAGGATAGGTGACCTTGTACAGCCCCAAGAACTCCTTACAGGTATTTATCATGTCCTCTATGTTCTTTTGCAAGATTCAATCCTTGTTATACATTGTGATTGTATGGATGATTCCCATGTCACTGTTGGATATCACCTTGTTGAACCAGTTAGCCATGGAGTTGGTCCAACTCTTTCTTTTATCCATTTTATTGAGGTCTTCTTTGGATAGGAGGGAATGCCCAGACAATTCTACTGATGTCTCCTCTTCTGTGGATGTCCACTATTGAATGTAGGCAATGAGGTATGCCACCCATTCCTTTAGCTCTTCTTTGGTGGAATGATCTTATTCATTTGTTGTATTATGGTAGAGAAAAACCCTTGAAGATCATCTATCTTTTGCTCATGGTTTGTCAAGCCCAGGTTGATCATGGATATCTGGTATTCCTTCCATTGTATGGTTCATATACCTCCACTAGCTACTGGGGTGGGAACTTGCAGTGTTCAAGATCTGGAGGCATCTACTATGATATAAGAGTGGATCTTCGGCCTCTTTTCCTTTCGAGTCCTCATTTGAGCTCTGGCCAAGATAGCCTCTAGTCAGGCTTTGGGGTCAGTGACCATGAGAGCCTTCTTCTTCATGTATTGTTTCAACCATGCAGGAACCTCTATTTGTCCCTTGGGTGATTCATGATCACCTTCCTCTTCCTGTTCTTTTCGAGGCTGATCCTCCTCATCATTCTTTTCCTCCTCACTTGGATCCTTTCTGGTGTGGTCCTTCTAATATCAAGCTCAGTGAAGGTTACATTTTCTTCAATGATGCATTCCTCTTGGGGCACCCTTTCCTCCTCATATGCAATCTTGACATTGTGTTTAGGCTCGGAGCTCTTTCCTTGGGTGTCATTTTCTTCTTATCTTTCTTTTCCTCCCTTTATAGAAGTACTTCTTCTTCTTGCATTCTACCCTTATCTTAGCCAATTAGTGGAGGCTCCTCAAATATTTGTACATCTAGATCCATGTCTACTTTTCCCTCCTTGGAGTGATGCTCCTTTGGGTGTGTCTCTTCTTCTGGTTCTTGATCCAATGTTTCTATTACATAATGCTCATCAAGAGCCTCAACATCTTCTTCTGAAGTTTGCAACCTTTCCTCGTCAGAGACCACCTTGTCCAAGTTTATACTTAGTCCACTCTCTAGATGTTCAAAGTAATCATCTTTATCACAATCCTCAGACTCTTTAGCTATGTCTCTAGCAACCTCCTTGTATTGTTCTTCATGGAGTCCTTCCATATCTTCTAAGATTTGCATTGTGGCCTCTATAGCTAGTGGCTCAGTAGGCTGCAAGGGAAGAGGCAAGGCAGCAACAATTTGAGCCATTAGAGCTTGTACCTTGGGGTCAAGGATTACCCTAGAGAGCTCAATGAGCACGTTTTGCATATATGCTGCAAAAGCTTGCAACAAGATGGTTGATGCCACATATGTTGAGGGCATGGATGGTGAAAACATGTAAAAGGTAGATACTAGAGGTGCGAGTGGAGAATATGATAGTGGAGAGGTAGTGGAAGAGGAGGATTCATGTACCATAACCAAATCAGTCAATGAGGAAGAGGTGAGATGGATTAAGATGTCCACAGTGGGTGAAGACGAGATGGGTAAAGCTTGAGAAGCGGGAGGAGGAGGAGTGGTGACGACAACATCGGCAGTGGGAGAAGAAGTAGTAGGTAGTGAGTGGGGCTGCTCAACTTCTTCTTCTTCTTCATGATATTCCTCTTCCTAAATGGTAGGCATCTCGAGCACAAACATCCCCATTCTCTTTATTCTTTTTGATGGCTTCCCCTCGGTTGTCTTCCTTGAGTACACCTTATGTTTGGGTTTACACTTAGATGTATCTCTCCTCTACTTAGACCTTGTGACTAGTGGGGACTTGGGAGCTTCACCTAATGAGCTAGTGGTTGTGCCACTGTCAATTTCACTTTCAAGCTCATCCTTGAGCTCGACATATGTCAACTCTACACCTTGTTCTTTGAGTTGAACTATTTGTGCATCCACCCATTGTCTTGTTTTGTGCTCAATGGGCTAGGTAAGAATATCGAGGTCGATGACCTCTTCCTTGTTCCAATCAATAATAGGTAGGGGAAGCCCAACCACAACATGGTATCTATCATCGACAATGTTTTATTCCTCAATAATCTGGTTAGGCACAAGAAATAGATTTATTGACTTCATAAAGTGAGCAGTCATCCTCATATAGTGTCGCATCTGTACCTCTTTTTCATCATTACAGTTGGCCTAGAAGTCCTCAATTTGGGGTAGATGGGCATACTGCTTACCAACCCACTTCTTCAACTTACCATGAGGATCCATTCTTCCTTGGTCTATGTGGAGATCCAAGCTATACTCTTCTTGTGGGAGTTGATGGTGACTCCCCAACACCCCCAAGATTAGTTGCGACCAAAACCACTTCCACAAGAGAGAGAATGGCAAGAAAGCTTGCTTCACAATGAAAGATTGATTGATTGCTTGAATGAAGCTTGAATCCAATGTACATGAGATGTCGTGCTTATATGGGCAAGGTTGAGAGATAGGTATGAATATGATGTTGAAAAATGTCATGATCTTATGACATGAGACAACCAACAACCTAATCACCTAGGAAATGATGCATCCTAGCTAGATAAGATAAGTTCTAGATAAGCCAACTAAGCCTTCTAGAAGGAATCTTTTACCTAAGTAAACTTAACCGTGTGAATATGTCCCCTAATTTACCTAGTGGATGAATTAGCTAGGTACAAGACAATTATTCACACCAACACCCCCCCTTAAGTGCAACTTAGGGAGAAGATTATTATGCAAACCGTGCAAAGACTATGACTATGGGTCCCGGCTACTAGGCCATGTTAGGTACCCATTTACAATGCAAATGATGCAATCTCTCACAAGCGGAGAAAAGGAGAAAACCACGTGGGAAAAAACTCCCCCCCTAAAGAGAGAAAATAAAACAAAAGAAACATGATGTATGGAGGACTCAATGATACCCCCCAAGGACAACATGCATCATGTATATACAATCAAATACCCTCCCATAAGAAGGAAGTAGAGAGATAATATATCCCCCCCATGATGAAGAAGCTCCAATGCTGATGAAGAATGCCTGAAAACAAAAGATGACCCAATGTCTGCAAGAAACACATCTTCCCTTAGGAAGAAACAAATCCATAAGCTGATGAAGAAGCCACTCCATGTTCAACTGAAAGGAGGAAGCGTGAATGCTCAACATGTATGTCTCTAAAAACTGATGAAGATCCTCCAATCTTGAATGAGCCACAACATAATCATGGTCAAACTGAACCAAGAAACATGACAAATCAAGTGGAGGAGACTCATGAATGTCAATCTCCAAAGACAAAGTAGATGGGATAACAGTTGTACTGAAACTGTCATCAAAGAGGAGAGAAATCCCCTCAAGTGTGTCCTCCAAATCTGTAGTATGAGACTCTATGAACAAGTTAGAAATCCCTGTCAAATACTCATCCCATAAAGCAAGATCTGAAAAACTATGATCATCCTGCTGAATAGAAGCATCAATGACTGAAGAAGCAGGAGGTGGAGGAGTAGGAAGCTCAGCACTAGTCTCTAGACTACCAAGGTGTAGATGACCAAACTTCTCCTCACTAACATGATTCACACTCAATGAAGTGTGTGATGCAGTCAAAGGAACATTATCATCTTCTGAAGCAAAATGAGAAAAGGAATATACATGAGATGAGTGGTCAACCATCCCAATAGCAACAATATCCCTAGTCTCCAAGTCCCTTATGTACACCCTATCTGGAGTGAACTCAACTATTTTACCTTGACCCCCATGAGTAATTTGATAAATAGAAAGGAGATTAGTGGACAAGGAACACAAAGTACATCATTAAAACTCCCTTCCCCTATATCAATAGAACCCTTCCCACTTACCTTCATATATGTATTGTTACCCATCAATATATGAGGTGAATTACAAGGCTCAAAACAAGAGAACATGTCCATAGAAGATGCCATATGATGAGATGCCCCTGAATCAAGAAGCCATCTATGAGATTCAAGACTTGTAGAGGGCAAGAGTGCTTGTCCTTTCATCTTGTGTAGCCCAGAAGTAGATCATGTGTCCTGTGACTTAGATGAAGATGATGGAGTTTCCGATTGAGATGCAAAAGAAGAAGTAGTAGACACTGATGAGGGCAGCTTAATGTTGTTCTTTTGAAGAAGGTGTGTCAATTCATCAATCTTCTTATTATAACATTTATGCTCATCATGTCCTAACCTTTTACAATATGCACATTTTGACTTCTTGTTTTTAGATGATTCCTCTTTAGAAGAGGATGTGGACTCAGGAGTGCTATGTGAAGGAGGATCTTTACCTTGCTCATTAGACTTGGGTGCCTTGTTCTGCTTCTTACCTATGCCACTTGAATCCTTTGTCTCCTTTGCAACAAGAGCATGAGATCTAGAAGACTTCAATGTGCCCATGTGTACCAACTTTGCTTGTTCCCTTGTGAGTTGAGCTACAAATTCATCAAGAGAAGGCATTTTGTATGCAGTGCCAAGAGCATCCATTGTAGCATAGAAAGTAGAAACAAACACTGAATAATCAGGACCAAGCTTAGCAAGAATAGAAAGTATCAACTGTTCATCCTCTTTAGTGACCCCACAATTAGATAACTGCAATCTAAGAGAATTGAGCTTAGAGAAAAAGTCTTGGACATTGTCAAAATCTAAAGGATTAAGACCCATGAGTTCATTCTCCAACTTAAATTTCCTCATCTTATCTGGCTTACCAAAGAGACTCTCTAAAGTATTCCAAGCTTCATTAGGATGAGTGCAAGATGCAACATGATATCTAAGATCTGGAGAAATGGACAACTTCAAAGTTCCAAGAGCTTCATCCCTTCTATCAAGCCATTTTCTTTTCTCTTTTGCTCCTGTAGGTTCTGGATCTTGACCAAATGTGATTCGTTGCAACTTTGATTTTAACAATAACAACTCCATTTGAGATTTCCACTCATGATATTTATATGGAGTTAGAAGTACAACTTTTGTCAAATCCATGATACAATGAGATATTACAAGAGGAGAACAACAATTTTCCCTCACAATACAAGAAATCAACCCCTTTGTCCCAACAAGATTTGCACTTTTTTTGCAAATTTACAAGAAGGAATCCCAAACTATCAAATCAACTACAAACTAAAAATATGAAAATATAGAAATAAATCTGCAAAAAGTGCATGAGTAGATCTGAAGTTCTCTCGAATACCTTCCAAATGCTGCAAATTTGGAGAAAATCAGAGATCGGAGCACAAAGATATGAGCTCGGAAGTAGAAAATGATGATCGGGCTTCAACCTGGAAAAAGAGGCACAAAACTTATCTACACCACTAAAAAATTCAGGTCTTCACCTTTCCGACGATATTTCGTTTGAAAAATTTCGCCTTCGTTAGCCAAAGTTATGAAAAAATGAAAAAAAGTCCTATAAATAGGCACTTGGGGGCAAATACAAAGTTTGAGAAAACTAAACCGGTGCAAAATTTTCGGCACTCGAAGCTACAACTTGGTCAACCATATGACCGTTGGGCAATACAAATGCAAAAGAAATAAACAAAACCTGACTAGGGCTTAATACAACCATTGGCCTTATAATATATGCACCCATGTTTTTATTAAACACCGACTGATGAATAAAACATTCATCGGCCTTTTGAAGATATAAACAAAGTTTAATATATAACTAAATGCCAAATAAAAATGTGTAATCTGCTGGAGTAAATGTACCGTGTATTTGATGCACAGTACCTAGAAATAAAGGCCGATGGGATTGTCGTACTCTGCCTATGACTGCGAGTGGCTAGACGTGACCGCAGTTAGTGATTGGTACCCGTGGTGATGCAAATTGTAGAAGGATGTACTCTGTCTGACAATGCCTAATCGATAACCCTCTATTGGATTTGATTTGCTTTGCCGGTGGCCAATGACTACCAGGGAAAGGCCAAAGTACCGCCGATGGGGGACAATGTGATCAATGGAAAATGCAAGCTGGTGATGACGATGCCAGTCGCAGATCTGAGGTTGCCGGAATATCCCTTGTTTAGATGTTGAACAGCTAATGTGCCTGGCCGATGAACTTTGACCGGTTGACAAGGATGATTTGATCTGCCAATGAAGCTTGGACCATAAGCCGATGATGTTGGAGCTCGGCCAAGTACCCGACCACAGTACTAACAACAATTTTTTGATAATATCCTATACTCGTTGATGCAAATGCTTGGGAATGGCTGATGTGAGAGGCACCCGTACCTCATGCGTAGATCGATACCAATGGATGACCACTGACCACTCTAGAATATGCCCACCAATGGTTGTGTTGACTGGTGCTATACAGGTGCAGACGGAGGCGTATGACCAAGGACCAATTCACCTTCTATAGATCCAACGGAAACCAGTATGATCCACGCAAAATAAAACCACAGAAAATAAATATTGTTCAAATATGTGCCTCGACTATTGAAAAAACCCGATTTAAATTTTGCCCCAATATTTAACAATAAATTTGTAGAAAATATTTTCCTAATTTTTTTTTTGCAAAAATAGGAAAATTCGTACCGCTTGGGAGGCTGTCCCAGCAAAAAAAAAATTCCTCAAAAACAACTTTACCCAATATAGGCGAATTTACAGTCAAAATTCATCTACGGAAGCTTCTAAACTCAACCATGAGGTTATTGAAACCCCAATTTGCACCCAGCAAAAATCTTCAAGCCAAAATATCACCCTCAGATCTGGGAAGGAATCTGCAACACCTGGAGAGCTCTGATACCATGTGGGAGTTGATGGTGACTCCCCAACACCCCCAAGATCAGTTGCGACCAAAACCACTTCCACAAGAGAGAGAATGGCAAGAAAGCTTGCTTCATAATGCAAGATTGATTGATTGCTTTAATGAAGCTTGAATCCAATGTACATGAGATGCCTTGCTTATATGGGCAAGGTTGAGAGATAGGTATGAATATGATGTTGACAAATGTCATGATCTTATGACATGAGACAACCAACAACCTAATCACCTAGGAAATGATGCATCCTAGCTAGATAAGATAAGTTCTAGATAAGCCAACTAAGCCTTCTAGAAGGAATCTTTCACCTAAGTAAACTTAACCATGTGAATATGTCCCCTAATTTACCTAGTGGATGAATTAGCTAGGTACAAGACAATTATTCACACCAACACTCCTAACTCCTTGTCTAAGTACTTAGCACATTGGGTAGCATGACAAGAATACATTCCTTGTCCAAAGGTCTATATGTGACACTGTGTCCTAGGTGGAGGTGAGCTTGGAGGTGCATTCCACCTTGTGGAACTAATACTTCATTTTTTCTTTTTCTTCCTTTCCTCTCAGTGCTCTTGCATGCTTCTTCCCTTTGTTAGCTTTTCTCGTGGGCTTCCCTGATGCACCCTCTACAAGTTCCAAAAATCCTGAGCATACAGAGTGCAATAAGTGTTTTTGTATATAAAGGAGGAAAACATCTATTAAATTCTACAAATCTAAGGTTAGATGTATTTATATATCTTTAAAATATCATAAAATTCATCATCGTTCATCTTTTGGGGCTTGTTTCGATCACTTGTGCAAATGTGGGCTCAGCAATGTGAGTTTCCCTAAGGTGGAAGCCATTGGGAGAAGTTTGGAGTAGGATGATGTTGGGGTCACAGAATCTTGTAGGCAACCATCTGCATCAAAATTCCCACATTGCATGTTTAGTAGGAAAATTTGGGTCTAAGTCTTTTTGCACATGCGAAATAAGAGATGGGGGAATTTCAATTATCTAACCTGACCAAAATGATCTTCATTTGCTCATACGGACACAAAGGGTTGTCGGCACCACTGGATGGAAGGACATTGGTGTTTAGCCATTAAGTAGTGGCGTTTAGAAGATGACAACCTATAGAAAACAATCCACATTGGCAAGCCTACAGACAGTGCTTAGACTTAGGTTTTCATGTTGGAAAGCTTCAAAATTCGGCAAAGGGAAAACCATCCCATGGATTGCACAATGCTGGAGGACGTGGGTATTTGGCCATTAGATTGCCTCATTTGGTGAATGTACCTCCAATGATTGCCACCCACATAGGTTCATGCGCATGGGAATTTGGGACTTGGTGTTCTGCCTGAAGACCTTGAAGTCAAAGGAGACAAGGGGTGTGGGTCCACACACTAGGATGGCATGGAAATTTCATCATTAAATAGCAATGGCTAGGTGGCGGTGAACCACACAAAGCAGCCCGCAAGACAGCTGGACTTGGTCAATTTTGCTGAGTGTTAGGTTTGGCTTTCTCAGTGACAAAGTAGATGGGGCCCGTAGTACAAGACAATGTTAGGGTTTGGCTATGAATCAAATAATGATAGGATGGGGGCTATCGGCAGACAAAATCCTACATGGGGATTCCTGCATGAAGGATCACAGGCTTAGTCATTAAAAATTTGATAATCCTGGGCAATAAGAAAATGGGACTACGAGATCAACGAGGCAGACCGCAAGGGTTTATTCGTCATATGATGAATGGCCATGGCAGAGTGAGATTCCACATTGATGTGAAGACGTGATTTTGATCAATACTAAGGGATTTAAAAGTACTAGGCTGATAGCCAGTGCGGGGCTGAAAGCTTGAGAAGGTTTAATCACAACCCTAACCACAAAGAGAACATTCCAAAGTTTAATCACCCAAAAAAAACAACATGAACCTACCTTGGAGCCACATGAAAATTTGGAGAAAATATAACTTGAATCCAACTTCAAGCCTTGCTCAGGTAGGTAATTTTTTGTCTCCTTTTAAAATTCAAATCATAGGGTGAAAATGACAAGTTAAGTACTTCTATTTATAGGAATTTTTTCCATTAATGCATGCATTCAATTGAAAGTATGACAAGTAGGTAGGTTGGTGAGGTTGCGGAAACCCGAGTTGGCATGGTAGTTTGATAAGACCCAAATGGAAAAGGTAGATGCAGAACCTGCCACATAGGTGGACACCTAGAGTTGGCCGCTAGATACTATCAGAGAGATAGCAACATTCCAAAAGAGGAGACCTACAAATGCAGGTCCATGAAGCTTGGTGGATGTAGTGGTGAAAGGACACAAGGAAACCTGAAGGCTCAAATCCGCAAAGGTGAAAGACTTAGCAAATTTTGGATAGGTGATTTTTGTTCAAAGGGGTTTTGATGACTTTATTGCATGTGATTATTTTAAGCTCAAAAATAGGGGCACACAAAATGAGGCAAAAGCAAAAATGACTCGATAAAAATGAAAACGGAAAGAGGGGGTCCCTATTCTAAATCGGGAATGTGTGCTATAGGAACAAAAAATGGTGACTTCATTGGGAGAATGCTCCTGAGTGTTCCAAGGGCAAGGATTAATCCAGAACTGATAATTTTGGTTTTGCAGACGAGAAGCCAATTTCCTCAAATGAACTAAAGACTTAAAAGAGAAGGAAATCCTTGGTTGAATCAAATCATAGAATATCCCAAAAGTGTGTGTAGTGAGTGTATTCCCTCTCTTGGAGACCACAAAAAATAGCAATCAATCAATCAAGTCAAGCTATGTAGGTTATCTAACCCCAAAAGTAACCTAGATATTGCTCCACTTTCGGTCAAGCGTCCATAGCCCGATGGAGTTGTCACTGTGACCTCATGAACATTGCTATATTTCTAGTCGGATGTCCATAGCCTTGATAGAGTTTCTTGAACACCCACACAATTGCTTATTTTTTATGTTTTCTTTTTCCTTTCTTTTCATTTTTTCTTTTGATACTTTTTTTCTCAACTGTATAAGCATTGAATCTTATTGTGGGTTTAGTGATCATAGTGGTCACTAGAGCAGACTTAAGATTTTTCACTTTCCAAAGCCTCATGATGACTATTGTATAGCTCATCAAAAGTATTTAAGATGTATATCATGTGTAGTTTGAGATAGATTTGAAGGGATTCAAATAATGGTTCCACCCTGGGTTAAGACAAAGTTTAGGTGAAGAGACCTACCTCACGATGGCATAAAGACACTCATGGTAATTGATGAAGACTTATCCAAGGAACAAATGGGAGTGGGTAGTAAAGTGGGCCATTCAAGAAGGCTAAGCATTGCCACCATATCAAGATCAGAAGACACCCTCATCAAAATTGAAACCTGGGAAAGCAAGAAAAAGAGAAGCAAAAGAAAAACAAGCAGCCAAAATACCTACTTTAACTATATATAATTTTATACAAAGGGTGGGCTCAAAAAACTTAGGAAAGGAAATAATGGTTGAGGTACTACACATTAATAGGCAATGAGACATCCTCTCCAGTTAATGTTTTGAGGTGAAAAGAACTATCTCCTAAGATCTCAAAAATCTGAAAGTCGCCAAGCCAAAGCTTGTTGAATTTGTTATGTCACCCTTTCTTCTCATAGGCCTTGTACCAATAGAGGACTAAATCAGAAATCTTAAAGGCCTTAACTTTGGATCTATGGTCAAACCATCTTTTTACTACACCCTGGTGTCTAGAGAAATTTTCTATTGCTTGGTTGTAAACTTCTTCTAAGTGGAGTTGTTCAACTAAGCAAGCCTCATTGCGCTCTCCCTCCTTATTATAAGTTGATAAATTGAAGTGTGGATATCTTGAGGTGGACTGGGAAAATTGTCTCTAGAGAATCAACAAGACGAAATTAGGAATTTCCCAAGGCAGCTTTGTGACGAGTGCGATCCACCCACAAAGTAAAATGCAATTGAGTGTGCCAATCTTTTGGGTTTTTGTCAAGCAATTTACATACGACGATCAATAGGTTCTTGTTCGTGGATTCAGCTAAACGATTCCCTTGGGGATAATAGTTGGATGAGAACATAAGTGCAATCCTGTAATCAAAGTCCTAGGTAGAAAACTTGAGGGATGCAAATGTGGGAACATTGTCACAAATGAGAGCAAATAGGCAACCAAAGTGATTTAAAATAAAAATTTCCAAAAAATTGGTAACTACTTCAGTTCTAAATTGCTTACATGCAATTTTTTCAGTCTATCTAGTGCAATAATCAGTAGTGGTCAAAATATAACTGTGGCCTGTAGAGGATGGTGGATTGATGGGACCAATAAAATTGATTCCCTACTGAGCAAAGGACCTTACCTCAACAATTGGCCACAGTGGGACAACATACCTTTCCTTAGTGGCAACAATTTGACAAACATGACAAGTTCTAATGTGATTGTGAGCATATTTGAATACCGTTGGTTAGTATTACCTCACTCATAGAACCTAATGAGTTGTTGAAGGGCCGAACCCATGGTCAGTGTCGAATTTTTCATGAAATTGTTTCAACACCTTAGCTACTTCTTCTTTTCCCAAACATTTGAGATAGATTCCTTCATGATTTCTCTTGTATAATATGGATCCTTGCAACATGTAGCTACCACTCTTCAATCTTAGGGTCCATTTCTAGACTCCTTGCAATTGTGATGGACATTTGTTGTTCAGCAGATAGTAGATAATGTCATTGCACCATTCTTCTAGGGAAACATCCTCTAATTGATATTGTTGCACTGTAAGCTTGGGTCATGTCTCTACCATTGTGCTAGTGAGGGATTTCCCATGGACCAACTTCATGGGATGAATCTCCATGTCGTATTCTTATAACAGTGTGACCCATTTTTCTCTTCTTTCCCCTAACTCATTTTGCATTAACAAGGTCTTTATAGTTGGATTTGGGACAATTGCAAACACGTTGTTCTATAGAATGTAATGCATGAACTTCTTACCTCTTCTGACCAAGGCCTATGCCTATTTTTTAATGTTTTGGTAATGCAACTCAAGAACCCTTAGTGGGGCTTTCATAAATGCAATGGGATGCTCATTCCCTTCATCTTCCTTTTGTGTTAATATTCTTGTACATGAGTGATCTGAAGTGAAAGAATAGATGTAGTATGACCTTTAAATAATCCATAGTGACCAGTATTGGAGCATCCACAATATCCCTCTTAATTTCTTCAAAAATTTTCTTGGCTTTCGGTGTCCATTCTACTTTAGCATCCTATTTGAGCATGGCATTTAGTGGCTTGACTATTTCCGCAAAGCCTGTGATGAACTTCTTAACGAAGTTGATTTTCCCAAAGAAGGACTTCACTTCCTTTTTGCTACCTGGAGGCTAAATCTTCAATATAGCCTGTATATGCTCTAATTCTATGGAGATTCCCTTCTCTGAAATCACATGTCCTAGCAACTTCAATTCAATCACCCCAAAGATACATTTCTTCAAAATTAGTGAGATGTCAAACTCTCTACATTTTTTAAAACCGTGGCACAAATCAGAGACATGGTCTCCTCTTTTCTTAAAAAACATTGTGAGATCGTCCATGTATATGATGATGCATTTTCTAATGAGATCCTTGAAGGCTATGTCCATAGCTTGTTGAAAAGTAGCTCCTGCATTAATTAAGCCAAACAACATTCTTTTGTATGCAAACATTCCCCACTTTATGGTGAATGTTGTTTTATTCCTATCTTCATATTGCATGACCACCTAATTATATCCTGAGTAGCCATCAAGAAATGACATCATCTGGGAACCATTTACAATTTGTAGTACCTCATCTAGTGAAGGCACTGGATAATTTCCCTTTTCAGAAGCTCTATCTAGGTTATGAAATTCCATGCACAATCTGATTTCCTCATTCTTTTTTCTAATTGGAACCAAGTTCACCACCCATGTAGAGTTCCTGATAGGAAAGATAATTCTATCCAAAAGAAGATTTTGTACTTCCTTGAAGATGATAGGTCCCAACAATGCATTAATAGGGCATTGACGTTGTCAGAAGGGTTGTACATCTAGCTTAAGAGGAATGGTATGAGTGATAATTGAAGTATCATACATTTTAAGGTCTTCATACCCCCAAACAATCACATCATGATAGGTGTGCAAGGCATCAACAATTTTGTTTCTTTCCTCTGGGTTACACACTCTTCCAGTGAAAATATTTTTAACCTCTTCTATGGTGCCCATTTGTGAGCATCACATTGATTATCTATTGATTCTTTCTTGGTCTACTGATCTTGGTCCCTAATGTAATACAAATAAAATACCCTTTCTACCTAGACCATGCCTCTTGGTATTGTGTTGGTATTTAAATTGATCACTCCTTTGATATCAAGATCATCTTCCTCTAGATCCACTTCATCGATGATTTGGGATGCAAATACATTGGAACTTGTGATGAAGTTGAGGATATGCTTGTCATCATTAAACACTTTAAAGTGAGTGGCATTATCAGGCACTGACAGGGTAGAGGTGAGCTCTACTGTGAACTTCTTTAAGCTAGTCAAAGATAATGGTTGGAGGGTACTAGCGGCCTAGGCTAGAGCATCTGCGGTCTAATTCTTACTATGAGGAATCACCTAAATATTAAATGAATCTAAGCCCTCTAATAGATCATATACCCTATGTCTATAGTTTTCTATCCTTCTATCATGACAAGAGTATAGCTTCCTAACTTGTTTCATAGCTCAGAATCACCAAAGACTTGCAACATTTTGACTTTCTTCCACAATTCCATTAGGATTCCATGAACTAATTTTTTTATTCTGCTACATTATTTGTGCAATAGAATTGAAGTCGGTGGGTGGAAAAGTAATTCTTACTCATAGGGCTAATGAGCTCGAAGTCGGCTCCTGCTCCTTGCTTGGATTTGGATCCATCAAAGCCCATGATCAAAAACTTGGAGGTAACCTTGTCTTTAAATTCAATGGAGAAAACATCTTCCTTTTCCAATTGCATGTTTATTTTTGCATCCCTAGGTGGTTGCTCACCTTTAGGCTAGTCTTGATCTATTTGTTCTCTCGTGGCCACATTAGGTGTAGTCTTTCATTTAATGTGCTCTACTACTGTCTGACATAAGCAACATTCAAATTTAGAATGAGGTGCATTGTGCACTCTACACCAGCTAGGCAACAACTCCTTGAAATCCATTTGAGCTCCTAAACTGGGCTAATCTTGTATGCATTTCTACATAAATTCCTAGAATCCATCAAGTAGTCCAAGGTTACCATCTTCGTAAAACTCCTCATCTTCAGACTCAATCAAAACTATAGTGCTATTAGGAAGATGGGATAAATTGGTAGGGGAATCACATAGCACAAGGACCTTTTCAGCTGACTCTTCTTCTTGGCACTCTTCATCATCTTGATAGGCCACAAGAAAGTAGTTTCCCAATTCCATTTCTGCAAACAATACCTCGTTCATGTTGTTGTATTCAGTAATCATGAACTTCATTTGAGGATCCCGCTCAATGCATATTTGGTTTGGCAGTCCCTTCCAAGGAAACCACAGATGTGAATAGTCTATCATAGCATATATGTTCAAGGCTTGGGTGAAATTCCTTCCTAATATGATACTATATGTGTTGGGGATATCAATCACCTACTACACCCTTGGGTTAGCAACAATCTACATGGGAATTTTGTTCATTTCTTTGACTATGTTTACTTCGGTCTTGTCCAACTGAGTTAATTTCCATTGGGAGGGGGTAGGAGTTATCCCCAGTGCTTGGCATACTACAAATGGCATGATATTGGTAGAATCTCTCAAATATAACAAAAAATTGTGCAAATTATTTCTGAATATGTGGATGGTCAACAAGAAAGGAAGAGTTTCCAATCTCCCATGAAACAACCCTACAGAAACATCAATCTGGTGCACTTGAGCTTTGTCTTTATCACTGCCTTTATCCTTCTTTTGTACTTGATTTTTCTCTTTGGTTAGAGATTTATCTAATGGCTAATTTTTACTAGCTTGTTGGTTTGGAGTTTTATCAATTTTCTTTCCCATGATTTCCCTAATCATCGACTCACTATTGGAGGTATCAAATGAAACTTTCTTCACAAGTATTTGCTAGGTTAGTTTTAATGGAGCACTTCCATTTAATGACCTAAAGAAGGAATTTCTAACAACAGGTACCCTTAGCAATTCAGAGGTTGACAAACTCACTTTGGATTTCTTTAACTCATTTGCTACATATTCTCCCATTTATTCGACATTCACTTCAAAAAATTTGTTTTGGGAGGAGCTAGTGGGCTGATCTTGGGTCTAATTAGGCCACCTATTTCTACCAAAGTACTAGGTGAGCATGTGGGGATAGGTTGGATTGTTACTGGCATTAGGTTCAGGTGGAGTATTGATTTTGTTGGGGGAGTAGAGGTAGTAAGAGGACCACCAACTTTCCTATCTCTCAAATTATAAGGAGTTTCTTTTTGGTGGAACATATGGACCTCATCCTCACGAGGATCTTCCTCATCTATGGGACCATTATCTACTGAATCGAAGAGTTGAGATAAGGGGCTCTCATTACTTACCTTTTCTACTTCTTTTCCTTTAGACCTAACCTCCTTCTCGGGGAAGTTACTCTCACTTTGTAGGAAATGAGCTTGGTTAACCACTAGCACTGAGGAATCATATGGCTCTGAGGGAACTAAGTCTCTGAAATCTAAGCCATCAATGACATTCTAGACTTCCACTCAAAAAAATTCTAAAGAAGTTTGGAATTCTAGGAAATCAAACTCAAAATTCTTGTTAGCCTTGTGAATTCGGCATCATTCGGACAAGGTAGCCTCAACCAAATAAACTCCAATTGTGAACCTGTCGACACCACTTGGTTAACCAAGAGGTGTGGGGATGCCTATGTTGTTTGGCCTAGTAATTCAAGTTCTATTTTTCCTTTGTGAAGGTCTTCTCTCAAAGGTTTTCCCTACATTTTTTCCTCTCTCAGATGCACCTAAATCACAGTTGTCCTTATTGAGTTCAGCTTGGATTCTCCTTTGAAAGGCTTGCAATTGGCTATTTTGGTTCCTCAAATGAGTCATCTTGGTAGAAAAATTCTTGACTAGTTCAATTAGTTCATCAATTCGATCCTTATCTACATTATTCTACTATGGCACTAAATTCTAAAGGAATACGGGTTGTGTCACAGGTTGGTTCTATTGAGCAGATGGGAATTCTAAATTCTATAGGTACGTAGGCACTTGGGGCTGTTGGGAGTAAACCTATTATTGTGGAGGTTGCAAGTAATGAGGCACAGACAGTGCCTTATTCAAAGCCTACCCTAGATGTGACACTATTTGGAGTTGCAGAACTTGGTTTAGCATAGGCATCTGATGACTGAAGCCATGGGTAAGACCTTGGATTTGAGTTGGGTTAGCAGTTGGTCCCAGTGAGGGTAATGGACCTACAATATGCTGCCCAAGGTCTATAATTCTTGTGATTTCCTTTGTGTATTCATTGACCAACCTAGCAGGTAGTGGGTGCATCTTTTTCACCAAAGTGGATGTAAGATTATCCAAGGTAGTGCAATACACCAATCTAGTGGAGGCATCATCAAACACATAAGGCAGCTACAACTTCATAAAAGATCTATGAAATCTATCATTGAATGATTTGATAGCTTCATTTACCTCTCTCTTGACAAACATGAACTATTGATACAACTTTGTGGGGCTGACAGGAAGTTTGAACTTTTGTAAAAAGGTGTTCTTCATTTGATCCCAAGAATTAATGGATCCAGTTGGCAGATGGATGTACCAATAGAAATCCTCATCCCCCAATGAGTAAGGGAAGAGCCTACAAGTATCGTCTTCATGTTCTATTTTCATATCCTTCAATGTTGTTTGGAAGATCTTGATGTGTTCTTCTACTATCCTTTGCAAATCATGTGGATGGAACTTGCTATAGAAGCCCTCTGGATTATTTGGCATATCATGGTAGTCATTGAAGGAAAATCAGGATGGGTTATTTCCTAGCCAAGCCATTTTAGGAAGTGGAGGCTACAATTGTTGTGCTACAACAACTTGGGGTTGAATTGGGGCAGCACCTTGAAAGTGAAGTGAAGGGGTGAGGACAACACCTTGGTTGTGGGAAGTGATAGGTGAGAATGTTTTCTAGAGTGAAGGAGAGGATGGAAGTTATATCAAGAGTGAAGTGTAGGAAGGAGATGAATGGATGGATGGAGATGGAGGGGATGGAGGTAATGTGGGAGGGGCTAAAGATAATGCTTCCCCTTTCCTATCTCTCTTAGCCTTAGTAGGGGTCTTTAGCTCTTGAAATTATTCCTTGTCTAGTGTGGATCTAATCATTTTATGAAACCTTTGAGGGGAGAAGGACCCAATTCAATCTAGCTTAGCTTGGCCCTCATTCTAGTGCTAGTTTTATTTATGGGTGTTTTGTACCTTCTCAACACAGAAAGCACACAACTATGCTATCTCTCTTGAAAGGCAATTTATGCAATTAGGTTTTAGAAATCACCCCAAGGTCTCATGGGTGTCAGGTCATGACAATTCTTGGAATAGTTCAATTAGTTGATGTGATTTTCTGGTAATCACAAAGGGAATTTATGGTTCGCTAAGATTGGAGAAAATTGGGTCTACGAACGGAGTTTTTCAATTTTGGAAGTGCATGAATAGTTGTTGCAAGTTCAGAACAACAAGCTAAAACTCCATCTTTTCCATTAGATTTGGATTTACAATGAAGTTGGAACTTTTTCTTAACTTTAATTCTCAAAGAAATATCAAAAGGGAAATAAAGGCTAATAGTTTCCTAGACTGACAACTAATGTTGAATGGTAACAATGGAGGATGTTATAGTGGAAAAACTTCCTAAAACTAAGTTCCACTTAACCAAGGACAACCCATAGTCTTATGAAACTAGTACAATCTTCTAAGGTATGTATATTTTCAAATCATTCATTCACCATTAAAGCATGAATAATAACTAAATTTAAGTGCAACAATGCAAATGATACTTAGGCTAAATTTACACAATAATTTATCAATAATAAACAACAAAAATTATGAGCCAAGAAGACAACAAACACCATAGCATAATTCACCATTAAATTACAACATGAAATAACAACTAAAAGTAATTTAAAACTAGAACAACAAAGTGGAAATCTAATATTGGGAGATTGAATCATGCACACATGGAGAAGAAAACACAAGAAACCATCAAAAAAATGCTTTTCTCATTAAGTTTTTGTAGCATGCCTTTACACAACAACTTATCTCTCTTTGAAAATGAGAGGATGCCCCTATTTATAGTTTTCCAAAAAAAAAAATGAATGGACAATATTCATTTACATTTAATGGCTTAGATTCATTTTACATCAAGGTTTCACCTACCCCAAAATATATGACAATATAAAATAAACTTTTGTCCTTTTCCCTATTTCGTCATGTATTCTATTTTTTCTTGTATTGACTTCCAGCCTTCTATACTTATTTCAACAAGTGTTCCTCGACAATAACTGGATTTCTAGCTTCCTTCTACTTTTTTGCATAATCCACAAACTTTTCGATCATGGAGAGCAACTTCTCTTCCTCAGAGAGATCAAATTTTAGGATTTGAAAAGACATCATGTTGGCTCTTTCAATGATTTGCTCCCAATTCTCAACAAAAATTGATGCAACCTCAATAATATGCTCTGTCCAAATGAAAGCCCTTGCAGAAAAATCCATAAAATCCGGTGACAGTGTGTCACCAGCTTCTTGCTCTATTTTCTTATGGAACAAAGGTTTGACCTTCTCTAGATCCAATTCTAGGGTAGGCACCTCAAAATCTATCATTAGTTTTAAATATTTTATTCTATCCACTCGGTGCTCGACATCCCATTCTTGATCAAGTTCTAAATCATGCAAGACCTTTTCCAAAAATTCCTTTTTGTAATCAAAATTCATCATCCAAGTCTCAACCAACCAATGATCCTTCTTCAATAGCCCTAGCTTCTTTTCCTAGGTTTCTCGTGGAAGCTTGAGGATGCTTTCTAACTTAGGATAGGTGACCCTGTACAGCCTTGGGAACTCCTTGCAGGTATTTATCATGCCCTCTATGTCCTTATGCAAGCTCCAATACTTGTTATACATTTTGATTGCATGGATGATGCTCATGTAACCATTGGATATCACCTTATTGAACTGCTCAGCCATGGACTTGGTCCAACTCTTTCTTTTCTCCATTTTTTTGAGGTCTTCTTTAGATAGGAGGGTAGGTGTAGATGATTCTTCCAGTGTCTCCTCTTCTGTGGAAGTCCATTAGTGAATGTAGGTAGTGAGGTCTACCACCTGTTCCTTTAGCTCTTCTTTGGTGGATTGATCTTTATTCATTTGTTGTATTATGGTAGAGGAGGACCCTTGAAGATTATCTATCTTCTACTCATGGGTTGTTGGGCCTAGGTTGATCGTGGATATTTGATATTGCTACCTTTGTATGGTTCCTATACTTCCAACAACTATTAGCAACTTGTAGTGTCCAAGATCTATAGGCATTGATCGTGATATGCGAGTGGATCTTAGGCCTCTTTTACTTTCGAGTCCTCATTTGAGCTTTGGCCATGATAGCCTCTAGTCAAGCTTTGGGGTCGGCGAACATAGGAGCCTTCTTCAATTGTTGTTCCAACCACACATGAACCTCTATTTTTCCCTTGGGCTATTCATGACCACCTTCCTCTTCTTTTTCCTTTTGAGGTTGATTCTCCTCATCATCAGGGGCTTCCTCATCATTCTTTTCCTCCTCAATTGACTCCTTTTCTAGCATGGTCCTTCTAATATTAAGATCAACGAAGGTTACATTTTCTTTGATGATGCTTTCCTCTTAGAGTTCCCTTTCCTCATCATGTGCAATCTCGACATTATGTTCAAGCTTGAAGATCTTTCCTTGGGTGTCCTTCTTTCCTTCTTTATGTTTCTTTTCCTCCCTTTCTGGAAGTAATTCTTCTTCTTGGATTCGACCCTTATCTTGGCCAATTAGTGGAGGCTCCTCAAGAATTTGTACATCCGGAACCATGTCTACTTTTCCCTCCTCAGAGTGATGCCCCTTTAGGTGTGTCTTTTCTTCTAGTTCCTAATCCAATTTTTCTATTAAATAATGCTCATCAAGAGCCTCAACATCTTCTTTTGAAGTTTTTGGACCTTTCCTCATCAAAGGCCACTTTATCCAAGTTTATACTTAATTCTCCCTCTAGATGTTCAAAGTATTCATCTTTATTAGAATCCTTGGTCTCGTTGGCTACATCTCCAACGACCTCCTTGTATTGTTCTGCATGAAGTCTTTCCATCTCTTCTAAGATCTGCATTGTGGCCTCCATAACTGGTGGATTAGTAGGTGGTGGGGGAAGAGGCAAGGCACCATCAATTTGAGCCATTAGAGCTTAGACCTTGGGGTCAAGGATTACCCTGGAGAGATCAATGGAAATGTTTTACATATATGCTACAAAAGCTTGTGGCAAGATGGTTGATGCCACAGATGTTGAGGGCATGGATGGTGACAATGTGGAAAAGGTAGGTAGCAGAGGAAAGAGTGAGGAATATAATAGTGGAGAGGTCGTGGAAGACAAGGAGTCAAGTACCATAACCAAAGTAGTTAGCAAGATAGAGGTGAGGTGGACTGAGATTTCCATGATAGGCAGAGATGACACAGGTAGAGCTTGAGAAGCAAAAGGTGGAGGAGTGGTGATGATGGAAGTGGCAAGGGTAGCAAAAGTAGTAGGTGGTGAGTGTGGTTGTTCAACTTCTTCTTCTTCATGATGTTCCTCTTCTTGAATTGTAGGAATCTTGAGCACAAACATCCCTGTTCTCTTTGTTCTTTTTAATGGATGCCCCTTTGTCATCTTCCTTGAGTACACCTTATGTTTTGGCTTGTGCTTAGAAGTATCTTTCCTCTTATTAGACCTTGTGACCGATGGGGACTTGGGAGCTTCACCTAATGGACCAGTGGTTGTGCCACTGTTGGTTTCACTTTCATGCTCATCCTCGAGCTCACTATATGTCAACTCTACACCCTACTCTTTGAGTTGAACTATTTGTGCATCCACCCATTATCTTATTTTGTGCTCAATGAGCTAAGTAAGAATGTCAAGGTCAGTGGCCTCTTCCTCATTCCAATCAATAACAGGTAGGGGTAGCCTGGCCACAACATGGTATCTATCATCCACAATGTTGTCTTCCTCAACAATCTGGTCAGGAACGAGAGATATATATTTATCGAATTAACAAACTAAGTAGTCATCCTCATATAGTGTCGCATCCACACCTCTTTTTCATCATTGCAGTTGGCCCAGAAGTCCTCAAAGTGGGTCAATGGGAATACTACTTCCCAACCAGCTTCTTCAACTTACCGTAAGGATCCATTCTTCCTTAGTTTGTGTGGAGGTCCATGTTATACTCTACTAACTCATTTTCTAAGTACTCAGCACATTGGGTAGCAAGACAAGAATACATTCCTTATCTAAACATTTGTATCTAACACTATGTCCCAAGTGGAGGTGAGCTTGGAGGTGCACTCCACCCTATGGAACTGATACTTCATTTGTTTCATTTCTTCCTTTCCTCTCGATGCTCCTGCATGCTTCTTCCCTTTGTTAGATTTTTCCATGAGTTTCCTTGATGTTCCCTCAATAGGTTCCATAAATCCTACACATACAGACTACAGTAAGTGTTTTTTATATAAAGGAGTGTTGGTGTAATTAAATATTTTGTACCTTGTCCTAGGTCATAATTACACCTTAGTTAAGTTTACTTAGGGACCACATAGGAGGTTGTTGGAGAATTTCCACTTTTGGTGGACTTGACATCTCATCACCTCATCATTTCCACCTTTTGAGGACATATCATGTGATTATCTCCCCATCTTTGGTGGAGTGATAAGTCTTCATAGTTGTCTCATGTCATAAGATTCTGACACTTGTCATAATCTTATGCCCTCCTATGTTCTCACCTTGGCTATATAACCAAGGGGTCTTTCTCATTTGTAATTAATCATAATCAGCATATCATATTAATGACATTGAATACAGTTTATTCTTGTCATAATCTTTCTCTCTTTCTTGTGCTTTCTATTTGGTCCATAGATCTTGGGTGGCTGCCATAGCCAATTCTAACATGGTATCAGAGCGTGTTTGGAGCCATTGGAGAGTCTTATTCTAAAGAGAGATTCCAGATCTGAGGAGGTTCCGTTCATGGCTCTTTGTTGCAGGTTCAAATACGAGCTTGCTGGTGCAAATCTAAGCTCACCATTGCGTCCGAAAGGTTCGAGATAGTCGATTTTGACTTTTGTTTCATCCAAATCAGAGCTACGAGGCCAAATCTATGAGGGTTTGAAGCTGAAGAGTGGTTGCTAGATCCAGAAGGTAGCTGCAATTTTGGAGCATATTGGGTCAAATCCGACCCTGCCATCGCGTCCAGAAGGGCCAAAAACCCTAACATCGACTGTCAAATCGTCCGATTCGGAGCAGTTGTCCAGTGAGGCAAATTTTTTTTGCTCGTACGGCCCCCCAGGTAGTCATTATTCGACGGTACAATTTGCAGAAAAATTATATTTAAATCAATTGAAATTTTTTGAAAAATTTTTTTAGAAAATTTTGATTTAAATATTCTGCAAAATATAAAGTTTGTAGCGAATTTTATAAAGTTTTTAAAAAATTAAAAAAAAAGAAAGGAAAAGCAGAAAATTTTCTGCATACCCATTGCAGGGTACTGTGTACCCACGTGGCCTGCGGCCCGTGGCCCACGCAAGCCCCCGCGGGCCCCCTATCTCCATTTATCAGCCGGCGGCGTTATCACCGGCGGTTTCCACATTCTCCGGCAATTACTTCAAAACGGCGGGCAGTCAACACTTCCGACGAGATCGCACAGAATCCGAAACGGCGGAGAATATTCCGATAAGCGTGAGATTCCTTCAGAATATTCCATCAACAAAGAATTCTGGTAAGAAAGGCCGAAATTCCCCTGAGAATATTCCGGCAAAACGAATATTCCTTTCAAGATTCCGCGACCGGGTGACAGCCTCGAGAACGTCAATTTTAAGCTGGATTTGGATGTGACGGCCTTCAGCCCGTCAAATTTAAGATACTGAAATGATGACGTCAGCACACGTCAGCCTGACGTCAGCAGGGTTTTGAAATTTTTTGCCCCCTTCACCGTTGGGCTTTTTGATTTTTCAGTCGAACTTCAAATGCTCATAACTTGATCATTTTGACTCCTTTTTTCGAGCAATTTTTTTTTATTTGGGCTAGAATTTCGTGCTCTACGTATTGATGTAATAATTTTTTGGTTTTGGTGCTTGGTTTTTCCATAATTTGCAGATTCTCACAGGTGTTGCTGCTTCATCCTCGTTTTTGGAACTTTGGGAGCTCATATCTTGCTCCTACGGTAACATTTTTGAGTAAAATTTTTTTTGAAAGTGCATGATTATTTTTGTAATTCTCAGTGGTATGATCAGATTAATCTCATTTTGTACCAAAAATTTTATTTGATACTATTGCCTATTTTGGCATTTGTAAGCACTAAGATCAAGTCTAGCTTGTTGTTTTTGGCATCTAGCAACTGTAAACGCACTAAATATAAAGTGCCAAATCAAAAATTGCTTGGGGGGTTTCTTGATTGAGTGATTTGGGGGGGTAATCTTGCAGTGATTGTTTGCATTCTTTTTCTTGATTTGTGTTCTTGCAATGGGGAGATCTCAAATTGAACCCCTAAATCCACATAATTATGCTACATGGAGAAAATCAGTAACAAACTATCTCATGATGAAAGGTCTAATAGGTCATCTAAAGGACAAAATTCAAAAACCTACAGATGCTAAAGAATTGGCAATGTGGGAGATTGATCGTGAGAAAACACTTGGATGCATATGCTCATTAGTCTCATTTGATTTACAGTTTCATATTGAATCATGTAATACACCTAAAGAGGTATGGGATACTTTTGAGAAATTGTATGGCAAAACAGATAAGATTAGAGGCTATCAGATTGAGAATGATTTGATGAATCTTGATCCTAAAAGTTTTGACCACATCCAAGACTACATCTCCAAAATCAAGCAACTAAGAACACAGTTGAAAGAATGCACTATTGAAAAAGAGGATTTACAGTTGATTCTGAATGTGTTATCCAAGCTTGGTCCTGAGTATTCAGTGTTTGTTTATGGCTTTCATACCCATCGACTTTCTATGGGAGCATCATATGTTGATCCTAAGTTTGATGACTTTGCAAATCTCCTAATCCAAGAGGAACCTAAGATAATGAACATGGGTCTAATCAAGTCTTCCAAACCACAAGCATTGGTGGCAAATGAGTCTAAGGTACAAAAAGAATCAGATAATCTTGATAAGAAGCAAAAGAAGAAAAATAACAAGCCACATAAAGAATCACAATCCTCATCATCAAAAGGAGAAACATCTAAGAAGGAGAGACCTTTTGTGCATATTGCAAGAAGGATGGACATAAAGAACATTATTGTTATAAGAAGGATATTGATGAGTTGAAAAATCTTCTCAAAAAGAATCACATTGATTTTCCTTCTGTAACTAATCTTCTTCCTTCTACTTCAAAACAAATTTCAAAAAGGATGCTGGGTCAAACATATATATCAGATATATGACAAGCTCTTTGTGCTCATTCAACTCCAGGATCAGGGAGATGGCTTCTAGATTCAGGAGCATCTCATCATATGGCATCTTCGCAGACTATCTTCTCTTCATTTCAACCTTGTTCAATGTCTCCTATCTTGATGGGAAACAATACATACATGACTGTAATAGGGAAGGGATCCATTAGCATTGGGGAGAACACTTTTCAGGATGTCTTGTGTGTTCCTCATTTGACGAACAATCTACTTTCCATATATCAGATTACACATGGTGGAGATGGGAGAACTGTGGAGTTCACTCCTGATTCAATTATCATTCGTGACTTGGAGACTAGAGATGTCATTGCTACTGGGGTGGTTGATCATTCATCTCGGTTGTATTCCTTTGCACAGTTTGCTTCTGATAGTGACAATGTTCCTTCGACTGTTGATCACAACTATGATTCTAAGGAGACATTTGGCTTTTAAACCTGCATACTCACTCAGGATCCAATTCCCTTTTGAGCCTTGCATTTCCCTCATCTCTCCATCTAATCAAGCATTCTTGATGATACTCTTGGCTAACTCTTTGACTTCTAGCGATCTCAAAGAGAATTTTGGTTTTGTCTCCGTGATATGGCTACTCTCGGATAACTTCCCAACGTGCATTTCTCGTGACTTGTTTGTGGAGTATCATCATCTTCCTGACGGAGGACACTCTTGATAGCATTCATCTTCTCTTTGGTGAAGATGCACCTTCTTCAGTTGTTGTGAGGGAACACCTTGACCCTCTTGTTCATTCTCTACATGATCATTCTTCACAGCTTGGCGTGAGTGTGGATACTTTTGGATAGAATTTTGAGGAGGCTTCTTTGTCTTCAGAGGGGATATCCTTGTCTTTTGGATCATGTTCTACATTCATCTCTACTAGATGTTGATTGTACTCTTCGCCAGTTGTGGCCTCAGAACACCTTATCGAGTGGTTCAACTTTCTGCATCGACATGGAGACACTTGATCATGCTTCAGAGACACCATCACACATCATCCATCATCTTGATATCCTACATACATCCTTGGTTTTGTTTCTTCCTAAGGGGAGGAACGTTGTTCGGCGAGATTGGATCATCTTCAGCATACAATGTCGAGCTTCTACCATTCTTGCAGGAGACTCAACATTGAGGGGGGGCTACCTTGCTTCTCTTCTACTTCTCTCTTATGGGGGGGTCTTTTTCCTCACATGGGGTTTTTACCTTCTCATTCTTCATTGAGAGTATTTCTATTTTGTATTTCATCTCTCTTTTGAGGGGGAGTTTTGTCCCATGAGGTTTTCTTCCTTTCCTCGTTTGTGATAGATTGCATTGCTTGCATTGTGTGTACATGGGTACCTAACATGGCCTAGTAGCTGGGACCCATCTTGCATTGTTTGCATTTGTGCACTACTCCCTAAGTTGCACTTAAGGGGGGGTGTTGGTGTAATTAAATATTTTGTACCTTGTCCTAGGTCATAATTACACCTTAGTTAAGTTTACTTAGGGACCACATAGGAGGTTGTTGGAGAATTTCCACTTTTGGTGGACTTGACATCCTCATCACCTCATCATTTCCACCTTTGAGACATATCATGACTATTCTCCATCTTTGGTGGAGTGATAAGTCTTCATAGTTGTCTCATGTCATAAGATTCTGACACTTGTCATAATCTTATGCCCTCCTATGTTCTCACCTTGGCTATATAACCAAGGGGTCTTTCTCATTTGTAATTAATCATAATCAGCATATCATATTAATGACATTGAATACAGTTTATTCTTGTCATAATCTTTCTCTCTTTCTTGTGCTTTCTATTTGGTCCATAGATCTTGGGTGGCTGCCATAGCCAATTCTAACAATGAGGAAAATGTCAGTTAAATACAAAAAATCGAAGGTTAGATCCATTCATATATCTTTAAAATATCATAAAATTTATCATCGTTCATCTTTTGGGGCTTGTTTGGATCACTTGTGCAAATGTGGGCTCAATAATGTGGGTTTCCCCTAGGTGGAAGCCATTGGGAACAATTCAGAGCAGGATGGCGTTGGGGTCATGGAATCTTGTAGGTAGTTGTCTGCATTAGAATTCCTACATTGCATGTTTAGTAGGAAAATCTAGGTCTAAGTCTTTTGGCACATGCTAGATAAGAAATGTGGGTAGTTCAATTATCTAACTTGATCAAAATTATCTTCATTTGCTCATGCGAATGCAAAGGGGTGTGGGCACTGCTAGAAGGAAGGACATTGGTGTTTATCCATTAAGTAGTGGTGTTCAGAAGATGACAACCTGTAGACGATACTTAGAATTAGGATTTCATGCTGATTAGCTTCAAAATTTAGCGAACGAAAATCCCTCCCATGGAGTTCGCAATGCAGGAGGACATGGGCATTTGGCCATTAGCTTGTGGCATTTGGTAGACAGACCTTCAATGACTGCCACTTGCATGAGAATTTTGGACTTGGTGTTCTACCTAAAGGCCTCAAAGTCAGAGATGGAGACAAGGGTTGCGGGGTTCGCACCACACAATGATGCAAAAAAGTTGTTAAATAGTGATAGCTAGGCAGTGATAAACTACATGAAGCAACCCACAAGATACTTGGACTTGGTTGATTTCACTGAGTGTTAGGTTTGGCTTTCTTGGCAAGAAATTAGATGAGGCCCACAATGTGGAATGACATTAGGGTTCAACCATGAATCAAATGATGATGGGATGGGGTTTTTCCATAGACAAAATCCTACACTGGGATTCTCATATGAAGGGTCACGTACTTAGTCATTTGAACTTTGATGTTTCCAAGTGAAAAGGGGACTATGAGATCAATAAGGAAAACTACAGGGTTGTATCTTTCATATGATGAATGACCATGGTAGAGCGAGATTTCACATAGATGTGAAGACATTATTTTGACCAATGCTAAGGGATTTTAAATTACTAGGTGAATAGCCAGTCCGAGGCTAGAAGCTTGAGAGGGTTTGTTGGGATGCTACGGTGAACCAGGGTTTAATTTTTTGAATATTTTAACATTTAAAAAACCCTAACCACAAAAGGAACATTCCAAAGTTTAATCACCTAGAAAAAAACAATGTGAACCAACCTTGGAGCTGTGCAAAAATCTAGAGAAAATTTGACTCAAATCTAATTGGAAGCGTTGCTCAAGCGGGGACTTTGTTTTCTCCTTTCAAAATTCAAATTGTAGGGTGAAAATGATAGTTTAGGTGCTTCTATTTATAGGAAATTTTTCCATTAATGCACACATTCAATTTCAAGTACGGTAAGTAGGCAGGTTGGTGAGGTCAAGAGAAACTTGAGTTGGCACAACAATTTGATGAAGACCCAGGTAGCGAAGGTGGATGCGAAACCGACCATGCAGGTGGACACCCAAAGTTGGCTGTAAGATAGTATCAGAGAGATAGCAACATTTCACAAGAGGAGAGCCATAAGTGCGAGTCTGCGAGGCCTGGTGGATGCAATAGCAAAAGGCACAAGGAAACCCATAGACTTAGATCTCCAAAGGTGAAAGACTTAGCAAATTTTGGTTAGGTGGTTTTGGTCAAAGGGTTTTGATGAATTTATTATGCATGTGACCATTTTAAGCTAAAAAATAGGGGCATGTAAAATGAGGTAAAAGTGAAATTGATGAGGTAAAAAAAAACAAAAAGAGGGGGTCCCCAATCTAAATGAGGCATGTGTGCTATAGGCACAACAAATGGCAACTCCGCTGGGAGAACGCTCCCAAGTGTTCCAATGGTAAGGATTCATCCAGAACCTAGAATCTCTAGTTTCACAGACCATAAGCCAATTTCATCAAATTAACTAAAGACTTAAAGGAGAACATAATCCTTGGTTGAATCAAATCACAAAATATCCCAGAAGTGTGTGCAGTGAGTGTAATCCCCTCTTTCAGAGACCATAGATGATAACAGTCAATCAACCAAGAAAAGCTACATAGGTTATCTAACCCAAAAAGTAACTTGGACATTGCTCCGCTACCAATCAGGAATCCATAGCCCCGATGGAGTTGTTTTTGTGACCCCACAAACATTTCTCTATTGCCATCTAGTCATCCTTAGCCTTGATAGAGTTGCTCACACACCCACACAATTGCTTGTTTTTAATATTTTCTTTTTCCCTTTCTTTTCATTTTATCTTTTGATACTCTTTTGCTCAACTATATAAGCATTGAAGCTTATTGTGGGTTTGGAAATCATACTGGTCACTAGAGCATATTAAAGATTTTTCACTTGTCAAAGCCTCATGATGACTATCGTATAGCTCATCGAAAGTATTTAAGATGTATATCATTTGTAATCTAAGATAGATTTGAAGGGATTCAAATAAGGTTTCCACCCTAGGTTAAGCTAAAGTTTAGGTGAGGAGACCTACCTCTCAGTGGAGGATAAACACTCATTGTAACTGGGCATGTGCAGGATCATGGTATGCCAAAAAGTGGCAATGGAGAAAAAAATACGTGTTTCTACGACTCAAAAAGGCGAAAATGTTGAGTTGACTTTTTGGGGCTCGGGTGACTACCGAGGTAGAGCAAAAACTTAGATTTAAGAATCAGATATCTGATCCAAATCGGATATCCGATTTTGTTGACATATATATATGTTTTATTTCGGGCGTCCAAAACTCATTTTCACATTTTCATTCGGCTTAACCGTGGTGGGTGCACAGTGGAAAGCGCAAATCAGATATCCGATTTCAAATTCATCTCCAACAGGTAAAATTCTTGATTTTTTATTTGCTCTAATCAAATTTTCAATTAGATTTGTTTAATTTTAGTTGATTTTTTTCAAAATAGGGTTTTTTGGTAGATTTTTTATGAAAAAGTTGAGTTTAGCATGGATTTTGATGAAAATTGAATGTTTGCAATGGATTTTGATGAAAATTGAATG